>JAJHZJ010000153.1:6184273-6499901 GCA_023548195.1 Bettongia penicillata ogilbyi
CCAGTCTAACAACACTAGATTTAGCCTCCCCCAGATCTACAGGAGATTGTAACCCTTTTGCAAGGTAATGGTTATTCATTCTAAACCAAGCTTTTGAGTCTTAGCAGTTTTTTCATGCTACCTGTGGGTTTTAGGATGATAGACTTCCATTGCAGAGCAGGAAATATGAATTTACAGCAACTTCACTTATTAGTTTCTAATTTTAAGGCCAAAGATATTGAACTGGTAGGGATCCAGTAGTAAAGGAACTTTTAACTTTTGATTTATTCCCAACCATTTCAGTACAGTTATTTAGGACCTCTTAAAGAAGGCAAATGAGTACAGAGATTTGCTTCTCATTTGAAAGGTAAATAAATGAATTGCAGTAGAAAATCCCTAGAAAATAGGTGGGCCCCTGCCCCCTCATCATTTGTAGTTTTTAGAAGTCCCTTGCAAGGTAAGAGGAACTTGGGGGATGGGGGTAGAGATGGGAAGTGAAACGCTAAACCATAAAAGAAATCATGTTGGGAAACAGGAGCCTTTCAAATGGAATTTGAGTTTTGTTTTTAAATAATAATTGCATTTCCATCCCTATTCAGTAATATGTAATTATGTTTGAGAGGTGGCCTAGTAGCATGGCAGTGGATTCAAATCCCAGCTGTGCTAATCACTTGGGCCAATCACAGAATTGTCGCTTAAATCACAAAACACTAGATCACCTGTGGCTTCTCTTCCTTAGAAAAGTGGACTCCTTTGTTTGGTCCAAGTCCCTTATTTTGCAATCTGTAAAGTCCTTTCTAGTTCTGAAATTCAACGATCATTTTGTGAACTGTATTTGAAAAAAACAACCATAGACTGAGTCTTGAAAAAGAATCTTTGACTCGTCCTTCTCCCTCCCTAGGCAGCTGCCAAGATGCTCCCCTGCCTGGCCTGCTGCACCTGTCTTCTAATTGACTTCTCGGCTCTCCAGTCTGTCCCGCACATCCCTGCCACATTAATCTTTTGAAAGCATGCCTTTCCTTTTCATTTCCCCACTCAACCTAGTGGCTTTCCAATGCCTACAGAAGCACATTCAGACATCCTAGCCCCAAATTCAAGGTGTGCCTCCCAATCTGGCCCCAGATTCCCTTGTTAACCTTCTCTCCCAGCTCTGTATTCAAGAACCCTCTGCTTTAGCGAAACTCGACTTGCTGGATCCCAAACATATTTCCTCTTTTCCTGCTTTTGTACTGCTTTGTACATATCCCTTCCTTGCTCTGCAAGCCTCTCCTCCCCAGCCTTTAGATACCCTCTCTTCATCTCCACCTGGTTGAATCCTTTTCATCACTCAAAATCCAGCTTAAATACCACATCCTTTGATCACTATAACTGGGCCTCTTACTGGCTGAACTACTCGTTTCACAATCAAATACTACTTTCGGATATAGTTCATGGTTTTGAATGGCAATTTAGCATGCCTTAGTGACTAGAGAGCTGTCCGTGTAGTCAGAAAGACCTGGGATTAAGTTCTGCCTTTGACACCTTCCAGTTGGGCGATGTCTCTGTGCCCCAGACAATTTTCTAAGACTCAGTGACGGAGGAGGTCCAGGTCTGTCTCATTTGAAGCGCTTTCCACACCAATGAAATGCCGGACTGGCCTTCTCTCACCCTCACCCTGGCAAAACAAAGGGAGTTGATCTTTTGATGCTCATGTTTGCCTCTTGTCTCCCTAGCTGCATTGTGTAAATACATCCCTTAAATCGTTCAACTTTATACACTTCCAATGTGCATGTAGTGAGCACAGGAAAAATGAATAAGAAAGTCCCTACTCTCAAGGAACTTTCCATCTTGTAGAGGCATAAATGATACATAGACAATTTACTCTTGAAGCATTTCTTGTTTGCCCTTGTCTGTGGAGGTTTGCTTCTTCTCCTTCTCCCCCTCCTCCCCCCTCCTCCCCCTTTCCCTCCTCCTACCTTGTAATGTTATTTGTTTTCTCATGTATGTGTACTGTCTCCCTACCTAGAAGATAAATAGTGATTGTGTCTTGCCAGCCTTATAGAAAAGTGTGAGCTGAAGTCAAACTCTGGCAGATTGGGCCAAGCTGGAAAGCCTGAGAGGCCGGCCTCATGACAGACCAGCCTAGCTAAGTGTGCAGAAGCTCTGCACCAGAGGACTGGCCACCAGGTGTTGGCCTATTGTTTTGGCTGCAGCAATTCTAGGAGACAATTGACTACTGTGTATAGGGTTTGATATCCTCATGGGTAGAGGGAGTAGCCACCACCCAAGCAGCCAAAGCCCCTCACGGTGGGCTAAGCACTTTGTATTGGGGAAGTTCATTGTTCGTTATTCTCTATAACAGGTCCCAGGCAAGCACCACGTTTAGCCAGGCTTTGCCCTGGACCATTTGCAGTCAGCTTTGTGGACCATCCTTTAAGAGGTCTGCAGTGACCACATGTCACAAAGCTCCTGCACGTGAGCCATCTCATACAGGGACTGTTATGTACGGGAGGCCCCCTGAAAGTACTCAGAACCCCCTTTTTTCCCCTCACCACATGCATTGGTTGCCTATTTCCAGAGGGAGTCATACCCTCTCAAATCTAGAGACTCACATGTTCCCATCCATGCTCATGAGCTTAGCAAGACCTGCTGCTGGTTTGGGGTGCCACTCATTTTACTTTCCACCACCATGGCAGCTGTCCTCAGGTGGCAGCATCCAAAAGCAAGCAGAGGTGTCTGAGTGATCTCAGCAGAGAGGACTTTTTCCATGTGGCTGCTGTGATGGCACACAGCCTGGCCAGACCTTAAGGGTAATGCTCAGAAAGGTTTCGAGTATGGAGATGGGCTTACTGATGCAGGGAGATGACAGGTACCTCCATTTGCTTGGCCTTGAATCTCTGGCAAGAGAGCCGTTTGGGCTTCTGTGAACATAGATGGGATATTGTACTAAAAATGAGAATTAGAAGAGCAACGAGTATTTTATTTGGTGGAGATGATAACGTATCCCTTGTGTAACTTGGCCTTTTTCTTTGAGAAGGTGACTCAGAATCCTCTATGTGAGCAAATGATAGTTGTCCTTGCTCTGGGAGCTTATAGCACCCTCCAGGTGATCCAGGACTTGCCCAGAACCTTTGGAATGGCCTCGAAAGGCTGAGAGCCATGCAAGAAAATCTGTCTCACTCCTTCATAGTCTGTCATGCCCCATACTGTGTATTTTTGTCCTTTTGAAGATTTCATTTTGTTCTGTGATATTGGCCGTATTGACTCTATTAGGTTAGTGGAGATTTAGAGTGGGAAGAGACCTAATCATCTAACCTAGTCTAAGCCCATCATTTTAAAGATAAGGAAGCTGAACCCCAGAGAGGAAAAGTTGCTTACCTAGGGTTATACATATGGCTTGGAAATGGCAGAGCTGTAATTCATAGCCAAGTCTTCTGACAGCCCTAATCTTCCCTTTCCACTATCGCACTTGTAGTGCTTTAGTCTCTTTCTCTACCTCTATAATTAAACAACCCCCACCACTTTCTGATCCCCCCCTTTCTTTTGAACCAGAGTCAAGCTCTTTACCAAAGCATTCTCTGTTGTATGCAGGCTTCCATGATAGGAGCAGGTCCAAAGTACGTGCTCATTAAACGTGATTTAGTTGATTTTTGATAATTCATATATCCCAGATGGCAAAGGGGACTTTGGACACCTCCCTTCAGCTCTGTTTCCTTATTTCAAAAGTTGGGCTAACAATAGTACCTCAGGGAATTGTTGCAAGGACCAAATGAGTTCATGGTTGTGAAAGCCCTTCTGAAGGTCTAAAGCCCTGGACAGATGTGAGGCATGGTTATAATTACAAAGTGATGAGCGCACCATTACTGTCAGAAGTAATGCTAACTGTACCAAGCCACTGGTAGGAGAAATGTGGCCCCTGTGTAGCTGGGTGGGGATAGGGAGGGTGCAAAGATCTAAGCAAGCTGGTTGGCATTCCTGTGAGATTTTAAGTTATTGTCGAGTATCAGAGCACCATTTTAGAAATGGCAGGGTTGGTACCAACTATGGGGCAAGATGGAGATGTTGACCCTGGAACCTTCTCTGTACACAGTCAAAGCCAACCTGATCCAGGACAATGATGACAAGCGGCTATTTGCCAAGTACTATGACAACACCTACCCCAGCGTCAAGGAGCAGAAGGCTTTTGAGAAGAACATTTTCAACAAGACCCACCAGACCGACAGTGAGATTGCCCTCTTGGAAGGTCTGGCTGTGGTGTATAAAGGCAGCATCTACCTCTACTTCTACGTGATTGGCAGCTCCTATGAAAACGAGCTAATGCTGATGGCTGTTCTGAACTATCTCTGACTCTGAGCCAGATGCTGAGGAAGAATGTTGAGAAGCAAGCATTGCTAGAGAACATGGAAGGACTCTTCCTGGCTGTAGATGAGATCATAGATGGGGGCGTGATTCTAGAGAGTGCCCCCCCCAGAAAGTGGTACACAGAATAGCTTTACAGAGTGAAGATATCCCCCTTACAGAGCAGACTGTGTCTCAGGTATTGCAGTCGGCAAAGGAGCAGATCAAGTGCTCACTGCTTCAGTCCTCACCTGTCTTGCACTGCACTGATGGTCTCAGGGCCACTTCAGGGGACTAAGGGCCTTCTGTTCTTCTCCCCACTTTTCTTTACCTTCTCTCCTCTTCCCAAAATGATCCTGAAGACCAAAAACTAGGATTGAACCAAGAGAGGGGTTATATCCTTTCCAGCTTTCCCATCTCTCCTCTCATTCAAGCAGTGAGGTTTCTGGAAATGGCCCAGAACCTAGCAGAGCTGGGATCAGAACAGGGGGCCCAGGATGATACCCCCCAGATCAAAGTTTCAGGAAGAATATGCTGTTTTCCTCTTCTGGTCTCACCCTGCCTGTACCCTGACCCTCATCCCAATACAGGGAGAAGCAGAATAATTCTGTTGAGAGGCCTCCCAGATTGTATCAGTCTCTCATGTATTTCCTCTTATTTCTGCTTACCACTACCCCCAGTCTCCTAGAGAAAGAAGAAAAGCAGCTTAGAGGGAGGCAGGCACGACTCTAATTGGACTGGGACAGGGCTAGGGAGAGGAGGGTGGCAGTGGAAGTGGACACTGCTTTTCCTCAGTTACTCACTAACTCTCCCAACCTTAATTCTGGGCCTGATTTATAGGCCCGAACTATTCTGTAGCCTGGGAGAGTGCATCTTGGGGGTTTCTCTTCCAGTAAATCTCCACTCCACAAATGGGGTCTTGTACACCATGTTCCCCAATTCTGGGGCAGAGCCAGTCTTCTGGATGAGAAAGCTCAGTCTCCAGTCTTTGGAAGAAGGGTTTTCTGTTTAGAATTTGGGTGGGGGCTAGATTGATGTCTCTCATCCTCTGGGTTCCTTCAGACCCCATCGTGGCCCCTGTACCTTTGAGACAAATGTTTCTGCCTTGTGTCTATAGACCCCGATCTTAAACCTTTCCCCATCTTGCTGGCCTTTCCTCAGGCCTTCTGGGCAGAGGATGTAGGATTTTTGTGGGGGTAGGGGGTAAAGGCAATGAGAAAAGGTTAGAATTAGCCTCATGAGACTCGGATTGGGGTAAGGGGAAGATTCCTCTTCAGGGACACCAGAGAGGGCGGGTTTGGAGCTTCGTTCTCCCATTGTCAAGCAAGCCCTTGTCAAATACAGTCACCTCCAGTTAAATCAGTGAGCTCTGAGGTTCCTTTGTTTCCCTGATTCCATGTACCATTGGCCCCCCTTAAGAAGCAGACCTCTGTTTCCTCCCGTGCCGTTATCCTAAGTCACAAACATTGCTGGCTGCCCACCCCCAATTTGCTACATTCTGAGGAGGAAGAGAGAGTACAGCGGCAGGCTCGAGGGAAATGAAGCAGCTGCCCAAGGACCCTCTGCACAAAAGACTGCGAACAAAGCATCTTTTTTTTCTGGGAAGAAAAAAAAAAAGAAATGGCAGCTTTTCCTTCTCACTTTTTGAAATGGAAAAGCCTCTTGTTTCCATTTTCAGTGACTCTTGTGGTGAGAAGGGATGGGATCTAGATGTGATTGTGTGTTAGGTGTTAGCAGGGAGTTTAGGGCCAAATGGGTGCAATCCACTAAAAGTGTGTTATAAAAGCTACTGGATAAAAACACACTTTTGTTTATCAGTGAATAAAAATTGACTTTGTCAGTTAATTAGCATTTATTAAGCACCTACAAGTTCCAGACATTGTGCTAATCCCTGGAGATACAAAGAAAGGAAAAAGAAACAGTCCCTTCTCTCCAGGAGCTCACAGTCTAATGGGAGAGATAACATTCAAACAGCTATATACAAACAAGATATGGAGATAATTTCTTCTTGAAAGAGAAGGCTTCTTGTATAAGGTGAAAAGAAAGGCTTCTTGTATAAGGTGAAATTTTAGTTGAGGCTTGAAAGAAGACAAGGGAGCCAGGAGCAGGGATGATGGAGATAATTCCAGGCATTGGGAGCAGCCAATGAAAATGCAGCTGGGAGATGCAGAATCTTGTTCAAAGAATAGCAAGGACCGAGGTGTTGACTGGATTGAAGAGTTTGTGGAAAGGGAATAAGATGGAAGAAGAATGAAAAGGTAGGAAAGGGACAAGTCGTGAAAGGTTTTTAAAAAAGTCAAATAGAAGATTTTATATTTGATCCTGCAAGTCATAAGGAGCCCCTGGAGTTGAGAGAGAAAGAGAGAGAGAGAGGGAGAGAGAGAGAGAGAGTAGATTTGGGGAAAACAACATGATGGAACTTGCACTTGGTGATCTTTGGTTGATTAAAGAGAGAGAGAGAGAGAGAGAGAGAGAGACAGAGAGAGAGAGAGAGAGAGAGAGAGAGAGAGAGAGAGAGAGAGAGAGCGAGCTTGAGAAAGAGACAGACAGAGACAGACAGAAGGAGAGAGACAGATGTCTGCTTTAGAAAAGTCAGCCAAGTAGAAGATGGATTGTAGTGGGGAGAGGCTGCAGTGGTCCAGGTGTAAGGTGATAAGGGCGTGCCACCAGGGTGATGTCACTGTCAGTGGAGAGAGGTATTTCAATGGTAGAATCCCTAGGATCTGGCAACAGATTGAAGATAGAGGGTGAGAGGAGGAGCTAAGGATAACACTTAGGTTGTGAGCCTGGATAACAGGGAAAATGGTGAAATCCTCAACAGTGATTGGAAAGTTAGGCAGAGAACAGGTTTGGAGGGGGATGGGGATGATGAGGAGTACAATTTTGGACATGGAGGTCAGGGGAGAAGTTCATCTATATAGAAATGATAATTTAATCTTCTTTCTACCTCCACCTCCCTGTTCCCATTGAAAAAGGAAAAAAAAGCTTGTAAAAATATGTATTGTCAAACAAAAACAATATCACATTGGCCTTGTCCAAAAAAATATAGGTCTCAAGCTGCACCCTGACCACTCTCTGGCAGAGTATGGGTAGCATATTTTGTCTTAAGTCCTTTGGAATATGTGTTGATCATTGTGTTGATCACAGTTCTTAAGTCTTTCAAGGTTTTTTTTTCTTTACAATGTTCTTGTTACTGTATAAACTGCTTTCCTGATTTTTCTTCATTCTATATCTGTTCATGGAAGGCTTCTTAGATTTCTCTGAAAATATCCTCTTCATCATTTCATATTCCATCACATTCATCTATCATAATTTATTCAGCCATTCCACAATCAATGAGTACTCTTTCCAACTCTTTGTCAACACTCAAAGAGCTACTATGAATATTTGTATACATACTGCTTCTGGGACATAGAAAGATGGTGGTGACTTCAGTGGTAGTATGGAAGTTCAGAAGAGGGGAGTAGATTTGGGGAAAACAACATGATGGAACTTGCACTTGGTGATCTTTGGTTGAAAAGATTTTATGCATATTGGAAAGAGATTCAAAAAGAATTTAAATCCATTTAAATTAATGCAAGTCATACGTCTGTAATAACCATCTTATTATCAAAAGATATGATAAGTTTTCAGATAAAGTAATCAAAGCTATGGCTATATGATTGGAGAAATGTAAATTAAAACAATTCTGAAGTTCTACCTTATACCTATTGAATTGACTAATAGAACAGAAAAGGTAAATGACAGCTGTTGGAGGGCATGTGGGAAAAATGTAACGTTAATTCACTGTTGGTGGAGTTGTGAGCTGATTCAACCATTCTACAGAGCAATTTGGAACTACGCCCAAAGGGCTATAAAACCATGCATACCCTTTAATCTAGCAATACCACTACTAGATATGTATCTCAAAAGAGATAAAAAAAGAAAAGGACATATATGTACAAAAATATTTATACCACCTCTTTTCTGAAGGCAAAGAATTAGAAGTTGAGGGGATGTCCATCAATTAGAGAATAGCTGAACAAGTTGTGGTATGCGATTATGATGGAATACTATTTTACTATAAGAGAGGATGAGTAGGATGCTCTCAGAAAAACCTGGCAAGACTTGCATGGACTGATGCAGTGAAATGTACTGTGTACAAAGTAATGATAATATTGTAAGATATCATCTGTGAAAGACTTAGCTAATTCTCAGCAATACAACCATCCAAGACAACTCTGAAGGACTTATGTTATCCATCCCCAGAGAAAGAACTGATGCTATCTGAATACAAATTGAAGCACACTTTTTTTTTACGTTTTAGATTTTTCTTGAGTTTTTTTTTTTTTGTTTTCTTTCACAACATGACTATGGGTATGAAAAAAGCATTTTATTAAGAGAATTTGCATATCGTTATCATTTGTATTTTTTGAGGTTGACATTGGGGAGAAACCAGAAGCCTTTCCTGTGGTTCTACTATCAGTACAGACCACCGGGATGGATAGATGGGTCTGACCTAGGATGGAAAAACTCAATTTGGTTGCTTTTTAAGTGTTCTTTCGTAGTCTAGTAGGTTCATAACTCAAGTAGATAAGTCCTTTTAGGATTTCGTTCACTAGTTTAAACATCCCCGTTTATGATATTGTTCTTCTGAAAAGGCACAGGACAAATCATGCCATAGTTTTTGTTGGGGAATTCTGGGATTTCATTACTGTGGGTACTCCTTCCTGGCTTTAAATGGTTTGCATTGAGTTGCTGTGATTAAAAAAAACCATCAACTGGTGGCCAACCCTCTGGCCCTGAGCCCAGGAATGTGCTGGTAAATGTTTAACAACAGTCTCTCCAGCAAGGCGGGGCACACTTTTAAGTTCAATTTACATTATTCACATTTTTCTTAATACTTTCTTCAGTCTAAACAATCAACAAGAAATGAATGGACCTCTATTTGCAGCATTTGCTTATTTATGAAGTGTAAATGCTCACGCCAAAAATGTAGTAGTCGGGTTGAGCGGGTTCAAGTTGACACCAGCATACCTCTGTCAGAGCCTCACTTTACTGGGCTACAGTTATCCCCTCATGAGGTTGTCAGGTCCCAGTTCTAAGCCTTTCCAACTCTGTACATCCTGTTAGAACTCTTTCTCTACTGCTAGAGCATCTGATAATTCTGGGACACCTCTGTGCCATGAAGAGCCATCTGATATGGCCTTTAGCAGAGGCGGTAGGAGATCATATTGAGAAAATATGAACAGAGAATGACTAAGATCTGGGAGATAAACTCTTCTTTAGTCTGTGTGCTTTGCTAGCCCCTTCAGGATATCAAGAGAAAGCAAATAATGACCCCAACATGTGGTGGGTGACATAGATGAGAGTCACCCAGGATGTGTGGATGGATTGTGAAGTCACACAACGATGAGATTATAGAACCACTGGAGGGCTGATAAACTTCTCTATACAACCCTTGTGGCACCACAGAAATCAGCAACATTCAGTTATGACAGTCAGCAAGCCTTTATTAAGTGCCTGCTGTGTGCCAGGAACTGAGCTAAGTGCCAGGGGAGCAAAAAAGACCCTGCCCTTGTACACATGCCTTTGCTTAGACTGTGAGCAAACAAGTTGTAGACAGGAAAAATAGGCAGTAAGATTAAGAGGGGCTGGGCAAGATTTATGTATATGATGATCTACTCTTACCAACAGCTTTGAAATTTGAGGAAGTATGTTGCTATTGTACTGAAGCTGAGACCGTCTATCATTTCTATACTTAGTGATTTGTACATGAGAACAATATTCTGGTAATTAGAAGGTTCCTGGAAGGGGAGTTAAGTCCCATTTCTCCAGTTTTCAGTATCATGGATAAATGCTTTGGAGAAAGAGAAAATGAAACTTTTGACTCAAATGACTTTTGGGGGTGTTCGTTTTGAGATTTATTTGTAAACTCATTGCTGCTATCTCATTTCATCCCTTAGCAGAGGAAATTGAGAGTTGACTGGGCTTAGAAAACCTTTACCAGCATTAACTGAGTCGCATATATTACACACACACACACACACACACACACACACACACACACACACACACACACACATATATATGTCACTCTCAACATTTATTGGGATCTGTTTATCCCTTGTATTTGAGCAATGCTTGAAATAATGAAAAACCCCTAAAATGAAGCTGAATGTTGGGTTATTGTAATGATCAATCTTAAGTCCCAAGAAGAGCTACCCAGTGGTATTTTACCTCCCTTCTTTCCCTGGATATATGGGAGATTAGGAGGGTACAAGGTAAAGCTCATTGACTGGTTCTGGGAGGGGAATAGAAATATATCCACAAATTATTATGCTTTGAAAATAAAGCACATCAAGAAAACAAAACTAAAAAAAATAAACTTAAGGTAACTTAGTTAAACAAAATTTATTGCTTAGTTTCAGAATTCAGGTGATAGAAACTGCAGAGAAAAAGCCCTATTCCAAATTCAGGGAAAGGGAGTGTCAATGTGACTTTGGGGATGAAAACTGTCCCCAAATGAAAGGAAGCATTTTCTTTTTCCTTCCATTCCTGTTATCCTGTAAATCCCGAATCTTTTGAGCTTGTGTTTGGATTTCATTTTGCTCCCTGGCACTGGTACCTCCTCAGCTTCTACCATTTTGGCTTTTTCATCATAACATTCACATCAAGTACCCAAGCCTCTTCATCGGTCTGCTATTCTCTCAGCGGGATTCTACAGACTTCGGAGTCTTGACAGCATGTTGTTGTTGTCTCTAATGTAAGTCTTGCCCGTTTAAAGCTGAATCTGGCGATTCTTTCTGTTCTTAAAAAAGGACTTGAGGTGCTCATCCCTTCCAGAAAAGAGCAGATTAGAAAGGGCAACTCAAAAGTGGAACTAGGTAGATCAACGACTGGCCCCCCGAACCACAGAGTCTCATTATCTTCTGGATTTATTAAAAGCCAAAACCTTCCTTGGGTAAAAATTGTAGCGTTAGAAGAAGCAGGTTTGAATGGCCTTTGAGAGCGGTTTGCAGGATAGGATCCATCCCCAAATCGAAAGGATGTGAATCTTGTTTTTGTTCAGCCCAGTGCAGGTAGATGCATGACTGTCTAAGGAAAAATCTAAGAACACAATCAAACGTGACCTTTTGATGTCCCAAGTCTTTCACACGGTGACTTTGATTGATTCCGAGAAGTGAGCACTGCTGTCTTGCTTCTGATTAACCAGTCTGAAATATTCCCACCTAACAAGCGTAATCACTTCTAAGTGGATGGGCTAATCAATGGAACCCCACACTTTCATTCAGTGAATAAATTATTTTCTCTCCCATCTCCCCCCTCCAATTGAAAAGGAAACCCTTCTAACTTACATGTCGATTCATCCTCTGTGCAACTTTGGGCTGGATGGCTTCTCAGATTCCTTCCAGCTGTAGGGATGTCCTTTTAGGCATACTTGAGCACTTCCTGTTGACTCAGCACTAGGCTAGGCACTCTGAGTACGTACGGCCCAAGGGGCCAGAGAGCAGTGCAGGTGTGGAACAGATAGCTTCTTTTATGTACTTCATCAATGGTTGTTGAATGAATGATTATTTTAAATATTTAATGAATGAAACTTGCAGAATCTCCCAGTCTTTACCAAGGAGACTCTGTTAACCTAAATTGTCCAGCACTTGGAATAGCTCCTGATATTAAACTAGACCCTCTGAGATAGGTTTGCATTCTTACTTGCTTCTGCAATCATGAATTAAATGCTACCTTTGGGGCCTAAAGGAGGCCATATGTTTTCTTAAAGTGCTTAACTTGTTATCAGTTAGATCTGAAGTCCTACTAGCCTGAAGGCAAACTTTAGGACTAGAGAGTGCTGAGGAGGCTGCAATTTGGGGAGCTTATTTTTTCATCTCTGCTTCCAGAGACAATACTGACACCTGGGCTCCTTTCTTTCCAGATGGTCTCTGTGCCTAGCCCTCTATTAAGTGCGACAGAAACAGAACAACCTTTACTGGGAGGCCCTCGAGATAGATAGGGCCAAAGTTTTTATGCCATGAATCTTTCAACTTATCAGAAAGGCTGTGTTGGCTAATGAGAGGGCATCTGCGGGGGGGGGGGGGGGGGGGGGGGGGGGGGGGGGGGGGGGTGGGGGGGGGGGGGGCGGCGGGAATCCTTTCCCAGACTGGGGCCTGGATAGCTTTGTCAGGACAAAGGCTGCAGTACACATCAAATAGTACATTTCATAGGGCCAGAGAGAAGACTTGTATTAATCCTATACTACCACATCTAGCTATGTGACCACTTGTCAGGAATGCTGAGAAGAGTGTCCTTTTTCAGGTTGAGGTTGCTCTAACTGGCCTCTGAGGTAGCTTCTACCTCTAAAAATGTGGTCATTCTGTAAAATCCATTACAAGGAACTTTGCTCCCTAGATTCACTTATGCATCTGGTAAAAATCGTGTCCCCTCACTCATTTACATAACACTAACAACATAACCACCTCCTCAACCTCCAACCCATCATCCAGCTTTGAGTGGAAGGAGGACGATGAACTCTTAAGTGAAGAGTACTAGCTCTGATGATCTATCCAGCACAAACCTCATGCCCAAGACCTTGTTGGTGGCTGTGACAGTCTGCCAGGAATCCCGAAAAGCCATCCATTTGGGCTTTTGTAATGCTACTACTGGTGGGTTGAGCACCCTGGCCAGTGCAATATATTTGGTCTTGCCAGCTACCCAAAGCCATCCCAATACTCAGATTAGTATCTGTGAAGGCCAAGATAATGTGACTCTAATCCAATCCAGTCTAAAACACCTATTCAGTGCCTGCAACATGCCAGGCACTGTGCTAAGCATTAGGGATACAATAAATAAAAAGAAAGACATGTACCAATAGCACTTGTTCATGTTCTGGTCCAAGAAGAAGACAGGATGACTCAGAATAAATCACAAATACTTCTTAATAATGAAATGGATAGCAAAATAATGCCTGTCTTGCATGATTTTGGAGAGAAAATGGACGCACTTAGAAACGAATCCTTAAAAGCCTTTTTTTAGAATTTGATGGCAAAAAAGTAATTTTAAAAACAGATATCTGTCATAAGCATCATCTATGAATACATTTTCCCACAATATTTTACAGAGTATAAAAACATTTCATGACCTGCATATACCAGTAGAGACTGCAGCCAGCCTCCTGCCATAGGAGGAAAGGTGGAACTATCCAGGAAAACTCCTTTTTAGAAAAAAATATTTTCCCCCAATTTAATGTAAAAATATTTTTAGCATTCATTTTCTAAAATTTTGAGTTACAAATTCTCCCCCTTTCTCCCTTCCCTCCTTCCTGAGACAGTCAGCAGTTTGATATATAGCTTGTATGTGTGCAGTCATGTAAAACATTTCCATGTTAGTCATGTTGTGAAAGAAAACACAGACCAAAAAAAAAAATGAAAAACTAAAGTGAAAAATAGTATGCTTCAATCTCCATTCAGATGCCATCAGTTGTTTCTCTGAAGATGAATAGCATTTTTCATCATAAGTCCTTTGTTATTGTCTTGGATCATTGTGTTGCTGAGAATTGCTAAGTCATTCACAGTTGATCATTATACAGTATTGCTGTTACTGTGTACAATACTATCCTGGTTCTGCTTGCCACACGTTGCATCAATTCATGTGACTTTTTCCAGGTTTTTCTGAATCCATCCTGCTTGTCATTTCCTATAGCACGATAGAATTCCATTACAGTCATATACCACAACTTATTTGACTTTTCCTCAATTGATGGGCATCCCCTCAATTTCCAATTCTATAAATATTTTTGTGCAAATAAGTCCTTTTCTCCTTTTATCTCTTTGGGATACAAACCTAGTAGTAGTATTGCTGGATCAAAGGGTATGCACAGTTTTATTAGGAAAACTCCAAAGGACAAACATCTAACCAGTAAACCTCAAGTTAACTGGGCATCCTCTGGCTATCCAAATTTATCTTCCTTTGGAGAGGAGAAGGAAGAGGGGACAGAAGGGAGAGGATGAGCTGAGTTACCCAACTAAATGAGTCCCCATTCAGGCAGCTCAGTCTACTCACAGGTTGTGTCGGTCCTTCATTGACAAAGAAGACCATGCCATCAGAGAAATGATGACCTGACTTGCACTTGACTTTGTTTTGAGTGAGGGAGGGCTGTGCAGGACACCAGCCTCACTTTCTTCTCCTGACCCATCTGGACCCAGGGACCACATACCTTACCTTGACAGAGGCAGCTCAAGAAAACTACTGAAGCCTATGGAAAGACTTGGGAAGACTACATGAATATCAGACAACAGTATTCAGTAGAAAATAAATAGCATATTGCTTGATTAAAAGCAACCAAAAAGACCCTGGAGAATGAAATCTGGAATCAGAAATTCTTGTTTCCCTTAGTCAGCAATTGAAAATGAAAGCCAAAAAAGGAAGCAAAGAGCACAAAGAAATGAGAGGAGAACTCCCAAGAAAGAAGGAAAGAAAACATTTCTGGTTGTCTCTGTGATGGAAAGAAATCTGACAGAGTGACAAGGAAAATTGGCTAAGATGTGAAACAGCTTCTGTGCCATCAATATAATGAATGATGGAGTAGTGGCATGAAAAGAAATGGCTGAAGCTGGAGAGTAGCAGGTCTGGATGAGATCCATAATTATTGACTCCAAGCTTCACAGGATGTGCACGAATTCTTAGTGAGCACTTCAGCCACTTCCTCTCCGATGTAAGCCCGATTCCTTTGTTTTATTTTTAAGTCAGAAGACATTACATGTTTATTACCAAGATATGAGGACCTCAGCAACCCCTCTAAAAACATTGGCTGATTGCCTAATGGGAAGCATACACAGCTTGTATTGCTCAAAAAATCTATAGACACTTAGAAGAAAATGATATATTGGATGAGGAGCCAAAAGGATATGTCGAAAAGTCCCAAGGATGTAAAGAACAGCTTACTATTGGCTAACTGACTGTTAAGCAAACCACCTGAAAACACTGAAGCATTCACACCTCTTTGTTCTGCATTCAAGGCTTAGTCAAGTATTGCAAATGTCTAAAAATGGATCTAAGCATAGCGACAATGCACAAGTATTTCATGTCTTCATGGAAGACTATTCTCTATTGACATGCAAACTATCAGGAGTAATTGCTATGAAACATAGTGTCTTTCAGGGAGACAGTTTAAGCCTGCTATGGTTCTTCTTGACCTTAAACCCATCATCATTCCTGAGTCTTTCAAGTCAAAGAGAGATATATCTGGAGGACATCAAGGTATATGGCTCCATTGAAAAGCATACTAAACAGCTCCTTCATCATGAAAACCTTCTCCAATGATATAAAAATGGCATTTGGGCTCAGTGACATAAAATGATTAATATGCACCAGGGATTAATAAGAGATGAGCATAAATCCAGAGGTCAAGCTGAACCAGTGGATAAAAGCAATGTTTACAGATAACTTGGTATTCTCCAAGGAAGGCACCCTAACTAAGGCCAACAAAGAGAAAACTGAGGCTGTGTCATGTTAAGAGACTGTCTGGCAAATTGAAGTAACATCTTAACAGGAAGAACATAGAGTGACTATAATGGCTATGTAATATCAGTTTGTTCCATGCTTTTTGGCACTATAACATGGATGATTTTGACCCTTGAAAGTGCCTAAACCAATATGTGTAAAATGTTAAGGAAACACAGGGACACAGGGTGTTTCACCCCATGGCAGCTATAGCCGATTAATATTGCCTGTTTAGAAATGAGGAAGAAAATTGATTGATGTTCACAGGTCGCAGAATAGACAGGTTAAAAGTGTATAGAAATACAAAGAAGTCATAAAGGTATATGGTGCTGTATTCCTTGAATGGAAACCAAAGATTTATCTCCAGGTGGAGCCTATGAGATGGCTAATATCTGAGAATGGAATCAAAACACATTTTCTGGGCGAACATCCACATGAAACAACAATATGCTGATAAGGAGGTGTTGAATAAGTGGTTATGTCATGTGGATTTGTTATCTGAAATGAAGAAGTTTATGATAGTCATTCAGGATCAGGTCCTTGCCAGTAGAAATTATAGTAAGGTTAATCTTAAGAATGCTAGAATTATTGATTGGCAAAGTTTATGCAATGAAATGGTTGTAACTGTATAGCTTATCACTGCAGGTTGCAAAAATTTATCAGCTCTTGGATACCAAGAAAGATACAATGAGGTGGCTAGAATTATACACCAGAAGATCTTTATATTTTATGTACTGACAGATGGCAAATCCCTGTTCTACAAACGTCAAGTATCTTTGAGAATTCAATAAATAAGCTATTAAAACTGTAAACATAGAACTGTTGTCTATAGCCAAATTGACATAACACTGATCCATAAAAGCATAAGAATAATGTATTTGTAGATGTTGCCACACCAAATAATCAATCTCCAAAGTACGTGGGATGAAAAACTCTTAAAATATAAAGACCTAGTAGAAGAAAGTAAAACCATATTGGGATGGGATGTCATCCCTGTTATCCTTTCTGCTGCTGTAATTATCCTGATGATGCTTTCAGTGAGTCTACAGAAGATGAGCTTACATCTCAGTACTCTTATTCAGTTATAAAAAGTAGTGATCTTATCTGCGTACATTAAGGTACATTTAATTAAATATAAGAAAATAATTGAATAGCAATTTAGCCTGAGAATGCTTCTATCTGACTTCCACTAAAAGAGATGAGAAGAATACTCTTATCATGATGATGGTGATAGCTGACATCCATAACAGTGCCTGCAGTTTTTCAAAATATTTTAATACATTATGTTAATGGGTTTTCCAAAAACAGCACGTGACTTGGCAGATGTTAAGGACCAGTTAAGTCAGAGATCCCGCTTTGTTATGTAAAGGGATGTTGTTCTTGTTCTTGACCCCAGGGTTATAATGGGTTTTGTCTAAAGTGGAAATTCAAGGTCTGTATCTTTCTGATGCTGATTCCTTAGCTGTTTTGTTATGGAAAGTGATAGATCTTCATTTCCCTGAACTCACAGGGAAAAGGGTGGAAATGAAACGTTAGACTCTAGTCCTTCCTCTGGCCTGGACTGTTTCAAAGGGATCACATGCATATCTGGCTTCAAAGCAGCTTTGTGGGACCAAGGGCCAGCATCCCAACTTTTCCTGTCACAAAACAACCCTTGTGAAGTAGAAGAGGGAGAAATGTATTTACAACAGGGTAGATTGGACTTTAGTCAGATCTTTTAAATGGCATCTGAAGCCTTGATTTATGTTGCCGGGCAGGACTGCTGGACTGGATCCATTTCTTTCAACAAAAATGAATTCTCATTGTTTCATATAATATCTCTCACAACTTTGGGCTTAATGTAGTTGTCATTTTAATTGGATCCACGATACATTTTAAAGCAATAATTGAATTGGACTTGTTTTTTTCAAGTGAAGGGTAACTATATGAGAAAGTGAAATGTAGTTTTGGTTCAGTTGGAAGGCATTTTTCAGAGGTAATTGAAGCAGATGGTGGGAAGTCTTTGGGAGGTAGTCAGTCCATAAGCACCTACTATGTGCTAGGCTTTGTGAGCACAAAAACCAAAGGCAAAAGACTTTCCTTTCTCTCAAGGAGCTCCTCATCTAAAGTCTTCTCATGCAGTGGGTTGCTCATTGTTATCAGGGGCTAGATTTCTCACCTCTTTTTAAAAATTATTGATATCTTTTGTTTTCACATCACTTTCATATCTGAATAGATTTCTCACCTCCCCTGTTCAAATAGCCATTTTATAAAAAAGAAAAAAATAAGTTTTGTTGTTTAGTCATTTTCAGTTGTGCCCAACTCTTTGTGACCCCTGTTGGGTTTTGTTTTTTGTCAAAGATATTGGATTTGCCATTTCTTTCTCCAGCTCATTTGACAGATTAGGGAACTGAGGTGAACAGGGTGAAGTGAGTTGCCCAAGGTCACACAGCTAGGAAATATCTGAGGTCAGATTTCAACTTGGGTCTCACTGACTTCAGGCCTGATGCTCTATCCACTGAACCACCTAGCTGCCCTTATATATGATGATAATAATAACAGCTAACATTTATATAGGACTTACTCTGTGCCAGCACTGTGCTAAGTGCTTTACAATTATTATCTTATTTGACCCTTGTAACAACCCTGGGGGGCAGGTACAATTATTATCCACATTTTACTTTTAAGGAAACATTATACTTTTAGAAAGATGATCATTGTTTTTGAGTCTTCCTGACTTCAGACTTCGTTCTCTATCCACTGCGCCCCCTAGCTGCCCCTAGGAGTATGGTAGCCATCACTAAAACGACTCCTAGAGTTGGAATTGGTGGAAGCCATTTTCATTTCATTGACAGGTCCACTTCTAGATCTGTTCTCTGAAAATATGTTAGGAGGAAGGAGGGAGGGATCATAGAGTCATAGAGAGCTGGAAGGAACCTCAGAACTCATCTATTCCATCTCACCTCCCTTTTGATATATGATGAATTGAAGTCCAACATGTTAAATAGCTGGCCTGACTAGTAAGCAGCAGAGCTGGTATTTGAATGTAAAACCTTTGAATCTCTTACTCCAACACTGGTTCCATTGTACCATGACCAGCCTGAAGTTGTATGCCTTATCGAGATGCAAAATTAGTTTCTTTTTTAGTTATTTTGAAAGTTCCAAGCCTAAGATGCTTCTGAATTTGAGTTTGTAGATGATAATTTTGTCAGGGGAGGTAGTGATGGTAGTTGTGTTGTGTGCATGCATGTATCTCTGTGTGTGTGTGTGTATGTGTGCATATTTCACCTGATCTGTAGCTTATTTGGATTAATTTCTGTTACCAAACTTGCTGTCATTGGACATACAAATCAATACTTTGAGAACTGAAACTGGGACTCAACTGATGTGTTTTGGGATCTTTGAAACTAACTTCTGCTGATTGAACAAACATTCATTAAAGCTCCTGGTTAGAATGGTTTTTCTCCCTAATCTGGGCTTTGAGAAGCCCTAAAGATAAGGTTTGTCTCTTCCTGTCAGACTCTTCCTTATTCTCCCCCCGCAAATGCCACCTCTGCCATGAAATATTCCCTGATTTCCCCAAACAGTACAGAGCTCTTCTTTCTCTTCTGGCTTTTTTGAAGCACTGGGCCCCTTCCTCTCTCTCAGCTATTATTACATTCTCATTTGTGTCCTGTTGAGCTAGGTACTTGTCTGTCCTGTCTCCTCTGAGGGCCTGGAAGTTTCTTGGGGAGGGGTGGTGGAAGAGAATGAGAGTCTTTCTGGGCCTTTCCTCTTCTTCGCTCTTCCAGAGCCTAGAAGGCTGGCTTTCTTTGGAGGGTAATCTTTCTTGAGCCTCCCTTTGGTCATCATCTATCCTGCCCCAAATTCCCTGCACTACTGGGTTTGTCTGATCTCTCTCTTGCCCTCTTTGTTTTCTACCTTGTACTTATTTATCTGCAAGCAGGTTTTATCCATCCATAGAATGTAAGCTCCTTCAGGACAGGCACTGTCCTAGCACAGTGGCCCACATATGGGAGAGGCCCAGGAGATTTTTGTGGGATTGAAATTGTTGAATTCAAACTGAATTGAATTATTGACTGGAAAGAAGGGAATAAGCATTTCTAGAGTACATACTTTGTGCCAGACACTGTGCTGAGCACTTTACAGATCCTCACAAAAACCTTTAGAGGTAGGTGCTATTACTATCCCCATTTTACTGATGAGGAAACTGAGGTAAACAGGGGTTGTGGACTTGCCAGGATTCAAACAACTAGGAAGGGTCCAAGGTTAGACTGAACTCAGTTTTTTCTGTCTGCATGTCCAGGACTCTGCACTATGCTTTTAGGCATTATTATCTCATATTGACAGCTGAGGAAACTGAGGCAGAAAGATATCAAAGTGATTTGTGCAGGTCACACAGCTAGTAAGTGTCCAAAGTTGGATTTGAACTCTGATCTTTCTGACTCCAGCTCCCTGTTCTTCCTCTCCCCACCAACTGAATGTATGAATGAATGAAGTCCATGGACTGATTATGGACTATTTATAATTTTTTTTCTAAAAGGATAACATATATTTGAGCATTTGGGGGTAATGTGTCTATACCTTTGATTTAATCAGTGGAGGGAACTCCCTTGACCCATATAGACTGACAATTCATCGGCAACTAGAGTCTTAGCTAACTCCCTGGAACTGAAAGGTGACTTGTCCAAGATGTAAGAAATTCAGCAAATCTCTACAGTTAGAGTAGAACCAATAGGAACTGCTGAGTGACCCTTTGCTCACTTCTGGCACTGGCAGCTGCCAGTTATTCAAAAATTCTTCCTAATGTGAGGAGGCACCAGTCCCAACTCTGAACCACACACACCTCAGGTCTGAGTTCCTGGATCCCTGGCCCCAGTGCTTGGTCCCGTTGGACCCTGTCTACAACCCTGTCTGCTTCCCCCATTGGGTGCTTAACTCCATCCAGGCTCCCAGCAGTTGACCCTGTGTCCGTACCCCTTCATGTTGTCTTTTGCCTCCATTAAGTTTCCTCACCTCATTCTCGCTCTGCCAGCTCCACCTCTCAGTTGTGCCAGCGCTGCCTCCCAAACCAGGCCTTGGCTTAAGGAAAGTCCATCTAGATCTCTAGGGATGGATCTGAAACCCCATGCCCTCCATCATTCTCTGATACTAGGGGTCCTACCCTAAGCATGTGCCCCTCGAGTTTTCCCCTGGCATTAATGGCCTCTTTCCTTGTGCCATTCTTTGGGATCCTGTAAACATGGTCACATGGCTATTATGTGGCAGAAATTAGACTTGAACACAAGGCTTCCTGTCTCCAAAGCTGCCTTTGTCTCCATCAGGTTATACTCCCTCTACTGTGCCATATTTGAGTTTTAGTGCATCATCAAGTGATCTTTATGTAGTTTTTGGAAGTAAAAGTCACTTAAATACATTTTAAAATCTGTTGTTATTTTACTTATTGATTTTTATCTACCACAATTTGGAGCAATGTATCTAAGCTTGTCTGTGATTGAGCCCAGAGGATTAAAAAGAAGCAAAGGGTGAGAAAAGGATAATATGTTACAAGCTCCAAGTGAGAGACTTAAGGTATTTGTTGCAGATCTTTCTCATTGTGTGTTTCTTGGAGTTAGAAGTGGTGCTTCTGTATGTCCTTGGCATGAGACTTCAGTGGAGCACTAAACATCCTGTTGGCTTTTGTCAACTATTAAACTTCCAAATCTGTGTCAGATAGAACCCATGGATGGCCTGAAGGAAGAGGGCAATATTATGATTTTAAGCAGAGAAGGGTTTTTGGGTTTTGGTTTTGGTGGGGGTGGCTGGGAATGGCGTTTCACCATTTTATGAAAGTGTTCCCAGGATGTATTTTAGGAAAAAGAATGATTCTTTCACTTGTGATATTATTTGGAGGAAATGGAGAAACTGAATGGTAAATTTCTCTTATTTTAAATGTGGCCTTCTTGCTGTTGTCAGTGTGAATTCATAGCATGAATTCTTTCTTTCCTCCCAAAGGAGAAAGCCAAAGTTGTCGAGCCTCTCGACTATGAGAATGTCGTTGCCCAAAGGAAGGCCCAGATTTACAGTGACCCTCTCCGAGACCTGCTCATGTTCCCCATGGAGGACCTATCTGTGAGTAGGGAAGCCCCAAATCTGATGCTCTGATGTTCGCTCAGACCCCAGGGGCTTGGCTGAGCCAGGGTCAGCAAAACTTGTTTCCTCTTCTTAGGTGTCGGTGATAGCACGGCAGAGAAGAACCGTTGAGTCCACAGTTCCAGAAGATGCTGAAAGGAAGGCACAGAGTCTCTTTGTCAAAGAGGTATGGGGGCCACATGGTTTCCCAGCTCCAGCTGACATTTAATGTACTTTCCTTTTCTTATATGGTGGTTGTGATTTCAAAATAAGAGAGAGGCTGGCCAGGCCAGGGATGCTTGCTCATTGGATTCTCCATGAAGCACGAATGCAGTTACAATAATGTCTGTGACCTATCCAGTGGCACTGCCAAGCTGCAGCTGAAGTGGCTGGCCTACCTCCCAAGCTCCTCAGTGGGCCTCATGAAGGATGCTGAGTCTGGGTGAAGACGGAATGGAGATGCCTCACCAGAGAGAGGCAAAGAGCTCTTTGCGAATCACTTTTTTGTAAAGGCCTCTTGCCCAGCAAGTCCTTTTCCTACTTTTTTCCTCTTTTAAAAAAAATATCTTTATTATCCAAGATGGCTAATAACGAAAGAGGGGGAGGGTTAATTGAGAAATACAGGTAGCAGAAAAAAAAATGAGTAAGAATTGTTTTAAAAATCAAACACCTGGAGCACCTTTTTTCTTTTTAAATAACTATTTGTGTTTATTTTTCTGTGCCCCCAAGTAATGATTTCATTCTGCTTTCAGTGTATTAAGGCATACAGCTCAGACTGGCATGTGGTGAACTACAAGTATGAAGATTTCTCTGGCGACTTTCGAATGTTACCCTGGTAAGTTGAGCAATCGGCAGAAATAATTCATCATGAAGGGGAAGTTTTTGACTCTCTTTTATAAACTAACAGCCACAATTTGTGTTAGCCACAATTGTACTGGTACATAATTAAAAGAATGCCATAAAGACCGTCAAGGGAACAGTTGCAAAGCCCATAACCCCTCAGTGCTGCCGGCAGAGATGGTGTCCTGCCCCAAGGGAGGCAAAGCAGGCTGTGGGGCATAGTGGTGAGCTTTGCCGAGGATGCCTTCAGCCGATACCCATGCTGGTAGCGCAGGGTCCACCAACTCTAGCTCACAGCCCATCCAGACTCAAAGGGCAGGACTAGCTGCTCATTGCTGATGCTCACTGCAACGTTGACTGGGAGAGCTCAGTCTAGTCTTAGGCTGTCCACATCTCCTTATTCTCTTTTTCATCTTCCCATCTCGTTTTTGTTGCTTTCCATTTTGGATCAACATCCACATGAAATGAGATCTTTTTGGTACTTCCTGTGAGTTTATTTGGCTTTTTTACAGTTGAGAGTTTTAAGATCATCTCCTGCCTAATCATTCCATCTACCATCACATTTTCAGAGGATGGTGGATGGCAATTTCAAAGGGTGCCCATTTTAAACTGATTGTTTCAGATCTTTTAGAAATTTCTGGTCCCACAGAAACACTGAGAATTTGTCTGAAATCACTGTGCCTTCTTGGAAAAAGAAAATACTCACCTTTTTATGACTCCTCATGATTCTAAAATGTCCTTCCTCCCAACGACCCTGTGAAATAGGGCTTGTAAGTGCTGTCGTCTCCATCTTAGAGATGTGGAAATTGAGGCTCAGAGGAACTGGGCTGTGGCTCAGTTGACATGAGGTCCTGCAACCTACAACACACGCAGTAATTACGCCTTGAGTGACATGATTTTTTGTCAAAGAAAGCAAAATGAGAAGAAGCTTATCCTAATAATTGGCAATTTTATCTACTTTTTGTGGTTGTAAAAGATCAAAACATACTCCAAGGGGAGTAGAATGAGCATTGGGTCCAGGACATTAAAGAGATCTCGGTTTTAATCCTGATCCTTTTCTGAAGAAGTGTGATAGAATCCTCTCTTGTGCCCTCCCCAGCCAGATGGCAGAAGAATCAGTGGCTGGGGAGGTGGAGTAGTGTTGAGCACTAGTCCTACTTCTGACACAAATAATAAGAATAGTGGACATTAGACAATGCATATAGTGTCTCTCTTTATCTTCACAACAGCCCTGGAAGGTAAGTACCTTTATTATCCCCATTTCACACATGAGGAAACTGAGGCAAGCAGAAGTTAAGTGACATGCCTCGAGTCACACATCTCGTAAGAGTCTGAAGTTGGACCTAAATTCTTGTCTTCCTGGCTCCAAGTCTAAAACACTGTCTGCTCTGTAGTGTAGCTGCTTGAGCAGGTCAGTTAACCAGAATGGGCCTTCGTTTCCTGTTCTGTGAAATGAAGTGGTTGGACTAGATGGTCCAGTTCTTGATTTTTGATCCTTTGACTTGTAAGCAGGGAAGAATAGGAGACAGGGATGAATAAGGTGGTTTCTTTTTCTGTTAAATATAGATGGAACTGGGGTGGGAGGTAGTCAAAGTAAGACCTTGTTTCAGTCTGTTGGCCCTGCGGTCGTCCAATCCCCTAAGTGCATGCTTTCTGAGGCATAACCAGCACCTCTCCCTCATCTGGCCTGGACCCCTGACTGAACTGCTCCTCTGCCAGGGTCTGCCATTCCTTCCCACCCACAACTCCCCCTGCACATTCAGCCTTCGCTCTGAGGTTAAGAGATTGTAGGCTGGTGAGCGTGCTATGGGAACATGACACACAATGATGCTTTGAGGACTGGGCTAGCCCCACTCCAAGTATGACTGCATACAGAGTGGCTACACATCTCTCTGCCTTGCCCTTGCCTCCCAGCTCTGTGGTTCATGGTGTCCTGCATAGGAAGAAGAGAGGAGGGCCCATTTATCTGGAGCTTTCTCTACGTGCTGTTTGGTTTCTAAGAAGATTTCATTGTTCTCTTTTTTTTCAGCAAATCCTTGAGACCAGAAAAGATTCCCAGTCATGTATTTGAGATTGATGAGGACTGCGACAAGGACGAGGTAAGGGCAAAGACAATCGCGTTGGCCTCGTGTTCTGCTATGTAAAATGAAAGGTATTTTCAAAGTGGACTCCTTGAAAATTCAATTAACAAAAGATTAAGCTCCCACTACGTGCAAGGTGCTAGGGACACAGAGATAAAAATGAAAGACACTGTTCTCAAGGAGCTCCATTCTCTGGAGGGTATATAGCCCATGTATGGGCACGTCAGTACAGGGTGATTGGAAGGGAGGGGAAGGGTGCCAACGTTGGAAAAGATTTCATGGAGGAAGAAACATCCAAGCCAAGCCTTGAATATGGATTTTTGAGGGGCAAACATAAGACAGAGTACATTCTGAGCATGGAGGAGAGCTTGCAAAGAGATAGAAGCTGGATTGCAGAGTCCAGCCACTTTGGCTGGATTTTTGAATGCATGAAAGGGCATGATCTGAAATGTCTGGAAAGGCATGTTGGAGGCAAATTCTAGAGAATTAAATGCCACACAAGAGTTGAGAGTTTATCCTACGAGCGATAAGTGATCCCCTGAAGATTCATGAGATGGGGTGCATGCTATCCTGGAGTGGGGGTTGAGGGATGGGGAGAAAATTTGGAATCCAAAACATATGGAAGTGCATGTTCTAAACCAAAAATGAAGTATATACTTAAATCTTTAAAAAAAAAAAGATTCATGAGATGGGGAATGACATGCTAGCTATATGGACAATGTTTTGAAGAAGTGGGAGACTGGAACTTAGGAGCCAGAGGAGAGGAGTCTGTTAGAACAGTCCGTGTGAGAGGTAATGAAGATTTGAACTAAAGTCGTGGTCCTGTGATAGGGCAGAAGAGAATTGACAAAATTTGGCAGCTGATTGTATGTGGAAGTAGGTAGTGAAGGACTCCAAAGTTGTGAACCTTAATGTCTAAAGGAAATGATGATGATGACAGAAATAGGAAGTTTGGAAGAGGGTGGAAAGAGGATGTTTTGGACATGCTGAGTTTGACATGCTGATGGAGCATCCCTTGGTCACATATGGTGGGAGTTAGGCAAGAGATAAAGGCTGAATTTGAGAGTCCTCAGCATAAAGGTGCTAATTGAATCTGTGGGAGCAGATGGTCTCATCAAAGTGGAAGGAAAACCAAGAAAGAGAGAAAGAGGAGGACCCAGGACTGAGTGTTAGTGGTATCTATTCTTAGAGGATGATAGAGGAGAGGAAATAATCTGTCAAGTGAGATGATGTATCTGAAGCACTATGTAAGTGACCATTACTATCTGTCATCATCATCATCCCACCAGTCACCCTGCAAAGGCTAGAGGAGACTTGGACTGAGGCTTCTTGGTGGCTAGATCACCCATCAATCAAGGTTTTTAAAGGGTAAAACACTATTGGGAGAGAAATCTCTGGTTAGGATACAGGACTAATGGAGAAGAGAGAAGCAAACAAGTTCTTTAAGTGCCTACTATGTGCTAAGTGCTTTACAAACATTACCTCATTTAATCCTCACCACAGCCTTGGGAGGTAGGTACAATTATTATCTATCCTCATTTAACTGATGAGGAAACTGAGGCAACTTTAAATGGAACTGAGGAACTTTAAATGACATGCTCAGGGTCACGCAGCTAAGTGTCTGAAGTTGGATTTGAACTCACATCTTTCTGATTCTGGGCCCAGTGCACTAGCCACAGCACCACCTCACTGATGGTGCTGACTCCCCTGGAGTAGGACATAGGTTTCATTTATTTTGCTGAACCATTCACACCTCAGAACAGTCCCTTTGTTGCCAGCTGCTATGTAGGCAGCTTCCACTTTTTCCCTTTCAAGGCTCACAAAGTGATAGGAACTGGAAGGTACTTCCAAAGCCATGCATCGCCATAACATTTGTTGGTATATTGGAGAATCCTTGACCTCAGTGTCCCCCATTGGCCCATAAGCACAAAGTTCAGCTTCACATGTAAATTCAAAAATGTGAAATACAATGGTCCCTTACACAGGGTTTTATATATTGAGGATGCTCAGTGAGTGGATTTAATGAGTGGTTTATTGCTATTTTTATTTGTTTCAGAACTCATCTTCATTATGCTCAGAGAAGGGTGGAATGATTAAACAAGGCTGGTTGTTTAAAGCCAACGTGAATAGTACCATTACTGTTACCATGAAGGTAAGAACTCGTCATCTCATGGAGCCAAATAGAATTAGCCTCATTTGGCACCGACTTCAGTGGGATGTTTGGAGAAGCACACACTCTGAGGGTGTCTGTCTTCTTTCTGTTACATAAGGGTCCTCCTTAGTGGATGGCATTTTAAGATTGTAGACATAAAAATAAATGAAGATGAGCAACCTATTGATGACAACTAACTTCTACCCTCTGAATCACTTGATTAAAAGGGAAAGTGACAGTTAAATGAAGAGAAGAAGGACGTTGATGATTCTTATGCTAAGGAGAAAACTTAATGAAATAAGTGTGTTCACAGGGATAAGGCAGTACATGAGAATTGTCACTTGACACACTAAAGGCCGAGTAGTTGAGAGGAAAAAGAAACTTTCATCTGCGGTGATCAGAGAAGGCTTCATTTAGGAGGAGTTGAATTGGATCTTGAAAGAAAGGTCCAGTTTGTCTAGGTGAATATATGGGTGCTGGAGGTCATTTACGGTAGAAGAAAGAGCTTCAGTCTGCACTCTGTCAGCCCTCCTTCTGCAGGTGGATGGCATGTTTCATCATGAATCCTTTGGATTTATGTCATCGTGTTGATCAGAGTTCCTAAGTCGTTCGGGTTGTTTTTCTCCATATTATCATTTTTACCATGTAAATTGTTGCCCTGGTTCTGCTCCCTTCTCTTGCCTAAGATCACATAAATGTCTCTGAAACCAGCCCCTTGATGATTTCTTACTGTGCTGTAGTATTCCATCACTTGTTTGCGAGCTAATGTTTGTAAAGCACTTTGCAGACCTTAAAGCCCTATGGCAGTTGCTCACTATCACTCCGCAGCCATTCTCCTAATACTCAGGTCAGAAAAATTGCCAATTCAGTGAAAGCTGCTGCTTTGTGCATTGGTGTTGATGCTTTAGTCTTCCTTCTTGGCCTCCACATAGTGAAAATATGCCCTCCCTTTGTGACTGTTACAACCACACTACAGGTGTACCTCACTTAAAGTAAATCCAACATATGCCAATTCTGATTTATAAGAACAATTAGTTAGATTTGGTTCTTAACTTTATAGAAGAGTTCACTCTAGAATTCCTTTACCTGGCAAGTGTTGTGTTTAAAATGGTGCTATTTGATTGACAGAAATTCAGTTCTTAGACAACTCTTTAGAGTCGTTCCAACGTAGGCACCCATCCAGCACTTGGCCATAGCTGTGAGACTTCGAAGGCTTTCACATGCAAACCAAGCTTATCAATGAGACAGAAAGCAGCAGGCTGTTTGCTAGGTTGCATTTTAAGTCAGGAGTTCGTGGAGAACATTTAGGGGCAAGAGCAGAGAAGAGTAGGGAAACTGAGCCTGTCTGGAAAATCAGAGCAGAGGCACACATCTCTCAAGTCCTTTCACATTTTCCTTTAGGAGAGAGAACAACTGGTATTTATAGCCCACACAGTCAGCGCCAATTTTAGGCAGGAACCTAAGCTAAGTTTTTACTCAGAGATCACTGCAGTGGTTCCCTTGAGTCCAAAACCTCTTGCTTCTCAAAGTGAACCAAAGTCCTTTGTGGCTTCCCGTGGAAGCTGTTTGTTCGGTCAGACCTTTCGGGAACACAAGGCTCCCTGGTGCTTTGCTTTTGAGCCATGCTGACCGCTGCCTTCCCTCTGCCAGATCTACTCAATTCACCTTAGCCAGCTGTTTCTGGCTCCGGTTCATTTGCATTCATTTGTACCAGCTAGCTTTGGTGTCAGGTCCCATGCCTTTCAGCAAACACAACCCAGCAGTCACACAGTGTGGCACACACCATTTGCTGCAGTCATTAATTCCATTTCAGCAACACAAGGCAGGCACCCTGGGGATACAAAGACAGACGTGGCTGCAACATAAGCCTTTTGCTTAGGTGTGGAGGAGTGAGGTCTACATTGTCAATGGAGGGAGCATCCACAATAATGAAACGGAAGCTCTTTTGAAATACCCCCATGTACCTCAAGCTTTGGCATAGTGCCCAGTGTAGATCATTTCAAGTGGTGTGACAAAGCCCTGTACATAAGGAAGGCACATGGTGTGTGTGTGTGGGGGGGCAGGGTGGCAATTCTTGTACATGGCTCCCAGGGATCTTAGGAAGGTCAAATGATGAGAAAATGTAAAGTGCTGTTGAAATGTAAGCTATACTAACCTTGGGCTAAGCCTTGACTTCCGTGCCTCAGTTTCTTCTGCTACAAAAAGAGGAGTTTGAGCTCCAGGATCCTCTAAGTCCTTTCCAGCTCTAACATTCCATAAATCTACCTGTTATGAAAAGGGAAGCTGGTCCATTGGTGCTTTATATTTGCCTTCACGATGTCAAATTGGGTTTGAAGATCTGGTGAAATGTTAGCCAAGGTAGCTCTGTGTTTTATGTGTAGTTAATTGCCATTGATTCAAGGGGAAGTTTACTCAGTGTTGTACTAGTTAATGTTTAATAAGCAGAAACATATTTATATATAATTATAAATTTTACTGATTTAAAGGATGTACAGCACCCAGTTTATAAATAATAGTAAAATATACAATACGCTATTTTGTAAATTCCATAGAGCCGATTGATCGTCACATAATGATTTGGTTGATTTTTGCCGACCACTTGGATCCATGGCTAGCCTATGGTTGGGGTTCAACCATTATTTGACAATGATATCACGTCCCAATTTACTGTCATTAAATCTCATACAGGATCTGTTTTTAAACTATTTCTCATCTTTGTACAAATTCTATTCATTGAACTGAAACCTCTTCCAGCATCAGAATTACTCATTGTAATAGCACTAATTATCTTGTTGGACTCTTAAATGATTACAGAGATTGGAACGTGGTTTGATTTATATTATTATTTATGAAATCCTGAAAATTTTATAAATCAATTTCATGTTTTGAAACACCAGATGTCCATGGTGAAGTTAGTTTTTCATAAGTCCAAGTAGAAGGTTCTAATAAGACAAAATAATTAAAAATGATTTCATTATTGTTTTTGTCCAGTAAAAGATGTATGTTCATGTATTGAATTATATTTTCAAGTAACATATTCCTAGGAAGATCATTCAATTTATTATCTTTATGAAATGAATGTTTTAAAATTTCTCTGAATTAATCAAATCTTCAACTTGAGATTCATGTTTTCCAGCATCAGTCATTTAATTTTTCAAAACTCTTATGGTATATTGGATTATTTTGAAGCATTTTCAGAATGTTCCTCGTTCTTGAATGCCATGCAGTTGAAAGTCATGAAAATTCTTCAAGAATGTGAGTCGTTACAAGGTCTTACAAGAAATTGATGTTAGGCTAATGTATTTGCCAAACCAGAGTAAAGAGAATGAGAAAAATATGCAGGACATTGATCCCAGCAACTGCAGCCGCTGGAGAACTATATGCTGCCCACCTCAGTCCCAGCACTCTGCCTATCTCTCATTTCAGTTTCAAGTTCTTTAGCTACAGTTTCTGGCTTGGTTTGATTTTTATTAGATTGGTGATAAAGAAAATGCATTTTATCCAGAAATATTTAAAAATACTAACTTATTTTTAGGGCAGCTAGGTGGCTCAGTGGACCAGGCCTGTATTCATCTTCCTGAGTCCAAATCCACCCTCATCCACTTTCTAGCTGTGTGACTCTGGGCAAGTCACTTCACCCTGTTTGCCTCAGTTTCCTCATGTGTAAAATGAACTGGAGAAGCAAATGTCCAATCACTCCAGTATCTGCAAAGAAAATGGGATCACCAAGAGTTGGACACGACTGAAATGACTGGACAAGGACCACAAAAACCAAAATCTCTTATTTTATTTCAGATATGGTCTCATCAGGTGACAGCTGCACCCAGCGATTTAATCAGCGCCAAATGACGATTACAGGACAATTTTGTAACTGTGTAGTGACTCCAGACTTTGTTCCCAACATTGTATTAGCACCATCAGAACAAAATGCAATAAATTCACTTTTAGATATTCCCTACTAAAGCAGCCAGGTGGTACAGTGGTTCAGGGTTGTTGTGAGGACCAAATGAGAGGCTAATTGTAAAATGTCAGGTCCAAGGGCACGTGGTTGGTGCCATAGAGATGTTAGCTGTTATTCACAATTAAAGCCACAATCATTTCAAGGAGACAATAACATATTGAAAATTCTCTCTGCTGTGATGGGCAACAATTCTTTGAAAGCAACAAAGGATGTTATTGGGACTGGAGCTGATGGAGCGATGCCCTAGCTGTGCTTGTCAACCAGCTTGCAAAATTCCTGAAAATTTAACAGTTGTAAGATCTTGGAGTACATATCAGTGCTGCTGTTCATACTCGAAAAGTTTGTTTCTGCTTAAAAACCTACTGCAAGGAATCGGAGGAGCGACAGAGTGTGATTCTTAGTAGCAACTCAGAGATCTGATGGGGGAAGATCTTGATGGGATGGCTAAAATGAAGTATGGGGATAGTTGGCAGTTCTAGATTTCATTTCTTCAGGCTATACCTCAACTATTTGGTGTGCTGCAGACCCTTCCTCTTTCTTCTAGATTTAGTCTCTTAACCCATTCTTACTTGCTAGTGAAATTTCCAGGACACTTTAGGAATAGCTATCTACAAACATCACATAATAAATGTTTCGTAAATGAATGATTTATATGGAATTCTCTGGAACATCTTGAGAAGAAAATATACTATATATTTGCTTTTGTTTTCTACTGGTTTAATCATAGGATTCTGAGCTAGAAGGGGCCTTAGATCCAAGTTTTCTTAATCTGGGGATCGCAGATCCCTGAGGGTACACGGGGTCGATTTCAGGTGGTCCTCGAACTTGGATGGGAAAAAACGACATCTGTATTCCATTACAATTGGTGTTCTTTGTCATCTTGTGCATTGTAATCAGTAAATATTTGTTAAGTACCACCAGTGTGCCAAGCATTGTGCTAGGCTCTGGGAATACAACCAACAAAAGAAGAGTCCCTGTCCTCAAGGAGTTTACAATTCAATAGGGGAAAGACCTGAATAGGAAGCTGAAAAGCAGTGTCAGGTAGGGGGCCAATTCCAGGGGCAGGGAGATGTGACATTCAAAGGAATACCAAAGCAGGGGCCTGTGGGAAATGGAAAAGGAAATTTTATTTTATGTGTTTAAAAACATTACTCAGAGAAGGCGACCATGACACAAAAGGTTAATAAACCCTCATCTCATCCAGCCTCTTCATTTTACAGATGACAAAACTGAGGCATGGGGACTTCAAACAACTTGGGTTCTGGAGATTGAGAACCTGAATTCAAATCCCTCTCTGATGCTTACTATCATCTGTGTGACCTTGGACAAATCATTTAAGCTCCTTGTGTCTTAGTTTCCTCATTTGTAAAATGAGGGAGTGGCCTTCAGCACAAATCTATGCCATAAATGACAAATGGCTAGGAAGCACATCTGAGGAATCTGACTCATACACTAGCTGATGTTCATCTCAAAGGTCCCAAATGGGAAAGACAGTCCTTAGTTTATCCTCTCAAAGCAGACCGTATCCCAATCCTGGAATATCCTTTCCCATCCTCTCTGCCTCCTCAGATTTTCTCTTGAGGGCTCAGCTTGGGTGCTACCTCCTCCAAGAAGTCTTCCCAGACTCTTCCCTCCTAGCACCTATCTCTGACAGACAGACAGACGCACGCACGCACGCACGCACACACACACACACACACACACACACGAAAGAATTTTCTCTCTTCTGATTTCCCTGAGTGATGCCTTGGCTTCCCTCATTTGTCCTATCATACTCAGCTTTATATCATACTTCTTTTTGTACCTATCTACCATCCCCTTGTCATTTTTCGATCACCAGCATGAAGGACAATATCCCACACAAAGAAGGCATTTAAAAAATGTTTACTGAACTGAATTGCCTGCATTCCCCCTCCCTTCCTCCCTCATCCAGGGCCCTTCACTGAGTTGTTTTTTTCAAGTACTGATGATGGGTTTGCTTTGATCCAGTCACATTTTCATTTCCTGATCCTCAGGTCAACAATCAGCACAGATTTGGGAGGTGGGAGTTTTCTCAAGGTCACACCTCTCCCTTAGTCCCTGAAACTGGCAGCTGTTAGTGGGAGCCAGCGGATGAGTAGCTGGATACACAAATGGGATTCCGATGATCCGCTTTATCTCTGGGGTACAGAGCTCTAGTCCCTCTTGAGTTTGGCCTTTGATATTTGGAGCAGCTGTGGTCAATGGCCATTGTGGCAGAGTTTTTCAGGCCCTGTTCAGGAAAGGCTGTCCAAGCCCCTGGTGATGGCCTGCTTGGTGCAGCTTTGGAAGCCATCCCAGCAGCCTGCTTATTTCTTCCTCTGGTACTTCAGTTTATCCTGCAGTTTGCCCACACTGCTCTACTCACCGCTCCCAGCTATTTGTTGTGAAATTTCACATGTTAATAAGATGTGCCGATCCTACAGTCTCCAAAGTAACCTTGAGAGATGGAGCTGGGGAGCATGATATATATATATATCATGCATGTGCCTATGTGCATATCTAGCTAGCAACATTGAATGCCTTAGAAAACAATGCTCAGTCTTCATGGAGGGACTTCTGTTTTCTTAAGTCAGTGGACCCTAAATTGCCACAGTTGGATCAGCTCGTAGAGATCTTCTACTTCTGCCACACTATTTTACTGATGGCCAAATGGGGACACCCAGTGAAGAAATCACACAAGTGAAGTCAACAAGCATTTATTAAGTCCTTACTTTGTGCCAGGCACCGTGCTGAGCCCTGGGAAAAGGGACAAGAAGTCCTTCCTTCAAAAAGAGCTGAAAAGCGATTTGGGGGTGGGGGAGGGTGAAAGAAAAAGTCTGGTGACTTAGGAGTGGGATCTGGAGAGGAATGAAGGAGTGATGGTGCCTGACCTAGGCTCTTCTCCAAAATGGAGACTCTGGGAAAGAATGAGGCAGGCAGAGGAATGGGATGCAGGGGGAGAAGCATATCCCAGCCTAAGAAAGCTTTAGTGATGAAGGAGTTTTTGAAGCTGAAAAGGCTGCTGGAATATGGTAGAGAAAGATTAGGAAAGTTCCCAGCTGAACCTGGAGAGAAGTAATTCTGAGGTTGGATCTGTGTTCTTGGTGAGAGTGATGCCCCAGTCTTTGGCACGTGACTCTGATGCCCACCTTCATTGGCTTTTTCCTGCTTTCACTATTTGATGATATTCTTCTGTGACTCACCCTTCCCCCCCCCCCCCATTCTCTGTGCTTCCATGATGGCATGTTCCCCTGGGTTATCTGGATTATGAGGCCACCCATCATGTGTGTGACTCACTTATGTAGTACTTAAGTTGTTTATGACACAGCCAGAGCCCACATTCCTAACTTGTTCTTTTCTAGGTTTGTCACCTGTGCCAAGTATGATGATGGCAGATGGAGAAAGATTTCTTGCCCCTTTCTCTTGAGTGAGAAATATTTTCCTAGAAGTGCTTAAGAATCATGAAAGAAGGGACTTGGTACAAAGGCCATTAAGGCCAAGGACCTGACTCTTTCTGTTGTACATGAAACCAAATGATTAAGAAATGTTTATTTTCAGTCCATGTCAGCCTGTTTTTATCCTTTGATCCATCAACATAACATGGTATTTCAAAGAATCCAAAGAGATTGAATTTGTGTAAGCCTAAGGATCGTTTACTTTTTTTTAGTTCCCTCTCTGTATATCATCCGCCCTAGGACCCAGATAACTGCTAATCAATTGACTAGCGAGTCTTTATGGAGCGACTGCTATGCGTGGCGCATCTCCGCAGTTTCCGAGGGACCCCAATACAAAGACACGGACAATTTAATCCTCACCTCCGGGGGGTTCCATTCTAGTTGGGAAGATGAGGTTTGGATACCTAACAGAATAGCAAATGTAGTCAGATAAAGCACTTTGTGGTGAATGCTAAATAAGTAGTACCGAACTGGGTATGGTTTCAACAGGAAGCTAAGAAAAAAGAGGGCATTAGGAAGGTCGAGGGGGCCTAGGAAGAGGCAGGAAGGCAGATGTATCTCTCAAGGTGTAGTGCTCAGAATATATGAGTCTGAAGTGGAAGCTTGCTTTTTAATGGAATTACTAGGAAGCCAAGGTGAAAAGGGAGGGGATAGGGCCAGACTATGGAGAACCTTGGATGCCAAGGGCTTTGGACCACATTCTTTGGCCATTAGAGTACTAGCAAAGGTTCTTGAACAGGTAGTCACATTTTGAAAGAGATATTTAAAAGACAGTATCTAATTCTAGAGTTGGAGTCAGGGAAGTCGGGGTTTGAATCCGCCTTTCTCACTGCTTATGCCACTGCAGACAAGTTATCTAATGCCTCTGAACCTCAGTTTCCTCATCTGTATAATGGGGATAACACCACCTATAGTAGCTACCTTAGAAGATTGTTACGAGACTTATAAATGACATCATGTATATAATAAATTTGAGAGAGGGAGAGAAGGAGGGAGGGATATTTTACACACACACGCACGCATGCACGCACATGGCAGCTAGAGTTCCAAGCTAGGAGTCGGGAAGACCTGAATTCTAATGTAGCCACAGACACTTCCTACCTGTGTGATCCTGTGTGCCTCAGTTTCCTCATCTGTAAAATGAGCTAGAAAAGGAAATGGCAAAGCACTACAGTATCTTTGCCAAGAAAAACCCAAATGGGGTCACAAAGAGCTGCACTTGACTGAACAGCAAATGTTTTTCATCTGTGTTCCCCTTAATGAAATGTCATCTTCTAAGGATAGGAATGAGTAAAGGTTGATCACCTTGTAAGATACTTTATTTGAGAGGTGGATGACAGATCAAGGTCCCCAAACTGAGGGTTGATGTTGGAGTCTTTTACTAACTTAGAATTAATCATCAAACCGGCTTTATGATAAGTCAGTTCAGTTCAACAAGCATTTATTAAGTACCTACTTTGGGCCGGATGTTGGTAATATAAGACTAAAATGGAAAATGATCTCTGCCCTCAAGGAGCTTATAATCTAATTGGGTGTTTTCTCCCTCCTCATTTCTTTACCTGCTCTGAGATCTAGTCTCCTTGCTCCCCATTAGTTCTTCTGTCCCAGTGGAAGGTAAGTCAGGATGATTGCTTTTCTCATTTCTGCCCTGCCCATGTACTAGGAATGTGTATCCTCATGATCCCACAGTCCTTTCCCAGGTAGTGCTGAAATCCAATCTGAGTGCAGGAGCTACTGTAGGGCCACCATTATCCCTAGCTGCATCCACTAACTCTTACCCAAGTACATCCAGATGTTCCTATATTAAATGGTCTTTACCTCTGTATGCACTCGCTCTATTATTGAACCCTTTGGTGAATGGGTTCAGTGTGACACTGTCTTCTCTCCTTGAGTCCCATCATCAGGCATGCCTTTCTAAAGCCCAGCCTCATCAGTCACCTTTGCTCCTATTCACTTGCTGTGGAAGAGCTGAGGGGGAAACACCGGGGCCAACTATCTGCTGCAGATTTTATAATCTCGGCTGGGCCCAGCAAGACAATCTTTTCCCACCTCCAAGATGGCTTCCTTATTCTTCTCTCCACAGCAGCTAATTTAGAACTTTTCACCCTTCCTCAGGTCTTCCACACTATTTCTCCCCCGTCTCACATGAGGATCTTGCCTCATAATTAACTGAAAAGCAGAGGCCATCTTCTAAGAGCTTCTTCCTGAGCCTGCCAGCTCATCTCACATTGCTTATGTGTCAGCCCCTACCATGTTCTCCTTCAGCTGTCTCCCACAGAGACATGACCTTCCTGCTTACAAAGGCAACCCCCTCTACTTGCACCTTTGATCCCATTCCTTCCTGTCTTCTCCAGAAGATTTCGTGCCCTGTCATCCTCATTCTTTTATCTTCACTCTCTCCTTATCTACTGGCTACTTCCTTTCTCCCTACAAACATGCTCATGTCTCCCCCATCCTTAAAAAAATAGCAAATCCTAACTTGATTCATTTATTCTATAGCTGTGGTTCTATGTTCTTTATTCTCCTTCTCAGCTAAATTTGAAAGTTGTCTACACTAGGTACCTCTGCTTCCTCACCCTCTGCAGCCTGGCGTCTGACCTTATCCTTCAGCAGAGTAGCCAACAGTCTTTTGATGGCAAAATACAAGCATCTTTTTTTACATCTTCCTCTTTGGCTCTCTGTTAGGTCCAGAATCAAATGTTTCAATCAGATCCTCTGTTTCACATTTAAAGACCTTAGCAGCCTGGCCCCTTCCTATTTTTATCATTTTCCTTTGTGTCTATGCAGCTTGGGACACTGTTCCACACTCTTCTCCTGGATCCTCTGTTCTCTCGAAGTTTTGTGGCATTGGTCTCTCCTGGTTATTCTGCCTTTCTGACAACATGCTTGTCACTCTCCATTGCTGCTAACTGTAGGGGTCCTCCAGGCTTTGAGCATTGCTTTTTGTCCTCCCTCTTTCTTATTTGGTGACCTCATCGACTCCTGCGTGTTCAATGATCATCTCTATGCACGACTCCCAGATCTTTGTATCTAGCCTTAATCTCTCTCCTGAGCTCTAGTCCTCACATGCTCACCTGCTTTTTGGCCATCTTAGATTAGATATGGGGCAACTGCATGATACAGGGGCTAGAGCACTGAGCTTGGAGCAAGAAAGACTCATCTTTCTGAGTTCTAATCTGGAGAAGAGAATGGCAAACCACTCCATTATCTTTCCCAACAAAACCCCAGATGGGGTCTGGAAGAGTCAGACACGACTGAAAACAATTATACAATAGATCAGATGTCCCATAGACATCTCAAATTCAACATGTCCAATACAGAATTTGCTTTTTCCTTGCTACTGTCCAAGGCATCACCATACCCTTGGGCTCTTGCCCTTTACTCACAGTCACCACATGCGTCCAGTCCATTGCCAAATTTTATACTTCTTTTACTTTGGCAACTTCTCTCCTCTATATCCCTTTATCTTCAGTCACACAGCCACCAGACTGGTGCAGGCCCTTGTTATCTTGAGCCTAGGTCATTGGAAGGGCCTTCCAGTTGATCTCCTGGCTTCAAGACTCTCCCTTTTCCTCATCCATCTTCCGGCCATCTCCCAAGGGGCTTTGTCTAAAGTGCAGTAGACTCCAGTGGCTCTCTGTTAGGTCCAGAATCAAATGTCAAATCCTCTGTTTCTCTTTTAAAGGCCTTAGCAGCCTAGCCCCTTCCTATTTTTATCATTTTCTTTTGTGTATGCTGCTCGGTCAACAACAGCTATCCTGCTGTTCTTTGGACATGACACTCCATGCCCCATCTCTTCACTGACTGGCCACCATGCTAGAATGTTCTCTTTCCTCCCCTTGGCCCAAATCTTGCCCCCAACTAGTACCTTCCCTCTGAGATTATCTCTCATCTGTACTATACTTATATAGACATGTTTTTTGTATATGTGTCATATCTCATCTCTACTATATATATGTGTGTGTATGTATTTTATATATATGTATTATGTGTGTATGTAAATATGAGTATATATTTATCTTGCATGTACATAGTCATTTCCATGTTGTCTTTCCTATTAGGATGTGAGCTCCTTGAGGACAGGGAGTGACCATGTTTTTGCCTTTTTTTTGTATCTTCAGTGTCTAGCACATTGCCTGACCCAGAGTAGGTACTTAACTGTTCGTTTAACTGATTGATTAGTAAGCTGTGATTTTCTGTTATTCCACAGTCAGCTCTTTCAGAAGGTGATGGTTAAAATCTCCCAGTACATCCCCTAAGCAAAGCAACAGCACAAAGGTTCAAGAAGTCTATCTACCAGCCATGGACCTTAGTACCCGTTGATCTGGATATCCAGGACTTGCTCCTGCTTTTATCTCTTGCTCCATCTTCCTTACACATCCTGATTTAGTCTCCTCCCTCTCTTTAGAGAGGGATATATTATCACTGCATCACAAATATCCCCTTCCTTTTCCATAGTTGGAAAAGGACTGGTGGGTGCAGCTAAGGGCAATCAATAATGTGAAGGTTGCCTCAGTGGAATGGAATGGAAAGGATGATGATGATGAAAATGATGAAGAAGAAGATGCCAATGCCTCAGTTTTTAGGAGTGGAAGGAATGACAATGACAAATATGACGATGATTATGATGGTGATAATGACAAGGAAAGAAGGCTGGACTGCCCAACTCTTGTTAGGCTTCTGCATTTTCTATGTAGGGGAAGGATCTGTAGACTGGAAGAAACAGAACCAAAATAGCTAATAGGGAGTACAAACCCATGTGTGGAGATAGCACCGAAGTTCTTGTGATAAAGTTAATGTTTATATAGTGCCTGCTGTGTACCAGGCCCTGGGGTGTGCTGTTATGATCTCCATTTTACAGTTGAGAAAACTGAGGCAGGCAGAGGTTAAGTGCCTTGCCCAGGGTCACATAGCTAGGAAGTGTCTGAGGCTGGATTTGAACTCCTGACTTCAAGGCTGGAGCTCTGTGCCACCTAGACATCCTTAAGGGGCAAGATGAAAGAACTGGGAGATGTGATTCTCAAGGCACTCTCAGTGACCTTTGAACTCACTTTTTCTTGATTTGTTCTTCTTGAATTCTCCCTTCAGGGATGTAGTGCCTTGTCCTTACCCTTTTGTAGGGATGGCTCCTCTCTCTACTCTAGAGACATAGATTCACAGATGTTCTACATTCACTTGGTTTGTCCTTTGTGGAAAATTCGAATGAAATCATTAGGGTAATTTGTCTCATTTCGGGGCTCAGCAGCATTTCACAGTTTGATGCAGTCAGTGCAGGGTTATCTTTATGTGAGCATCTGGAGGACTTCAGCCCTCCCCCCCACACACACACACACACACTCATCAGATCCTCACAACAGCCCCAGGAAGACAAGTGCTCTCATTATCTCCATTTTCCTGACCCTGAGAGACCACATGACTTGCCCAAGGTCACACAGCTGGTTAATTATCTGGGGCAAGATTTGAACTCTGATCTTCCTGACTCCAAGTTCACTGCTCTACCCACCATACCATCTTGCCTTTTTAGTAGTTCTCAGTATCCTTTTGTTTCCTTTTTTTTTTGCAATAAGATCTGAAATTTTTCCCAACATTCAATGTCCTCCCCTCTTTTAGCTACCTTGAAAGTTAACCCCTCAAAATGCCTTCAGAATCATGCCTACTCTAACACAGACACTCTATCTAGTCCAGCTTCTCTTCCCACAAAGTTAATTATATGAAATAATAAAAATCCTACCCAGAGGATACTGTTGCCCATTTTCTGTCTTTCCTTAGTGTTATATTCACCTGAAGAGGAAAGGGAATAAATCTTTATCAAGTATCTGCAGTGCCAAATGCTCTACACATATTTTGATCCTTGCTACAACCCTGGGAGGCAGGTGCTATTATGATCCCCATTTTACAGATGAGGAAGCTGAGGCAGAGAGGGTCACACAGGTCGGAAGTGTCTGAGGTCAAATTGGAACACACGTCTTCCTGACTCCAAGGTCCCATGCTCCATCCATTATACTTGGTTTGGTTGAAATCTCTCAGCGCTTCCCTCAGTATGAGTAAATCCATTGCCTAGGCCTCAGACAGCCTGGCCTTACCCCAGCCCCAAGCCTAGAACTTGAATCTTCTGTGTCTTCCTGTCTGCTTGTCTCCATAATCCATATTTCTATGGCTTCAGCAGTATTATCTGTTTCCTATTTTGAGTGAGGTCAGTGGAGGATGGGGGATGATGGGAATTCTCGTGTTTGCCCACTGAGGAGATACTACTCTCTCAAACCACTGAAACAGGAGCCAGAAATAGACATGGATTTGGGAGTCCAGAGTATTGTATTTTATTTAATAAATACATTCTTTACTCAACATAATGCAATAAAATAATATTCAGCAAAGGAAATAGGAACAAAACATGCAGCCTTAGATGGAGATTAAGTAACTTCTTGAGTAATGAGTGAGATGAATAACAAACAATAAATACGGTAATTATGTTGACCAAGAGGATTAGAAAAAGGGAGCGTCTTAAAATTCCTGGGTTGCAGCTGAAACGGACAGAAGAAAATTTCTGTCTCTGAAAATTAATGTTAACAAGACATCCTCAAATGAGCTGTGAACTAAGCATACCATTAAACAGGTTCGCAGCTGTAAAACAAGACCCCTTGAGAACAAAGAAGAATCAGATCACTTCAGAAGGGCAGAACATTGGAGGAGCTCCTTCCAAAAGTCTTCAGAGCCTTTCTTTGACCCTTCTTTGGGCCCAGCGATTGCTGGTCACTTGAATTCCAGTTCTCCTCCTTGGCCTTTGTAAAGCCAAGTAACCCCTGGCTCCCTCAGTTTGGTGCTGAATAAAATATGGGCAATGCTACGTATGCCTAAGACTCCACCACATGCCTCATTGGCACTCTTCCCACATCTTTGGAATAACTGGTCTCATTACCAAAACAGAAAGAAAGTGAAGTAACCCTCTCCCTTCAGTACTAGCATCACAGACACCTCGATAAACATTTGTCAAGCTACTTTTCTTACTTCCCTTTTCATTCTCTGTGAAAGGACAGAAAGTCCCTTTTCTTTGAGACAAAGCCCCCAAGCTTTCCTCCAGATGTAAGGCCAACATAGAATGGACGGGCAGACCATAGTGAATGCTGCTCAATCTCAGAGGCCGTAGCAGGGCTCCATGGCAGGAGGTGATTTCTACTCTCTTAGAATGATGTGCTTTGCTAATATTGAAAATGGTGGCTGCCACTTCTGCTGAATGTGCTTTTTGTTGTGAGGCAGTGGTGTGAGGAAAACACTGAGCAGTCTTCATTAGATCCTGATTCTTGGAATCTTTGACTTCCTGCCTTCCCATTCTTGTGAGGTGTAGGGTGTGTTCAGGGAGGACCAGTACCAGTACCAGTACCTTTGGTGTGATGGCTGTCAAGTCCTTTTCGGGGCTCTTTCCACCTTTGGTGTCCACCTGTTCCACCTAACTCTCATCTGTGACTCCAAGAAGCTGCAGTATGTGCAGTGGCCACACCCCAGTAAACTGTTTTGGCAGATGGGCCAAACCACGTTGAGGGTAACTAAGGGTTCTCAAACCCATTGGTGAGTTAGAGGGGTGTCTACCCCACACATGTGAAAACTTCCTGTGGTAGAATGGGCCAATGAGAACAATTTGTTCCAATGGCCATAAAGGCAGATGAAGCAGGCAACGTGGAACGCTTAGAGCTTGGTTAGACACTGAAGATGCCAAGGTCATCCACTTCATCCTGAGCCATCGCCAGCCATCTTGACTCTGTCCTGCCACTGGACTATGATGACTCTGGAGGAGAGAGTGGGGCTGACAACTTAGTGCAACTCTACCTCACTTAAATCCAATTTACACATGAATCAAAGACATCACCCATACCATTTCACTATTATTCAAAGTTCTGTGGTGACAGGCAAATGATGCACCAGCAGGTGCGGGATACACTGGGAGCTGTAGTCACAACCCTGCATACAGGCAGCCCAGGCCACAGGGTCATTTCTCACTGGAAGCAGCAGTGGGACTCAGCAGCCCCCTGGGTGTCTGATCAGCCTTTTAAGGATTGTACTACTCACCTCCTGGTGTGAGAAAGGGGACTAGAAAAGGTGCCCTAAATACTGTCTGCTTACCCAACCCTGGCCTGATTACCATGGCAGGTGGGTAATCCCACTATGTGATCAAAACACAAAAAATGTACAAAATGTACAAAAACATCTACAAAGATGATTCCACTCACCATCGGCTCATGGAATGTGCACGCATTAATAGACAACACAAAATCCAGTAGACCTGAAAGAAAAACTGCTCTTGTTGCAAGAGAACTCAACAGGTATCACATCCAAATAGCAGCCCTGAGTGAAACAAGGTTGGCAAATGAAGGCCAGCTTACTGAAGTTGAAGCTGGATATAGCTTTCTTGGGAGTGGGCACGGTGAAGGGGAGCATGGTGTGTCCACATCAGAAAGGGTGCTGTGCTCTTTGAGCAAAGCAGAATTGAGACAGCACGAAGTAAATGCAGGATGCACAAATTTGGGATATCCACCCCAATATTCACGTGGATTATCCATGCCCAACCTGTGGTAGAGCATTCTGAGCTCGTATTAGTCTGATCAGTCACAGTCAGACACGTTGAAATTTCACTTTATCATGGTGATGTCATTGTGGTCTTCTTCGAAGATGAAGGACAACAGCCAACATATACTTTGTGGTTAACAGTGCCTCTTGCAAACTGTGGCTTTTTTTCTTTAGATTCTCTAGAATTCAAGCTTACATTGGATTACAGTCCACTTTATTTCATTTATTTACGTTGCTCAGTGGTAGGTAGCATCGGCTTAAAGAATCAATCATAGCTTTGCCAGATACCTAATTACTCCACTGTCTTTTAGAACTTTCAGATTTGCAGATGATATAAAACTGAGAGCCAATATGGCTGTGAGGTCTATGCCCCTACAGAGATCAAAGAAAAAGGAACAGGTCCTCCCTTCGTATGTGCATAAATATTTATAGGTTTGTTTTTTTTGTAGTGGCAAAGAATTAAAAACCGAGGGTGTGTCCTAACCCTGAATGGCTGAAGAAATTATGGTATATGAATGAACTTTAAGAAATGATGAAGGGGTGGTTTCACAGAAGCCTGGGCAGGATTGATACTGGGTTAAGTGAACCAGGAGAATCAATGTACACAATAACAATTATATTGTAAAGACAGACAACTTTGAGAGACTTTTAAACTCTGATTAACACAGTGACCATCAACATTCCGGAAAACTTGTGATTAAACATGCTACCCGCCTCTAGACTGAAAGGTGATGCACTCAGGGTATAGATGGAAGCCTATTTTAGGGACATTATTTTGCTTGACTTTATATGTTTGTAATGGGAGCTTTTGCTTTTCTTGCTTTCTCAGTGGGCATGGGATGAGGGCAGGGAATGAGAGGGAGATAATTCACACTTGCAAATAAAATCAAATTGAATAAAAAGATTATTTAACATTTTGGCCATGAGTGAGACTCCAAAAACGATCTTAACATGCTGGAACAAAATTTTATGAGGGTAAGTAAAGTCCTATACTTGACTTAAACCTAAATATAAAAGTGCAGGATGGGTTGGGTGTGTCTAGAGAGCAGTTTATATGAGATCTAGCAGATAGTAAAGTCCAGTTGAGTCTCCAGTGTGATGCAACAGCTGGCCAGAGTGGTATCGTGTCTAGAACGAGGAAGGTGGTAGGTTCACTGTCCTCTTCCCTGACTTCCTCAGATTATGTCTGGAGGGTTGCGTTCAGGTTCAGACTTCAGATTTTTAAGAAAGACCCTTATAAATAAGAAAAGATCAACAGAAGGATAATCAGGTTGGTGAAAGGCTTCAAGCTAAGACAAAAAGTTTGGTGTGAATAAGACAAACCTGGGTTCACTTCCCACCTCTAACATGTGACTATGGATGGGCAAGGTACTTGGCCTCCCTGAGCCTCAGTTTCCCTGTCTGTAAAATAGACATAATGCCTATGTTCTCTACTTTATGGAATTGTTCTAGAGCTCAAATGAGATCATCCAATTAAGCCAGGCACTAGGGATTCAAAGACCAGAGTGAAACAATCCAACCATTCTTACCCTTATGCAACTTATATTCCACTGGGAGGAAACAGCATGTGTACATGTAAGTACATGAAAATAGACTGAGTAAACACAAAATAATTTCAGGGTGAAGTATACTATGGGAATCAAGAAAGACCTCTTGTATGAGTTGGTATCTGAGCTATGCTTTGAATGAAGCTAGGGATTTTATAAGATTAAGGTAAATAGAGGGAGTGTTTTGCCTGCATGGGAGACAACCTGTGCAAAGGCATGGAGGTGGGAGATGAAATGTTATGTTTGGGGAAATAAGAAGTAGGTCGGTTTGGCAGGTCATAGTGAGTATGTGAAGAGAAATAGTGTGAAAGTAGTTTGGAAAGATGGATTGAGCCAGATTGTGAATGGCTCTAAATGTCAAATAGAGGACTTTGTATTTTATCCCAGGGGTAATAGGGAGCCACTGAAGCTTCTTGAACATTAGAGTGACATAACTAGACCTCTGCATTCAGAAGATTACTTTAACATCGATGTGGAGGATGAATTGAAGGGGTGAGACACTCCAGTCCAGGAGATCAATTTGAAGGTTAATGCTCTGCAGCAGTCTAGTCAGGATGATGAGGCCATTGATGATCTAGCATGTTAGCTGTGTAAGTAGACAGCAGGGTTAGAGTGGATCAGATGTTGTGGAGGTGGGATTGGCACAGTTTGGCAGTTGATTGGATATTGTGGGGGCAGCCAAAGGGAAGATGAAGGATGACTCCAGAGTTACCTGGTTGTTGGTGGCGGGATGAATGGTGGTGCCCTTGATAGAAAGAGAGAAATTAGTCAAGGGGTAGTATTTGGGTGGAAAGATAATGAGTTCTGTTTGGGACATGTTGGGCATAGAAACTGTTTTGCCAACTTAAAAGTTTATAAAGTAGGAGCTATTATGATCATTAATTATACCATAAGCAAAGTACCACCACAGTACTATCCCAAGTAAAACAATGGAAGTGAGAACAGTCAGAGGATGCTGATTTTCCCAGTGACAGCCAAGATGCCATTTCCCAGCTGCTGTTTCTTCTACCCCCACAGAATGGTAGAATAGTGGATTTGTAGAAAAATCCACTTGGAATGAGGGCTCCCACATTCTGAAGAATTGAGTTGATTTCTTTTCTGGTGTTTGCTTAACTGTGGGCCAATTACTTGACCTCACTGTCTCTATCTTTCAAAAGGAGAGAATTATAATTCTGTTTTGCTCACAGGTATGTCTGTAGATGGTTGAGATAAATGGTGTCTGCAAAGCCCTTTGAGATCCTCTGATCAAAGGAATGGTCGCGGTACGACGAAGCTGTGACTAATATATCATGGTGCTCTTGTCTTTTTACAGGTATTCAAGAGAAGATATTTTTACTTAACTCACCTTCCTGATGGTTCATATATTCTTAATTCCTATAAAGATGAGAAGAATTCAAAGGAATCCAAAGGTTGCATCTACCTGGATGCCTGCATTGATGTTGTTCAGGTAGGCATGGGATCATGGGAAATCTCAACTTCGTAGCGTCCAAAGGAACTCAAATCCATTTGAACTTGGTTAAGCTGTGTGACCTCAAGCAAAGTCATTTACATGTCGGGGTCTTAGTTACCTTTTCTCTAAACCAAGATTTTGATGAGATGATCTCTAAAGTCTTGATGTAGTCACAATTGACATAAGAGAGGGGTTGGCCTCCTTCTGATGTCTGATTTTCAAGTTTGTAAAGATGAATTTGAACAGGAATATTTGGATGAGACAAGCCTTTTCCATATAACACATAATACACATCATAGGTTCAGAGCCAAAGGCAGGACCTTTGGAGCAATCTGGTCTAAGCTTCTCATCTTATAGATGAGGAAACTGAGGCCCACAGAGTGGCAGTGACTTGCCCAAGATCATACAGCTGATATTCAAAGGCAATACAATGAAGCAGTTGCCTGATCTAGTGTTCTCATCTATGCCCGACACTGCTTCCAGATTGGAGTTGGGTCACATTTAGGTTTGTTGATCACCATCGTCCTAGAAAAGTCTAAATTTTGCGCAAGAAAAGCTGCAGTAGCAGGGAAAGGGTAAGGCATTTGTTTGTTGTGAAGCAGGTGCTCCTCCTTGCTCCAAAATGGGAGACTGTCCAAAAAGTGAAGTATTTATGTTTACTCCAAGAGTATTTATTGAGAACCTCCTGCGTGCTTATCACCATGCTAGGTGCCAGGTGCTGGATGATAGGTGCTTGGTTCATTCATTCATTCATTATTTAATTCATTATTTGTCCTTCGTTTTCAAAGAGGACCATGACATCAGGAAGATGATGTCATGACTTGCAAGGGAATTGTGCTGGGTGCTGGCTGCTAAGTTCTGGCTGCTGGTGCTGAGGGAGGTGATGAATGAATGTAAGAGCATGGTCTTTGTCTGCTAGGAATGTACATTCTAGTCGGGAGATTTGTTCATTGAGCAAAGACATTGAAGCAACTCTGCTAACTGGATATGCATCTTGTCTTTAACCACCAGTGTCCCAAAATGCGGCGTCATGCCTTCGAGCTTAAGATGTTAGACAAGTACAGCCATTATTTGGCAGCGGAAACTGAGCAGGACATGGAAGAATGGCTGACAACGCTGAGAAAGGTCATTCAGATCAATGCAGACTGCTCGGGACAAGAGAAGAAAGAGCCTGTGGAGTCTGTGCAAGGTCGGATTTTCGTGCCCTTGTCTCTAAGCATGTGGGTAAACATCTGCGTCTTGACCCTTTCCTTAGCTGAAGGTGATTATGGAGGTGGATGGATTAAAACAGAAATATAAGGCAGTGTTACATGGATTCTGACGTGGGAAACAAGCAGCCTTGAAATTGGACACTTTGGATGGGAAATTGATGGCAGGTTTTCAAGAGTCCATTAAAGTTTTCCATTGCTCTCATAATCAAAAAGCTTAGCAGTAAATCTAGGCATGGGGGAAGGAGAGCTGGTTGGGCGCTTTTTCTGAGGTGATTAGTAAGACATGATCTGTATGGTTTGGAACGTCTCCTTTTAATGAATTTACAGAAGATGAAACGAGCAGCCAAGGAAAATCAGAGAATATCATGGAAAGCTTGGAGAGGAGTATGCACCCTGAGCTGATGAAGGTAGAGCTTTTTTTTTTTTTTTTAATAGGGGTTTAAATTAAACAGAGAGAAAGAAGAAGAAACTGTCCCAGTGTCAGTACTATATCCCATTGAGTAGCGCTGTGCCAGTTTATTTGGGGGTCTGTCTGCATGGTGTTTACAAAGAGCCCCTTGGGAAGGAACCCTACGAATGTGGGAGGTGTTCTACTGATAATGTAATCTTATTGACATCTGATCAATGATTTCCTAGAACTATAGTTTTTTTGGTATACTAGAAGCATATATGTTTGAGTCATATCATGAAGTATCAAATTTGAGAAGTGAACCATACTCTGTGAATATTTGAAAATATATATATGACAGTAATACACCTGTAGACATATATTATAACAGCTGGGTGGTGAAATTGATAGAGTGCTGGGCCTGGAGACAGGAAGACTCATCTTCTTGAGTTCAAATCCATTCTCAGACGCTTACTTGCTGTGTGATCGGGCAAGTCACTTAACCCTGTTTGCCTCAGTTTCTTCACCTGTAAAATGAGCTGGAGAAGGAAATGGGAAACCACTTCAGTGTCTCTGCCAAGAAAACCCCAAATGGGGTCACATAATTGAAAATTACTGAACAAAATGAAAATTTGTTGTAAAACTACCTCTTCCAATTTCCTCCTTATATATCCCAGAAGCCCAGTGAGCCACAGACTCTCAGCAGAATGGGAGCTCAGTGGCCTCCTGGCCCAATGCATAATTGAGCAGGGATTCCCTCTATAACATCCCTGATAAGTGGGAATCTAGCCTCCTGCAGAAAGGCCCACTGAGTTAGGGAATCTATTACCTTCCAAAGCTAGGCAGTAGAATTGAGAACCAGCCAGCCAGGTCACCCGTTTCTACTGACTTGCTGTGTGACCTTGGGCAAATTTCTTCCCTTCTCTTGGCCATTGTTTCCCCATCTTTAAAAATGGAAGTGTTTGGACTGAACTGTCAAGTCTTTATTCTATGGTCCCTGATATAATATAAGACCTGATGAATAACTCTTTATTCAGCTAATCTCTGTCTCTAGGGATGAATCTTAGTTTCCTGAGTCTGTCTTGCTTCTCCTTGGACCCATGTTAGTCATCTTTCTGACTTTCTCCAAGCTGGTTCTCTTAGGTTTGAAGGTGTGGGGATCAGGGCTACATGGCAGGTACAGGGACTCAGGGGAGGGGAGTGAAGAAGTCCATGGTGGGGCCCCTGAGCTCACAGCTTTTATAGCCCCAATGAGAGAGATTATTGATTTATGCAGCTGTTGCTTGGTTGAGTCAGTGTCCCATTAGGAAAGCATTTTTTTTTACCTTTTTGGAGGTTGTTAGCATTTATAGTTTGGTAGTGTTTTTTTTTTTCAAACTATACTTTGAAGAAAAATAAAAAGACATTTGATTCATTTTTAAAACTTGATCTCTTTTTTCATTTTTAGTATGGAAGAGAAACTGAACAGCTGAATAAACTCAGTAGAGGAGATGGAAGACAGAACCTCTTTTCCTTTGATGCTGATGTGCAGGTAATGCTCTCATTGGAGGAACCCCAGAGTCAGGCCTTATTCGGAGGCATCCAAAGCAGTGAGCTAGGCTCTGTGGGAGTGAGAGTTTAGGGAGATTGCAGACCCTGCCTTCATGGAGGGCCTGCAGTCTAGTAGGAGTAGAAGCCCCCAAACCCAAATAACTGTAAAATACACTACTAGATACTGAGTGCCTTCTGCCCTGATGCTTAATGAACTTAACAAAGTGTTAGAGATGAGACCCAAAGGGGGAGGTTGTTACTGAGAAGGGGGAGCAGGGCAGCCTGTATGGGAGGAGGTGGCACTTGAGGTGGGGTTTAAAAACTGGCTAAGATTTCATCAGATTAAAGAAGGGCAATGAGAATGTTTTGGGCATGTGGAAAGAGCATCATGAGAAAAGGCAAAAAGCTGGAAAAACAACAGGTATATTTAGGGGCAGAAAGCAACCTTGCTTGGCCAGATGGTAGTATGCATTCAAGAGAATAATGATATGACCTCAGCCTGGGAAGGTTGGGTGATGCCAGATTCTGGAAGGCCTTAGATGCCAGGCAAAAGAATTTGGAGGTGATTTGGTAGGCTATTGGAAGGCTCTGATGATTCAGGAGCAGATGCTCACATCTTTATTCTACTGCTCTAGCATCTTTATTCTACTGCTCTAGCAGGGGTATGGAGGGTGGATTGGAGGTGGGAGACAGAGGAGACGTTTTTGCCAAGAGTCAACGCAGGCAAGCCTGAAGGTCTGCACCGCAGTGATGACAGAAGGAAGATCTGTGAAATGTTGAGCTGTTGCTTTTGCATCTCGAAGGTTATTGATTCCTCTTTGGGGCTTGCTCATTTTGAATAGGGGGTGGTAACAAACTCTTCTTCCTGTGAACAGTTCTGAGTTGAATGCATGTTTCATGTTCACTCTTTTCCCCAACACCTTGAAGATAAGTTTGAAAAGGAGCTTCTTTTTAAAAAAATATAGAAAGTAGTGTAAACATCTCCCTTTAGCAAAGGTGCATCATGAGAAACATGGAGCCTTTGGAGTGTACTAGTTGGTTTGGTTGCCTTTTTCCCTCTGCAGCCAATAAGAGTGAACATGTCTAGGTTCCCAAATGTCAGTCCTCTGCCATCCATTCCTAAATTTTATGTGCCAAACATAGAGGACCCTTGTCTTTTTCCCCAGATAAAAACTGGGCTTTAATTGGACCTGTCAGGCTTGTTCCTACTGCACAAAGGATCCAAGTGAATGTGGTTGAAACTAAAGCCAGTTGGTTTTTCTTTTTAAAAATTTGTGGTGTAGCATGTTTGCGGTCACGGAACTGAGCTGGTTTTATGCGCAAGTTGCTTGTCAATGAGCTACTGTGAAGAAAGATGCCTGGTGCACAAGGCTCTGAGGACAAGAGATGTCAGTCTTACAGTACGGAAGTATCCTTTCCCTGAGGGCTGCTTCCTTAGACCTTCACCCCTTTTTGAGTTCCCAGCTTGACATGTTGACACAGTTGCCTCAGATGCTCTCTCCTAGATGATTGAAAGAGTTGCCTCAAACTTGGGAACTGGTCGGAAAGGATCTAAAGGTCCTTAGTGTGGGGCCTTCATGCCACATCTCTTCTCACTGCACTGTTGGAGAGCACAGCTAGCAACAGATCGCCAGGCCTTTTTAGCCAAAATTTCTTGTGATGGATAGTCGTGTTCATTTTTATATTTTTATGTTGTAGGTAAACAGATATAATATATAAGGCCCCTTTCAGGAGGATTTGGTCTTTTATAATAGGCTAGGTCAACGCAACTGCAATAGTTGAAACATTATAGGTAAAGAAACCTACTGGGATTTAAATTACTTCAGGAATTTGGGAAAAGAGTTTTATTTAATGTTCAGATATTCATATTGGTAGTTTCTTCTCGTATTCGTGAGACCACATGCAACTGAGAGATGCCGTGGATAGAGCACTGGACCTTGGAGTCAGGAAGACCTCATTTTAAATTTTGTCTCTGGTAGTCTTTTTGGCTCTGAGCAACTCATTTAACTTCTGTGCCTCAGTTTCCTCATCTGTAAAATGGAGATAATAACAGCACCTGCCTCCCAGGCCTGTTTTAAGGATCAAATGATGTAGCACATGTGAAGTACTTAAAGCACTGTGCTAACTGCCATTATTTTTATTTTTATTTTTATCGTTTTTTGCTACACTTTCCAATGAGTGCCCCCTTCCGTTGTAACCAAGGAGTATGCAGTTAAGCAAAACAAACTAGTGTGCTGGCCACATGTGAAGACGAGAGAAGCCTACTTCGATGTTTGTCCACCAGATCGTTGCCGCCTAAAAGTGGCCATGATGAAAATCCTGACTCTTCCCCTTATTTGGGAACAGTACAACTACAATGAATACCTAGCTTGCTTGAGCCAAGGGAGCCAGGCCTTGGAAATCAAAGGTGTGGATGGAAGAGCTTGTCAGACTAGCTTTGTGGCGGGTAGCTTTGGCAGGGGCCAGAACTCGTCAACGGACTAAGGTTGGGTCCTGCAGATTGGATCCCAACGCATATAGTCACATGTCCTTTAATTTGTTGGTAATGCTACCTGTGTGTTTTTCTAGAGGTTGGATTTTTCCGGCATTGAACCAGATGTAAGGCCATTTGAAGAAAAGTGTAGCCGTCGTTTCATAGTGAGCTGCCATGACGTAACCTTCAACGTCCTGGGCCATGTTGGAGACAGTGCCCAGGGACCATCCACAAATGTATGTATGACTTGCTTCTTGCCATTGGGGCAGTGGTTTCAGTCAGGAAATGCTTGTCTTTTTGGCAGCAGGTGGAAGTGCCTTTTTGTCCCAGCTCTGGTGTACAACCAATTGACAAATCTCCTTCAGTCTGTGTTCAGTTCAAAGGCATTTTGGAGGCGTTTGTTGCTGAACCATTTCATTCTGAAATAGAAATCACTTGGCCCCATCTCTAACTGACTAAGAAGAGATTTGATTTTCACATTCTTGTTGGACCTCAGTTACATATAAAATTATTCCACAAGCATATTAACAGTAAGACTCTAAATTTGCTTTTGAATGCAGCTTCAAATTGGACAAAGTCTGTCGGTTGTTGCTTTGAAATGTCTTTTTCTAGCATGCAAATGAGCCATCGTTTATTTTGAGTTGTGAATGGAATGAAAATGATTGCAAAGGGCTTCCCAGCTGCAGAAATGATTAAAACATTTTGGTGGGATTCAGAGTTTTAAAACTGAATTGTCCATTTTAAAAACGCAGATGTTTTCTTCAATTCCCAGGTCGAGCCTTTTTTTCTCAACCTTGCCTTGTTTGATGTGAAAAATAATTGCAAGATTTCAGCTGACTTCCATGTAGATCTTAATCCTCCATCTGTTCGGGAAATGTTACTGGGCCCATCAGCACACATGGACAGTGAGGGCACACCAAAGGGATCTTCATCTAAGGAGTATCTTATTCATGGGATTGAGGAAGCTCAGTTACGCTATATAAAACAGGTGCGTGTGGTCTTTAACCTTTACAGGGCTTAGTGAATTAAAAGTAGAAATGCACCATCAGCAATTTCAAGGATTTGAAGACTTTAAGGTCTAGGTATCCAGGTAGGTGATGGGAGAGAAACTGAGGTGCTAAAAATGTTACCAGTTTATTATGGGTGGCATGCAGCCAGTCATAGGTAGCATGAGGGCATTAGTAGCTAATGCATTAAAGCATGAGGCCCCCTAAGCCACTGTGCTCTGACATCTAGGCAATAAGAGAAGCAGGTGATGAGAACACCTCTGGACACCCAAGGTATCCAAGGTAAAGGACAGCATAGCACAGAATGGACCCAGTGTGAAGTCTAATGGAAAGTCATTGTTTAAATCACAGATGCATGATCCTGTGCTTGTTGACTGTGAGGCAAATTGAAACAATTTAGTAGAAGAATGGCAGACCTTTAACTAGAAAGGATCCATTTTCCATGCTCTTGCTGAAGTCTGTGCCAAGGACATAGTATCTAGAAAGTGCTTGAGAATTCTCCTTTCTGTATAGATTGGAAACCATGAGGGATGAAGGGGGAACAGGGTTCATAGTATCCCTTCCATCTCCAGTAGAGGCATGAAGCCCAAAGCAAAAAAAAAAACAAACAAACCCAAACCAGGAACCACTGTATAATGAAGGTAGAGAGAGAGAGAGAGAGAGAGAGACAGACAGACAGACAGACAGGCAGACATTACTTCAACCAAGGCTGTGCCTAGTGATCCGCCCTACACGCAAAAGTGAGTAGCATGCTAGATTTCCCCACAGTGTTCAGCAAGGCATTTCAAGTCAGCAGGTATATGCTGTATGTTTATTGTAAGGTGATATAAAGATCTGTGTGATGTGATCTCTTTCCCAAGTGATCTTATAACCTGCCTACAGAGGTAAACGTAAACTCATGGACCAGTTATGAGAATAATGCTTAGGTGGATCCTAGACCTTATTGGTGTTGAAGGATACTCTGTCCCTGTGTGTAGCTCCAGCCATGCCTCTTCATCCTGTGGACAGAAGGCCATGTTTTCCCATACATCCCCAACAGATTATCCCTTCATCCCTTCGTGGACAGCTTTCACCATTGCATGGGTAATGGCAGCATGCAGGTTGACGACAGGTCATCAAAGCTGGAACTCAGGCATGTTTACCCAAATAAACCAAGCTTTCCAGAAACTAGGTCTTTAAATCTGGCCCTCTTATATTTTGGGGGCAGTCAGGCTTTATCAGCAGTGCGGATGTACTTTATTTCTTTATCCTATAGTGTGGTAAACGGTTTTCTTCCTCAGCTGCCATTAGTGTTAACTAAGGAGAATGTGTGCTGACACATTTACTGCCCCACCCACCCATCCATGTATTCTTTGCTCTAGTGACACTGGTGTCCTTGCTCTTTCTCAAATAAGACCCTTCATCTCCTGGCCTGGAATGCTCCCCATGCCTGGAATGTTCTCATTCCTCATCTCAGCCTCTTGGCATCCTAGGCCCTTTTGAAATCCTAACTAAAATCCCCTCCTGCAGGAAGCCTTTTCCAATCCCCCTGAATTCAAGTGCCTTCCCTCTGTTGATTAGTTTCTATTTCTGTTGTCTGTATCTTGTTTGCACGTAGTGGTTCACACGTTGTCTCCCCATTAGAGTGTGAGCCCCTTGAGGGCAGGGACTTGTTGCCTACCTTTCTTTGTGTCTCTAGTTCTATGTGCTTGGCACATAGTAGGTCCTTCATAAATGTTTACTGATTGACTGCAATGATTTTATTTTCCCTTTCAGGGAATTTTCTCAGTGACAAATCCCCATGCTGAAATTTATCTTGTTGCCCGAGTAGAGAAGGTGTTACAGGGGAGCATTGCACATTGTGTTGAGCCCTATATCAAGACCTCTGATCCAGTTAAGGTATTGGAGAGGTGGAAATGGGAGAACTGCAGATTCAGGGGAGGGGGGTTGGGATCTTTACACTTTAGTGAGTTTTCGAACAATATTTCTAGTCATTCCCAAGGGAAAAACTTTTTCTTTGAGTGTTTTTTCTATTCTGTTAGCACGGACAAAACATGTATAGCAGCTGGAAGGAATCGCTTGTTCTGTTCTGTTTCTGTCCTGATGGGAAGCTGCCATTACTTTCTGTGTGAATGTTGGAAATGAGAGAGACCTTATACTAGACCCCCAGATTCATTTATAAGTTGCTGTGCCACAAATAGCCAGCCCCAATTACCTCTCACATCTAGGGAGCAGAAGGTACCTTACGCACGCTTACCCAAGGGAGGCCTGGAGAGGCCAAGTAAGCTGGTAAAGTGCAGATCTGGAACTTGGATCTTTTGACTGCATCCATAAGCTCTTTCTTTTGCTCTCCTGTGGGCATGAGGCATTTTGTTGTTAAGTCATAGTATCATAAAGACCTGGAATGGAAGTGACATCAGAGCCTGTCTAGTCCAGCCCCCTCATTTCATAGATGAAAGAACTGAGGGTCAGAGGTCAGGCCTTGCCTAAGGCTATCCTGGTATGAAGTAGCAGAGCATAGTTCAAACCCAGGTCCTCGGAATCCAAATTCAGTTCTCTTCCCACATGTTAATTACTTTACTTCTTCAAAGAGTTTATTAATTGGCAGGTGCTGTAGGGATGTATGACTCATTTATGAAGGAAAGGTCTGGAAAATAGGAAAAAAAGCTCCCGTCACATTGAAATGGGCCAGATTTCTACATTGTCCTTAGGGACAAGAGGTGGACAATAGCTTTGACCCTCCTCTCTCTCCTTTGTTGCCCCTCCCTTGCTTTTGTCACCTTGTAGGCATGGTAACCCTTTGACACATTACTCTTTATCTTGGTAATTGGCTGTGGGCCTCTTTCTTTGAGGTCACATGTTTCCTGTGCAGGCTGCTCCAGTCTGATTAATTGGCATTTTTCAAAAAGAAATAAGCATAAGCCAGCTGAAAATATGACTGGGAAGGTCTTTCACAATCCTATCCTGGCGGATCCCTGGGCTTTTGATGTGTTTCTTAAGGAAATGTAAACAGTGAGCTCCTTGGTTTCATTGGGGATGATGTAGAGAGCAGCTTGTTCTGAGTCACATGGCAGCTGAACTGAATGGCAATTGCCATCATACTTCTTCCTTGTCTTCCCTTAGACTGCCCAGAAGGTGCATAAGGCAGCCAGGCAAATGTGTAGCAGGCTTGGACGGTATCGGATGCCCTTCGCTTGGGCTGCCAGGTATGTAGATGTTGAATTCCCATCCTTTTGGTCTTTATGCTGGGATTCTGTGCAATCCACCAAGCATGTATGGTATACAAGGTACAACCATGGGCCTGAGGGATATAAAAATAAAAGGTTGCCATACAGGAGCTTACATTCTTCTGGGAGAGGTAGTGTGGCAACAAGATGTTTCACTTGTTGAGTTGAGTTGAGTTCACATGGAGATGTACGGCAGGGAATTTGTCTTATTCTCAATAAATGGAAAATTTGGAGTGTAAGCGTTCATTTTCTTATAAAGAAAAGGGGCCTACTAAGGCCCCTCTAATTCTTTATTTAGGAAATTTTCCCATTTTGACTCAAGGTTGAGGTAGAAGGCAAGGGAATAAGCATTTTTGTAGTGCCTACTATGTGACAATTGCTGTGTTACAAATTTCATTTGGTTCTCACAACCATGGGAGGTAAGTTCTCTTATTCTGACTTTATAGTTGAGGAAACTGATGTAGAATTGTGACTTGCCCAGGGTCACACACCTAGGATGTGACTGAGGCCAGATTTGAACTCTGCTCTTTCAGACTCCAGTCCTAGTGCTGGGTGCACTGTGGGTCCCCGCAGTGTTGTTCTTGTTTGGACCTTTGCACTGCTGTAGAGAACTCCTTTTACTGATCTAGAAGGTCAGTTTGTCTGTAACGTATATTCTTAAAATGTTACCTGGGATGCTTAAATGTTAAATGACTTGCCCAGGGTCACACAGGCAGTATGTATAGAGGTAAGACTCAGACCCAGGTCTTTCTCACTTCAAGGCCTGCTTTCTGTTGTGATATATCCCACTTAATATATCTCTTAATCTGCGAACATTTCAGTGACATCTTTCCTACTTGCATGTCTGAAGACATAGTTCAGTGAGCATTTATTGAGTACCTACTATGTGCAAAGCACTGTGTTAGATATGCAAAGACAAAATAAAGAACACCTCCTCTTTTCCAGGAGATCCCTTCTACTAGGTGGCTAGGTGGCACAGAGTGAATTCACAGAGGTAAAGAGAGTGGGCTTAGAGTGAAGAAAATCTAAGGTCGAATCCTGTCTCAGAGACTTACTGTGTGACCTTGCGCAAGTCAGTCTGTTTGCCTTGGTTTCTTCATCTGTAGAATGGGGATAATAATTATTCCTGTCTCACAGGGTTGTTGAGAAGACCAAATGAGATAATGATGATAAAGTTCTTGGCAAACTTTTAAAGTGACATATAAAGATCAGAGTTCTCATCATTGTTATCTACCACATCCAAACAGATAGGTTGGGCACATGTTCACTGGAGAAGGAGGGAGAGGGAGAGAGAACACTGACAGCCAAGGGAAGAGAAAAAATTTGAGTCAGAAAATGAACAAACTCGAGTCATTGTGTGCTGCTGGTATTATTGGCCTTACAGGGAGCTGGCTGGATTCTGGAAGTACTTTTTTTTATAAAAAAAAAATTCCAGAAACTATGCTCATTTGATGTGCATGCCTAATTAAGGGATGCCTTCAGGAAGGGATGCTGGGGGCATGGGCCACACATGGCTCAGGTGATTGCTTTTTATTGAAAGACTCTGACAAATTAAGGCTTATGCGCATTTCTTCCTTGCAGTATGGAGTCTAACCCAGCTCCCAGCTTGCCCAGTGGTATTGGCTATCCAGGGCAGCTAGATGGCACAGTGGCTAGAACGCTGGTCCTGAAGTCAAGAAGACTCATTTTCCTGAGTTCAAATCTGGCCTTAAACACTTACTGGGCAAGTCACTTAACCATGTTTGCCTCAGTTTCCTCATCTGTAAAAAGAGCTGGAGGAGGAAATGGCAAACCATTTCAGTGTCTTTGCCAAGAAAACCCCAAATGGGGTCATGAAGAGTTGAACATCACTGAAAAATGGCTGAACAAGTGGGCTGTCCAATTCCCTGACTCGTCTGGAGAAGGGTAGCTTGTTGTGAATAATTCCATTAATTCTGGCAAGTCGAGGGTTCTGGTTGCAGCATGGAGAAAAAAGCTGCCTAAGTGAGTTTGCTTTCCTTTCATTATTTAAACTCAGCTCTTTCACTGGAGGATCTCAAAATGTGGAGCACATTACTTGATGAAAAGACTCATTGTTCTCATTTTTCAGATCAAAAAAAAGTAAAAGCCAGGGAGGTAGGTGGTAGAGGGCAGCTTAGGTTGGTGCTAGGCAGCCATTGTAGGGTCAAGGTCATATTCGGAAGCGGGAACCATGTTGTACAGTGCTCTCACAAAAAGTTCCTGAGTGCAGCCGCAAAAAGTTCCTTGACTTCTGATTCCTCTGTGTTGGACAGGGCAGCTTTTAAGCTCAAACCAAATTTTTATTCTCACGGCCCCATTCTCATCTCCCACTGCTTTATGGGGCATGCAGTTTCTTTTTTGCCATGTATATGTGTTCCATCTTCCAGTAAGTAGCTTTGGTTATCCGGAGCAGGTGGAATTCTTATTTTTTTTAATAAAAATTTATTTATTTAACTTTTTACGTTCATTTTCACAAAATTTTGGGTTCCAAATTTTCTCCCCTTTTCTCCCCTCCCCCCACCCCAATACACCCAGCATTCTAATTTTCTCTATCTCCAATCTGCCCTCTCTTCTGTCATCCCTCCCTTCTCTTGTCCCCATCTTCTCTTTTCTCCTGTAGGGCCAGATGACTTTCTATTCCTCATTAACTGTATGTCTTCTTTCCTAGTAGCAACAACAATACTAAACAGTTGTTCCTAAAACTTTGAGTTCCAAATTCTCCCCATTCCTCCCTCCCCACCCATTCCCTTTGGGACGGCAGGCAATTCAATATAGGCCATATCTGTGTAGTTTTGCAAATGACTTCCCTGATAGTCGTGTTGTGTAAGACTAACTATATTTCCCTCCATCCTATCCGAGCAGCTGGAATTCTTGCTGAAGGATTGGTTCAAATGTGAAAGAAGTGTGACTGGACCTATATATTAACTGAAAATCAAAGGAAGTCCCCTTAAAGGCATTTGCAGTGGTGAAGTTCTGACCAAGCCTTCAAAGGTGGCTGGGTAGCATAGTGGATAGACTGTTAAGACTTTGGAGGCAGAAAGATCTGATTTCAAACCATACCTCAGACATTTACTAGCTGTGTGACTCTGGCAAGGTCATTTCATCTCTCTTTGCCTCAGTTTCCTCACCTGTAAAATGAGGATAACCTCATAGGGTTGTTTTGAGGATAAAAATGAGATCACAGTAAAAGGCTTTGTAAACTTTAAATAAATGCTAGCTGTTATTATTGTTAAACAATTATCTTTGTTATCATCTTCATCATCATTCAAAGGCTTGCCTACTGGAAACTTTAATTCTCAAAGTGGCACAGCTTATCCAAGTATTCCCCAGACACTCGATATATAAGGATTCCTTGAAGATTGAATTTAGAGAAATAATTTGGAATTTCAGTTTGCTTATGAATATTTTAGGATACTGAAAAAACCTTTTGTTGTTCTTTAAGGCCGGTCTTCAAAGATACTCAAGGCTCTCTGGATCTAGAGGGGAGATTTTCTCCTTTCTATAAACAAGACAGCAGCAAGCTCTCTAGTGAAGATATTCTCAAGTTGCTTTCTGAATATAAGAAGTAAGTGGGCTAGCTTACTAAAGTATATGCATTTTCATTTTATTTAAAAAGAAGTTTCAGGAATATTAGACATTCTTCTCAAGATTGAGAATAATATTCCTAATATATTTCATATTCACAACTTAAAGACTAACATATGTTTCCTTTATACCCAGGCCAGAGAAGACCAAGTTACAGATCATTCCTGGCCAGTTAAATGTTGTAATTGAATGTGTACCACCAGATTTCTCAAGTAAGAACTCTCATATGCAATATTAAAAAGAACTTTTTTGCCTTATAGTACATCACGGTCGCCACATTCTCTTCATTGTGCAATATAAAACAATAGTGGCTATTGCAAAATGACCTTTTTGGTCTTGGGCAAGTCTGTTCCCTTCCTGGCCTAGTCTTCTACTGTGTAAAATGAGAGGATTGGGTTAGATCCCCAAAGATTGTGTGATAAAATGGTCAAGTTGCCCTTGCCCAAGGGGAAGGCTTCCCCAGCTACATTTTGTTGCCACCTCCAGATGGATGGAAAAGGGAGGAGAGTCAGTTTTCCAAAGCACATCTTCATTACCACTTTCCAGCTATATATCTATTTTCCTCAGTCTCCATCTCACGGCACAGGGAATTTTCTTCTGTGGTCTAATGATTGCTTCTTCTCGTAACTTGTATTACTAAACTTTCCTGTTGCTATGTTGAATCCCTTTTCTGGATTGGGCATTTTATTATTGGTTGCACATCTTAAGAATGACATTTCAGAAGTTTTCCATTGTCTCACAGGTGAAAAATCACAGTTCCAACCCAATTACCTTTTGAAGTTGCTTGCCAAGAGCTCATTGGCAATGGAAACCTACCCTTATTCTGCTGCTGCCAGTAAAAAAAAAGTGCAATGAAAGCTAAATTGCAACCACGGGGAAAAAAGAGTAGATTTCTTCACACAGTTGAATGTTGAAATGGCAATTTGTGTTGTAGTCAATTACCCTCCACAGTCAGTGTTGAGAATAGGGAGTGATCAGGCCTGGACTGGCATCACATTCACTTCTCCTGGCCTCTTGAGTTTCTGTAGTAGCTGCTTTCCTTTTCTAATTTGCAGGATGTCACTTAGAATTCAGCCTTTTGAGCAGTTACTTGGAGAGCTTAATGCATTTATTTGTAGGTCATTTGTTTAGATTTGAATGTGGGCCACAGTTAGCTGATGTGTGACCCTTACCTGGCTTATCTGTTTTCCCTCTTAGATTGTGTCACTGCTTCCTATGTGCCCGTGAAACCTTTTGTGAAAAATTCTCAGAATATTGCTGTGGAAGTTGAAGAGTTTGTTCCTGAAGTGGCAAAATACTGTTATCCATTTACAGTTTACAAAAACCACCTGTATGTATATCCTCTCCACTTAAAGTACGATAGCCAGAAGACATTTGCCAAAGTGAGTAACCATTTAGCCTTGGTTTCCAAAGTTCAAGCCCTCAGGTATGTGGCTTCTTTCGAAGTAATCTTGGTGAATAATCTTTCCTAGGCGAGGAACATTGCTGTGTGTGTGGAATTCCGGGATTCGGATGAAAGTGATGCGAGTGCTCTGAAGGTGCGTTGATTTCCCTTTACTCTCCAAGAGGCCAACAGTGAGTGTTCATTCCCTGGCCCCGTAAGGCAAAGGGAGGATCATGCAGAGCAAGACATGTAAAGATTTCGAAATTCTCCTGTGACTTGTTAGCCTTGTGGGAGAATTCAGTGATGATAATTGTCCATAGCATCTTGATTTACCTCATTCTGCTGTTGCACTGCTTCTTATGCCCAGGTCCAAGGTCATCTTGTCTTTTGACCAGCCAGAGTTTATGATAGTATATCATCGGATGGGCAAAAACCGAGTGTGCCTGCCTTTTGTGCCTCGCTTATCTGTGCCTTTTAATCCTTGGATCATTGTTCCCTCCAAAGCCGTCTCTGAAATCCAGGGCATCAACTTAATTAGGCTTTTGAAAAGTAAGGCAGACCGATAGAAGAATAGTCCTGTGTTAGGCCTAGGAAGGTAAAAGACTGACACAGAGCTAGAGAAATAGAAAGCCAGCCCTTCGTAGTAGACAACCTGCAGAATAAGAGGAATTAAGCCCCTGGCCTGGATGTTGGGTGGGAGTTCCTTTGGGCCCAAACTGTTGGACTGTCTGTTTCTTTGGTTGAGCCATCCTATTGACTAACTAAGCCCCAAAAAGAACACTTACCTAATAATCAGAACGTTTTCCTATCAGCCCCTAAGAGGTAGCTAGCATCTGCTTGTGACCAGGCTCTGAATTCTTTTTTAGTGGATAGTTGCAAGCCTTCTTCCTTAGTTAGCCAGTTTTGCCAGATCTTTGGAGCACAGCGATCTGGACCGAGTCTCACTTTTCTGGCCGATTGGGGTGCTGGTCCCTCTGTCCCCAGACCCTTTCATCACATGCAGCCTCAGAAAGGACAATATATAGATTAGGCCAGTGAATGTGTTTCTTTCTTTTGCAGTGTATTTATGGAAAACCTGCTGGGTCTGTTTTTGTTACAAATGCTTTTGCTATCGTCTCCCACCACAACCAAAATCCAGAGTTCTATGATGAGGTAAGAATGTCTTCCTCCAACAGGTAGGCTGTGCACAGGTGTGAAGGCATTGTCTATGGAAATCAAAGGGGTGCAGGCCAGTCTTGGTGGTAACTGTGGAGGTTCTGCTTGCAAGCCCTACAGCAGGAGAATAGCTAGAGGAAGCGATTTCTCCACGAGGAGGCAGTGTCATCTGTAGCTGGATGGCTGGGTGCCCTTAGGCAAACCACTCCCTTCCTTGGCTTTGGTTTCCTTGGGTGTAAAAGAAGAGGAGGTCAGATGAGGCACTCTCAGGTCTAACTCCATAGTTCAAGGCTGCCAAATCCCCTTCCATTTAGAAGTCATCCATAGCTCTGAGTTACATGCGGAAGAAGGTACATTAGCACTCAAGCCATTAGCAGTCATTCCATTGCTGCAGCATTTTATCAAATTAAAAAAGGGACACTCTGCAACCTCCTCCCAGCATCTGTCTTCTTTTCTGAGCATCCACTTTGCCAAACATCTGTCTCTGTCTCCCTCCCTTGCGTTTCCATCACCTGTGCCTGCCTTCTTTTCATGTCTCCTTTTCTGTCGCTGAATGGTGGTATTTTTGTGGTATTTTTGTCTATTTCTTGGTGTCTTCTCTATGCTCTTCATTCTGGTCCCCTCCTTCCTCCCAGGATCTCTGAGTTCCATGCCTGTATGAGCTTGGCTCCTCTGTTCCTATCTGCCCACCAGGGTCTCCGTTACCAGCTTTGTCTGTGATCACTCCACAGCTGGCCAGCTTCCTCCAAACTCATCCATCCCATCCCTATGGGCCCCAACCTAGTCCCAGGCCACATTGCCCTCTTGATCTCTCAGGCCATGATCACAGGTTCCTGGAGGGGAATGTGTAAACACCCACTACCATTGTCATGAGATGGTAACCTGTGTTTCTCTCTACATGGAGATGGCCCGTCTGTATAACAGATCAATGGGTTAAATGTTGCAATAAAATGGGCCTAAAGAGGAACTCAGTTATATCTAAAGTTTGCCTTGGTAGTTTGTAAGCCAAGGGTTCAGATGGCTCCTTAAGAGGATGGTACTCTACCACTTTCCCCTCCTCCCCACAACAAGAACATGAGCTGGGGACTGAAGAGAACAGAACTCTGCATTTTAGCCTTGTGCCCTGCGCCCATAATGTGAGAGTAGAGAGTGGGCCACCTAGCTGTATAACCGAGCCTTTAGATTACTTTTGTGATTAATAACTATTTATCATAAATTGATCATGTAGTAATTAGTATTCATAATATAATAGACTTAGAGCTGAAAGGGACCTTGTAAGTTCCTGAATCCCAGTCTTCATTTCACAGAGAGGGAAACTGAGAGAGATACCCAGAGAAGTCATGTAACCTGCTCATGGTTCCATAGCTACTGTGTGTCAGTGGCAGGACTTCCAGCCAGACCCAACACCCATTCACTCCCCTGCGCTGTTTTGGGGGAATATTATCTTTTAAGATGAGGAGAATGGGGGTGGGGTAGGGCGGAGAGACAAAAAGAGAAAGATGAAGGTGGAGAGAGCTAGCAAGAAAGAAGGGGGGAGGGAGTGGGAAGAGGGTTGGGGCAAAGGGAGAGACAGAAGAAGGAGGAGGAATATAGGGGGAGAGGGAGAGGATGGGGAGGAAGGGGGTAGAGAAAGAAGGATAGGGAGAGAGGGGGGGAAGGTAAAAGGGGGAGGGAGGGAGACAGAGAGTAGCACTAGAGAGAGACAGAATGATAGAGACAGACAGAAGGGAGGAAATGGGGAGAGGGATGGGGCAGAGAGAGAGAGGGAGGAAGAGGAAGGTGGAATAGAAAGGGAGAAAGGAAGAGGAGAGGGGAGGAAATGGGAAGAGAGACGAGGGAGGGGGAACAGAAAGAAGGGAGGGGGAGAGAGGAAGAGGAAGAGTATAAAACATGCTGTTATCTCAAGCTCTGTTACATGTTTTGTGAGGATGAGAATATTTCCCCTCTTTACCCCTCGGAGGTATTACAAATGTGAGTGAGGTCATGGTTATAAAATGCTTTGAGGTTCTCTCAGACAGGCATTATGGTTTTGCTCACTGTATAATGATTAATAATTAGTTTTCATCTACTTAAGAGAAAAGTTCTTTTTGAAGACCTTTAAGGGCTATATTTTGTGGGCTATTAATATAGGGATTTTTTTGTCAAGATGAAAGGATTATTTACAGTTTTCCATATTTATGGCAAGGCAGAAAGACATTAGCAAAAAGTGGCCTCTTTCCTGCTTTATCCAAGCGAATTGAAGTGGGCATTGTTTTTCACAGATCTGATTTGACAAATGTTCTTCCGACAGGTGGGCATAAATGATGTCTGTATATTTTTCACCTAGTGTTCAGGGAGCCTGCCAAGCTGGCATAACAGAAGCCAGGGGTGCCTCTATAGTCTTAGGGTACAGCATTGCCAAAGTGAAATAGTGTGAGAAGTTGTAAAACATCCTGGGATTGCCCATCTGGCCCCCTGGGCAGGGAGTGCTTTCTGCCCATTATGACAAAAAGCCTAATGAAAAGAATTCGGTATGAATTTGATCCCAGAAATATCGGAATAAAATACCATGTGTGATGTCTTGTGTCTTTTCAGATTAAAATTGAACTTCCCATTCACCTTCATCAGAAACATCATTTGCTTTTCACATTTTATCACATTAGTTGTGAAATTAACACAAAGGGAACAGCCAAGAAACAGGACACTGTGGAAACTCCAAGTAAGTGTCTTCTAGGTATATAGTACTCCTCCTTCCTCCCACCAGGAGCAAAGGTAGTTTCTTTTTCCTTAAGTGGGGGAGGTACTTTCTCTTTATTAAACTATCTCCTGAAATTAAAGCTTTGAAACCCTTACTCATCTCTTTGGAATACCGGACAGACTAGAAAGTAATCTTCCTATGTTCCTCTAAGTCCGTGTCTCAGGGTAGTGTACTTTTGTTTCTAATCAGCCATTTTAAAATATTGAGGACTGAAGGGTAGAGCTGATTCATTCAGTGGAGGTGATGTGGTAACCAGAATTTTCCAGTCCTCCTCAATTGTGGAACAGGGAATTAACTCTAGTGCCAGGGGCATCTGTGGGCCTGCAGGATATAAGTACTGACTGGCACTAACAGGGAGTGGGCAGCAATAAGACAGAGCAGGTCTTGGAAGTGAAGCCACAATGAATGTGTTGGTATAGTCTGACCTCAGGCTCCAACCTGAAGGCATTGCCTGAAAAGGATTTGTTAGGCCGCCTAGTGAGAGAAATAACCTGGGGCAGCAGATAGAGTACCAGACTTGTCAGGAGACCAGGGTTCAAATCCTACCAGGCAGGAAGGGGCATGGCTAGGGAACAGACAGACTCTTGGAGACAGGATTTTCAGAACTACAGCAGAAACTTCAAAGCACCTAAACAGATGCATGTTGTTGTCATAATTAAAATGGTCCCTCAGGATCCTGTGGAGTGTTAGAGGTATATCAGCACAGGACTTGGGAGCCCATGTGAACCAGCTCGCCCTAAGCATCCCAGAATGCATGTCCATTCTAGCTTCATTCCCAAGGACCCAGCTTGCCTTGGGAGATTTGGATGGGGCAAGCCTGGATTAGTCTTAAATGTTCAAGGGATAAACCCACCATCTTGGTGGTTCTAGATCTAGTCTTTTATCCCGAAGGTTTATCTTTTCGGAGGTACTCTCAACCTAGACCAGGAGCCAGACCAGGCCTAGACTGAACTCTTAACTCAGTCTTATTGCTTAGTTGTCTGTAGAGCTTCTAGAACTTCCTCTTGGTTCCAGTGCACATTCACCTCAGTTCTAAGACATAATCTGCTCCTGCTTCATGCTGTCCTGGCCTCAGTAGCACATCCGACTTGGAAATTGTCTAAGGAAGGAAACCACCCCTGGTCTGTGGTCCCACCTCCTTACTGAGTTTCCATACAGGGCCTCCGAGCCAGCCTTTGACTTTGAGTGTCCCTTGGCATGGCCTCACTGCTCTGACCGATTCACGGTACAAAAGCAATGACAAAAGGAGACATTTTCCTTTACTTTTCCTATTTTCTGGGCTGGAAAACTTTTCTCACTTTGTCAACTGTTTGGCTTAACTACTTTGACAGAGTCTTTGCACAAATATTCGGCTCACGTTTCAGACCAGACTTCTCATAAAACCACCCAGCCTTAAAGTGCTGCTAGTACAGAAAGCTTCAGACGCTTGGCAGTCTGGGAAAGGCATCTGGGCCACGTTGGGGAGCAAGCAGTAGATCTGATTCTGGAATTAAGAATGAAGCCTCTGAAAGAAGCTGTGCTGCCTCTCATGCAGCTCACGCTGAAAATGGATCAAAGACTGCCCCAAAGGAGGCTTTCCAAAGAGCTCACATGTGCGCAACTGCAATCCAGGGTGGGTTTTGTCTTGTTTTGAATAGTTAGGTTCTGGGCCCACAAAAACCAGAGAATGGGAAGAATGGAGAGGCAGCGTCCCCTCAGCCTGAGAAGGACAGACGGCAGTAGCTTTCTTAGTTCGGCTCTGGTGCAGTTTTCCAGGAGCTGGCCAACAGGGGCGTGCGGAGAGCTCTTGAGAAAGTCCATGGTGCAGAATGAAGGCACGGGGCCAATGACGGGCGGCATTCTGCCAGCTCACCTGCCAATCCCCTCTGTGTGGGAAGAAATCCTGTCCCATTACACGAAGTACAGATGCCTGTTGGGTGGGAGAAATCTAGCTCAAACCCTGCGCTTTACACATCCATCTCCCATTTGCCTTTTCACAAAAGGATTAAAATACAAAGCAGTGATTAGTATCCGAGGTGAAAGTGAAAGTGAGTTCCCAGGCCCTAGACCTTTCTCCAGTGTGTTGTTTGACATCTTAGGACAGTTTTGAAACTGTGCCATTCATAGGGCTAGAAGAGAGAGATCTGAACTCTTTAAATATAACTAATATAATAAATATATTAAAGCTAATATAACGAAAGCTGCTTACTTTAGCTCACAACTCCAAAGGGTACTGTTCTCCCTGCCACTACCTGAGGCCAAGACTTCACAGCCTCCCACCTGGAAGGCTGGAATCAGCCCAAACAAGCCTTCTGGCTTCTAGTTTTTGCCCCCTCCTGGCCTTAACCTGCAACCATGCTAATCATCAACCTGCTCGAGTGACTTCTGTTCATGCAAAGCACTAGAGAAAATGGAGATTGAAAGGCACTGTGGAGTAGCAAAGGAGGTGGGGGAGGGGGAGGAGCCCCTTTGCAGTGGTCCTGGAATGCAAATAGCACTAATTAAAATAGGGATGAGGAAGAAATAGTGCTGGGGATGTGTTGCTTGTACCCACGATAAAAAAGCAAATTGCCTAGGATTTCTGGGGGAGCCAGTGAGGGTTATATAAGAATCAGGTGAAGTCACTAGGGGTGTTTAGCCAGTTGAAAAGATAATGAAAATTGAATGTGATGATAATCTTAAATTCAGTAAACTTTGACACTCACTATGCAATAATAATGATGATGTTAACACAGCTACTGTGTGCCAAGTACTGTGCTAAGAGCTTTACATATATCACATTTGATCCTTACAACAACCTTGGGAGGTAGGTGCTATTATAATCCCCATTTTATAGATAAAGAAACTGAGGGAAACAGAGGTTAAGTGACTTATCCGGGGTCACACAACTAGTAAGTGTCTAAGGCAGGATTTGAACTCAGGTCTTCATGACTTCAAGCCCAGTGCTCTGTGCACTGTAGCACCCCTTAGTTGTTTTGCTGGTAGCTGAGAATAATAAAAAATAAAATAGTTCTTGCCTGCAAGGAGTTTCTATACTTCTAGGAGGACATAGCATAGGAGCAAATATGAAGGGATTTCCTGAAAATCGAAGCATGGGGAGGGAAGGGGTGAGCTGTACAAAAAGGAATGGTACAGGGATGAGGTGGGGGCGTTGTAGTGGTCAAAGAACCAGTCTTAGAATCAGAAAGACCTGAGTTCCAGTTCTACCTCTGACATATGTTGGGTAGGTGGCCCTCTGTAAGGTACTTCATTTTTCAATGATCTAGGTAACTCTCAAAAATACCAAGTGGTGAAGAAGGTATGAGGAAATCCTAGATCTGGCCTCTCCTCATCTGGAGGCCAGTTTGATTGGCATGGAATAGGAGAGAGACTTTCACAAGAAAGAAGACTGTGGAAGAAGAGGTGGAAGGCTTGAAATTCTGGGCTGAAGAGTTTGGGTTTTATCCTAGAAGCAATAGATTAGCAGTCATGGGAGATGTTGGACTGCATTTGTGTGGATGGTTGGAAGGGTGATGTGGTCCTGTGTCTTAGGAATATCAGTCTGGCAGCTGTCTGGAGAATGTTCAGGAGAGAGATGAGAGCTAGAGACAATACTAACAGCTGAAGAAATGGCCCCTGAGCTGAACCTCCAAGGAAGATAAGGATTCTGGGAAGTAAAAGGAAGGAGTAGGCAGAGGGGAAAGAGACCATGGAGCTGGAAAAGGCAGGAATAGTGACTGACTGTCTGAATATAGTGGGCTGTAACAGTGGGCAGAGTCAAAAGTGACCCTGAGGATGTGACCACCTGCCTTCGAGAGAATCCCAAGATTGGAGAGTTGGGAGGGACCTCAGCACAGCCATTACTATAGCACCACTGAGAAGTGGTCATTCAGCCTCTGAAGACCTCTAGAGCTGGAAGCAAACTCAGAGGCCATTGAGATCAACTCCTTCATTTTACAGCTAAGGAAACTGAGGCCAAGGGAGATGAAGTGACTTGTCCAGGATCACACAGGTAGTAAGGTCATAGGCAGGATAAGAATCCATGTCTTCTGAATCACAGAGCCAACACTCCCAGAACACTGTACCAGTCCCTTATTACTGACTGCCTGCTGGACAGTTCAGTTCCAGCTGGGAATATTGTAAGTATTCCAAGTACGACATATCTAATACAAAACTAGTATTTCTTTTAAATTTTTTAAAACTTTATTTTCAGTTCTAAATTGTCTCCCTCCTTACTCACCCTAACTACTCCCTTCCTCATCCATTGAGATGGCAAGAAAAATCAAAACTCCATAACAAATAATAATAATGCAAAACAAATTTCCATATGGGCCATATTCTAAAAAAGAGTGAGAAAGAAAGAAATAGAAGAATACTTGGATGTGCATTCTGAGTGCATCACTTCCCAGGCAGAGGGCAGCATGTTTGATCATGAGTCCTTTGGAATTGTGGTGGGTCATTTTGTTGAGAGTTATTAAATCTTTCTGAGTTGATTATCTTCACAATATTGCTGTTATTGTATAACTTGTTCTCCTGATGCTGCTCACTTCATTTTGCATCAGTTCAGACATGTCTTCCTAAGTTTTTCTGAAGCCACTCTCTTCCTTATTTCTTACAGCATAATAGTGTTCTGTCACATTTATACACCATACCTTGTTCGACCATTCCCCAATGGATGGGCATCCCTTCAATTTCTAATTCTTTGCCACCACAGAAAAGGCTACTATGAGTATTTTTGTACGTATGGGTCCTTTCCCTTTGATCCCTTTGAGAGTGTGCCTCAACTCAGTCTCACTGTCATTATAGTTCCCTAAAATCCATCACTTCTCTGGTTGACCCTACCACCATCCTTCACCATGTGACCAGGTTTCCAGTCTTGGAATCACCTTTGACTCTTCCCTTAAACTCCATCTCCAGTCACCATTATTACCTCTGCCTTCTGCATCCTTTTCTCTACCCACACAGCTGAGTTTATCATACTATCCTTCCTTGCCTGTCTATTTTAGCGGCCTTCTAATGGGTCTCCTTGACTCCACACAGGTCTTCCTAAATGTCAATAGGTCCTTGAAGTCATTCTCTCTATTTGACTTTTCCTTGGTATCCCCAGCACTCAGCACGGTTTCTGGTACATTTTATTTATTTTTCTTATCTTGGACCAGACTGTGGAGGGCAGTAGTGTCAGATAGAAATGGGAGCCACTAATCTGTACAGAAGGATCTACATGGGTTTTATATTGACTTAGTTTTTAAATGTCGTGTTATCTGTTGTTATTGTATTTGAATTTATTTTGTTAAATATTTTCCAATTGCATTTCAATATGGTTTGAGTTGCACTTGGGAGTGTTGTGGTTATTGGCCCCGCTGGGTATGGGAAACTCTTGATGGATCTTTAATTGACAGTGTCTGAGAACTTCCTAAAGCACTGAGAGGTTAAGTGGCCATGCCCAGGGTCATACAATTCTTCCTAACTCCAAGGCCCTCACTCTGTCTACCATATCATGTTCCCTGCCATAATAGGCACTTAAATGTTTGTGGAATAGGATTCAGTCAAGCTCTCAGGGCCTTAATATCTTCCTTCTAGTTCTAAAATTCTATGACCAAGAAACTGAGAAACAGGCTAAATAACTTAGCTTTGTTATGTCAGCTTTCAGGGACTGCCTACCCACCCCCACCCCCAATGTTCTTCTTTCTATGCAAAGATGAGGCACAGCCCCAGAAGTAGGGTGCACAGTCCTTGAATTCCTCCTCCTCTTCTCCCTCTTCCCCAAACGTACGGGCCTGGGACTCATTGGGTTGACTGTTGGGTTGCTCATGATCGATTGCTGTCTTGGCAGTTGGGTTCGCCTGGGTGCCTTTGCTGAAAGATGGCAGAGTAATCACAGTGGAACAGCAGCTACCCGTCTCAGCCAACCTTCCTCCTGGCTACCTGGGCCTTGGTGATACAGAATCTAAAAGGGTAGGAAAATATTTGCTTCTAAAAGTGGATCGTTATGGAAAGTGTATAAGGCCAGTATTTTGAGGGGGAAGAAATGACATTTTGTTCTCTGTGGAGGCTGCATTAGCTGCTGTTGCTATTTTGGAGGGGAGCTTTGCTTGGCACTCATATTCTAAATGCAGGACTGAGTTTTGTCTGAAGCTACTATAACCAAAGAGGAAGAAATGTTTAAATGCAGAGAGGGGTTTTGGACTGTTCATATGTATGTCTCTGTGATGAAATGAAATGAACCCAAGGCCTTATTTTCTGTTCACAGCAATCAAACATTGATATTAAGTGGGTAGATGGTGCAAAGCCTCTGTTAAGGATTAAAACACACTTAGAATCAACGATCAACACTCAGGTAAGGTGGATAATCAGAATTCTTTCAACCTTAGTGTTGGATAAAAAGAACTTGGTGGCTGAGTTTTAGCAGTATTGGCCAAGCATGGTGCTCAAGAAGTTTGAGAGGTTTTGGTCTGAGGGGGACTCTGAGTGAACAGGGCCTCCAAATGCCACATGTATCCAGACAGTGACTGGTCTGTATTCTTGAACCACAGGCTAGTAAAGTGCCTAAGATTGCCTCTTCACAGGCTCTCTGCAATAGATTGGGACTATGCATCTGGATAGTACTTAGGAGGAGGTGGAAACAGTTTAGCCTGTTGGGTGTACCCTGTCTTCCATGGAAATCCACTTAGTAGTGATCTGGGTTAAATGAGGATTTGATTTCTGCTACTACCTCCATTCCTTCATTCTTACCTCCCCTCCCCACTATGGAGGGTTTAGAGAATTGTTTATTTCTAGGGCCACTTAGTTTGTGAAATGAAAAGACAATATGATTTTTTTTTGACATGCTGCTGTCTACAGAGTAGGACTTCAGCGAGAGAAAGAGAGGGGGAAACGGAGCAAAGAGAGGAAAGGAAGGCAGACAGACAGATCTGTTATGGTCAAGGGTCTTGGAGGAAATGGATGAAAAGAGAGGCACTTGTCGCTATAGAGGCTGAACTTTGGGACACCTAGCAAAGCCTATTTGGCAGATATGGGACCAAAAGGCAGTCGATAGATTTGTGCCGAAGGATAAATGGCTCTTTCCATCTGGTTTCTAGGATCTGCACGTGCACCAATTCTTCCATCATTGTCAAGCCATACAGTCTGGCATGAAAGTGGTTCCAGGGGAGCTCATTAAATATTTAAAGGTAAACATATGGTGGCTTTCCATAAACTTTCCAGTCAAAATGAGTTTGCTCTGTGTTGCCATGTTTTGATTTGGAAAAAAGAAGCTGACACTTTGAATGTGTTTTTGCTGAGATCATGCTTTTTGTTCCCTGCTTTTCCATTAAATGGCTTTCTAGACACAAACATTAAAATCATTCTAGTGGAAGCCAATAAATATTCTAAGCCCAGAATTCCAAATCTGATTCTTAGTGAATTTTGTAGTGAAAATCATAGTCATCACCATTGCAATTTTTCTGGGGGAAGTGCTTTCCAGATTAAAAATTGCTATTGCATCTGGTTTCTCATTTGTTCCTCCCAGGATCTTCTGAAACAGGCAGGGGAGGTGGTAGTGCCCCATTTTTACAGTTGAGGAAACTTGGGCTTACACTGGTTAAATACTTTGACCAAGAAAAGCCACATGGAGAGTAACAAGATCAAATACTCAAACCAAGATCTTCCGAGGTTTTTTCCACTCTCCAGACCTACCTCTCTAAAAATGATTTTCTCTCTAAAAATGTATATTCAATTCAATCAACTGAAATTTCAAAAATATTTTTATCCTGCTGATTTTCTATTAATAAACTAGATCTCAGAGTGGAAATACAGATTTTTCAGAAAGATAGAGAAGCCACAAGAACTTGAGCCAGTGTTGCTCGTGGAATGAAATGAGAAGCAGGTCCCTGTCCTTGTCTCAGAGTATGAACATCTCCTGTGTATTTCACATTTGTTCTTTTGCACTGTCTCAAATGCCCAGAAGAGTCGAGGGAGCTCCTTTTATTAGGGAAGGCTCATCACCCTGTAGGAATTGTGCCTTGAGGACAGATTACATGAGGAGGCACAAACTTGGAAAAGAAGATGATGACACCCTGGGGTGTTCCTGAGCTACCATAGGTTAGAGAGTTCAAATTGATCAATCTAACGGCAAAGGATAGGTCTCCTAAGCGAGAGATGGTGGATAAGCTACATTCTGCATGTTTGGGCTATAGAGACTGGGAAAGATGGAAACCCAGGAGCTTGGCTCCATGTGGAAGAAGCTAGTAGTACAAGGTGATCCAGTCTCAAAGGACTGATTTCGGTGTTGGCCATGGAAGGAGATGGTAAAATGACTAACTCTATCCTCACTCCATCTGTCTGCATTGCAGAATGGCAGTATTATAATATCAATTCAGAGCTAAAAGGTCATTGGATCCAATCTCATTTTACGTACGAGGAAACCCAGCCTCAGAAAGGTTAGGTAAACTCTAAAAGGTCACATAGGTAACATGTGGCAGACCCAGGATAGGGTCTCTACCGTCATGTAAATTTCTCCAGCACTTCATTTTTCCCCCCTTCTACCACTTCTGGAACTGTAGGAAATGGCACTCATTTGTCTTAGGAGTACAGAGACTGACTGATTTCTCCCTTTTTTCATTGTTTTGATTTCTTAATTAAAATGCTTTGCTCTTTGAGGACAGGTACTACGTATTTCCCGGTGCTTAACAGGCACATCACTCAATTCTGGTTGATTGATTGGGTCTTTACCTCTTGTGTAGCCTGTGAGTACAGTATTGTACTGGTGGGACTTGGGGCCATAATTTACATAACTGATTACTCAGAAGGCCCTGTGTTGAACCTGGGAAAACTAGTGGGGGAACCAGAGTCAGAATTCTCAGAGGGACTAAAGAGGACTTTGGTTACATATTGTTGTTGGAGTGATGGTGCTGTCAAATTTTTGTCCATTTCTTATCGAGATATGAGCCTTAGAGATAGTGTGCCTTCTATACTTGTCAAGAGTAAAGCACCTAGGTCGTACAGCTAGGGGCTGCTTCTCAATAAGCTAGCTAGGAGGAGGAGCCATATTTGATTTGGAAGAAGACTCGACAGAATTTCCCAGGAGTGCGCATACGTATAGTGTCTGCGTCAAGCAGAATGTATCCTAGGCCATTAACATTGTATGTGACCTGCAAATCAAAGTACATAGCCATTCATTGAAATGTGAGACATGGAGAGGGTGTGGCTAAATCTTTCATCCCCCCATACTGTACTTGGTCAGAAGATCTTAGCTCTAGTTCCTACTCTGTCACTCACTGGGATGTGACTGTGGGTAAATCATTTGATCTCTCTGCCTACCTCATCTGTAAAATGGGGCTTATAATACCTTCCCTATCTAATTTTCGGAATCTTTATGAGGAGAAAATGAATGTAAATACCTATAAAATATTAATCAATGAAAAGAATACTGTTGCACCTGAGGTAGAGGTGGCATCATTATCTGTAACTCCAATCCATTCCTCCAGTATTGATCAGGCAAAGGGTCTCTCATTGATTCTCCAGCCATATGTCTATTAGGTTCATTGAGTTTTTCAGGGGTGAGGAGCTGTGTAAAATGATTGAACAGGACACATTTTTTTTTTTTTTTAGAGGGCGTGAGCCTACTGTCATTTGTATTATGCAAGCTTTCCCCCTAGTGGCAGTTGGTGAAATGCCATGGGCTTTCTGGAATAGAACTTAGCTCTTCTGAGTTGAAAGGAAACCTCAGAGTTGCTGGAATGTGAGCCATACCCAACTGAAAACCACTCCACAGCAACCCTGTCTGGTGGGCAGTGTGGGACCTGGAAGAGGCATAGAGATCAGCTAGTTCGACCTTGCAGATGAGGAAGCGTACCGAGCACATTGGCATTAACTACAATTTTAGATCTGCTTCATGTACTATGTATGTAAATGCGACAGATTCTCTACAAAAGGGGGACGTCATCAAAATCCTATGAAAATGTGGAAAATGTCAAGAAAACAAGGTCCATTCAGACTGGGGTTACATTTTGCCATCCTGGTATTTTAAAGGAAACAACTTCCTTAATCTTGTGACTTTTGACTACAATGAAATAATTTTTAGTATTAGTACTCTGTACTAAGACTTTTGGGATGTTCTGTATTTGTGTTTGAGGGGCAGTGGTACTTAGTGGGTAGGCTGCTGGACTTCGTTAGGAAAATTGCAATTCAGAGCACTCCTCTGTCTCTTACTCTGTAACCACGGGCAAGTGATTGATTTCTCTGAGCCTCAGGCAGCTGTAAGAGATGTCCCCTTATGATGAAGTCATAGGTCCTTGACATTTTGAAGTAGATATATATTGAGCTTTACGTGAGTCTCTCATATTTCTGTTCGCTTTCATCACTAATGCTATTTAGTAAATGTGTGTGTGTATTTTAAACATTTCATTTTAGTGTTTGCATGCCATGGAGATTCAAGTAATGATACAGTTTCTACCTGTAATTCTTACGCAACTCTTTCGTGTTCTCACAAATATGACCCAAGAAGATGATGTGGCTATCACCTGCACCATGTGAGTTTCACAAATAACTGAGATACTTTAAAAAAAACAAACCAATCTTGCTTGATTTTGAGTGCCTTGGAGTTGGAATATAATTTTAACTTCCAAATGGTGACCTGATAAATAGGATCCTGAGAGAAATATCACAATTCCCAACCTTCAGCCATCTCCAGGCCATTGCTTTAAAAATTTCACCAATTTCTCTGTCATGGGGTCCTTCCCCCCTCCTGATTTTTGATGGTCCTGTGGTTTTCGGTTATCAAAAGATATGGAATGTTGTCTTTCTCCCTTTCCTTGGTGATTTTGGATTGTCTGAAATCTGTCCTTCACTTTGTCCTAACCACAAACATAATTCTCATCATTTTTTCTCTTTTTATCCTTCCTTCCTGGGCTTTAAATGTGAGTCTGTCTTCCAGGGATTTTTTTTCACATAGGATAGCTTTAATAATAGTTTTAATACACGTTAAGATAACTAGAAAGAAACTAAGTGACAAATGCACAACTTAGGTTATCTAATGGTGCATTTTGGACTTGGAGGCATATTTTTTGAAGGCTCTTAGTTGGTTGGATGTTGCTGTATTTGAATTTAGATGAACTCATCTTTGTATGATGATCTCCCCTTTTACTCTACCATAATACAGGGACAGCATTAGATCTTAATCACCAGGCATTTGTTACTCATCTACAGTGGACCAGGCACTGGGCTAAGTGTTGGAAATAGAAGGAAAAAAAATGAAACACTGCCTACCCTCAGGGAGCTTATATGACAGATAACATGTACGTAAATATATATTGGTAGAGTATAGATCAAACAAATTCCAGGTCATTTAGTTTGGAGCTTGGGAGAGGCTCAAGAAACACTTTATACATAGAAGATGGTATTTGAATTGAATTTGGAAGAAAACGGAATTCTAACATGGAGAGGTGAGCAGAGAGCTCATTTCATGCGTAGGGGCTAGCTGGTGCTATTTTACATATACATATATATATACATGTATACATACATACATATTATATATAATATATGACATATATATAATACACACATACACAGAGGGAGACTAAGTTAGCAGGTTGGAGCCATGTTGTAAAGGACTTGAAATGACAGATCATGAAGTTTAAGGGAGAGTAGGAAGGTGACCTGGTCAGAACTGGTCTTTAGGAAACAGCACTTTGGCAGCTGTAAGGAGGATGGATTGAGGAGGGGGAAACTGAGGCAAGAGGTAATGAGGCCATGGATCAGAGAGAAGGGGGATGTTGTCAAACAAGATACAAGATACAAGAGATGTTGTCAAAGTAGAAATGGCAGCATTTGACAATTGGCTGGATATATGGATTCCAGGATAATGCCAGAATTGGGAATCGGAGAGGTTAGTGTTAGGGTTCAGAGAAGGGGTAGACTGGGGGAAAAGATGACTTTGAGGTGCCTGTGGGAATCTGATTTGAAATGTCCAAAAAACAGTTGATGATGCAGAACTAGAAATTAAGAGAAACTACGACTTGGATACATAGATCTGGGAGTCATCTACATAAAGAGGAGAATAAGGCCATGCGGGCTGACCGAGATCATCAAGTAAAAGATAAAAGAATTCATAGAGGATCAGCGAATGGATTTGATTCTTGAGCACTGCCTTGACACAGATCTCATTCTGTGATTCAGAAATGATTCCACAACCTTAGAGCTAGAACCAACCTCAGCAGCCATCCTGTCCAATCTGTACCTGAACAAGAGTCTCCTCACTAGCATTCCCCTCAAATGGCCCTCCCTTCAGTGCTGGGGAGACCTCCTTTTGGACAGGTCTGCTTAGGAAGACCCATTAACCCATTGCCCATGACAGGAAGACTTGCATCCAGAGAGGAACAAAGGAACTTTGTAGGGCCTCATTTGGGCTCTTCACTGTCGTTTCAGGGTTCTCTTACACATTGTGTCAAAATGCCACGAAGAAGGCTTGGATCATTATTTAAGATCCTTTCTGAAGGTTAGTGGGGAATCTTTCTTCTTTAAGGAGGAATGGGGGGGGCTGATTCCTTAATTATCTCATTGGGTTCATGGTTTCTTTTTGTTTGTAGTACAGTTTTCGGGCTGAGAAACCAGGTGCCCCTCAGGCGCAGATGACGCATGAAATCCTGGCCACAGCCATGACAGCAGCGCTAAAGCAGTCTGCAGACTTTTTAGCCATAAACAAACTACTAAAGGTAAGGGCCCAGGAGCCACTCGGAATTTGAGGAAAGCTGTGCCTCAATGACCAGCCTAAGTGGGAGGTAGTCTGACAGGGAGGCCTAAGGGCCAAGGAGCTTCTGGTTCAAACTTTTGTCAGCTCACATCTGTGCAGAGGAAAATCCCATCCACCTTTATGCATGTATATGGCCTTGAGCAAAAAAAAAAAAAAAAAAGCAGCAGGTCTAGGCTGCGCTTGCAAATAGAATAAACAGGGGTGTGGCCCCTTAGTAGCACAACTGGCAACTCTGTGGAGCAAGGGGACACCCCTCCCCCAAAGTTTAAAGAGTAGGACAGGTGACTTGTTCATCCTCTCTCGTCAGGGCAAGGCTGATAGGGAGTAAAGAGAAAAACATGCATCTGCTGGTAAATTCTAGAAGCATTGGAGTTGGATTCATGAAGGCCAAACTCTCTTAGGCTGTGTCTAACCTAGTCCAAGAAAACACCCTGCCCCTAAAGTCTCTTGTGTTTGGCTGATTCAGTTTTACTCTTCATTATAGGGGAGGATCCCAAAGGCTAATCTAGATCTTGAGCAGGGGATGTTTTACAAACTAAATTTCAAATAACTTGAATGAACCTTGGAGCCGTTGCCTTCTTCCCCTATCCTCTAGTTTGGCATTTTCCACATTGGACATTGTAACCTGCAATTATTTTCACTTGGAATATTTGGTCTGGACTTTCTTTCTATGCTATAAACTGGTCCAATTATCATCCTTCCCCAGGGCCCTTCTCCAGTGCCTTCATTTGGACTAGTGTAGAGAACTTGGGTTGGCAGGTCATGTCAGCAGATCCCAAGGTAGGGCAAGCGCAGACTTCCTCCCACTGTTTCAGCTTGGAAAATCTCCTCACCACAAGGCTGGCTACCAGGTGATGAAGTTTTTGGCCTTGGTGACTCACTGAGACCTTGGGCAAAGGTGTATGTGGGGGCGGGGAGGGGACAACAGAGTTTCCGCAGCAGTGAAATTCCAGGCTCCCTGAAATGTCTCGTAATCATCTCTGGCTGGTATTATTGCTTACAATACACTCATTTTTGTGTTGTTTTTTTACTCTTTTCTCAAAACCATTACCTTCTCTTTTTTGTACTGAATAATTTTAGTTTTGTGTTTTTCTGGCTTTTTTTTGGTCACTAATATCGTATCCCTAGTAAATACTTTTTGATGGTGGACAGTGGAGCCAAAGAGCCAGGAGGTGTAGTGACAGGCCATCTAATCCAGAGGATGACTATGTGAGCTAAAAATCTATAGGCTTTGTCAGTTATTTTTCTCTATTTCATTGATTTGGATTTTCATATGAGACCATTTTTTTGGTGATGTAACATTTGGACTTGTACCATCTCCACCACACCCTTCAAACCTCAGACTGTTTAGTTGTGAGTGATTATATAGCTGCAAGCAAAATCTGCTTCAGAATCCAAGCAAGATAGGACCGGGGCAAAACTGGGGAACATGCACAGGCTGCCCTCATCCCTCTACTCTGTCTTTTAGTGCCCTCCTGTGCCCTGTGGGCTTCCCTGACATGTTATCCAGGTATCTACCGCTCTGAAACTCTCTCTACCCTTCCCCTAGCAAAACTGACTTCTAGCTTGCAGAAAAGGAGCTGACAGACCAGTTCAGTTCTTAAAATAAGATCACCCTGAAGTATAAATGATTACCCATTTCAAAGGAAGTTTCATTTTAATGAGTAATATTCCTTTCACCCAGGAAACAGAATCTCTCAGGGTCAGATTTTAGATATCATGGGCAGAGATAAGTGGGAAGATATTTGGGGAGGTTCTTGAAGTCACTTTTATCAATATTTCAGCTGGTTTGAAAGTGGTTTTTGGCGGATTGTAGGATCTAGGGCTAGAAATTTCCTAATTCAGCTCCTCCATTAGAAATGAGGAAACAAGAGGGCAAATGGCTTGGTAGGAACAGAGCCCAGATTCAAACCCAGGTCCTCTGACTCCAAATCCGGGGTTCAGAATCCATGCACACACATTCCCATGCACACACATGCTCAGTTTTCTAGCACACAAGCATCCTGATGGCTTTCAAAGACATGACCTGCTGTTACCGTTTTCCCATTGCAGTATTCCTGGTTTTTCTTCGAAGCTCTGGCCAAGTCCATGGCCTCGTACTTACTTGAAGAGAACAAGATTAAGGTAAATAAACTCAAAGGTGATTTTTCTTGGTAAATGAATAAAAGTCATTCCCTTTCAGTTGGCTTTGTATCATGGAAAGGCATTTCAGCCCTTGGCTTAGCTTGAGGAGAATGATAAGTGGAAACAAAGCAAAGGATCAAGCCTGGCCAGGGAGGTTGCAGACAGACCACCCTGAGTTCTCTTGTACTTGAAAGCTGGACATGGCCAGTCTCTTAGAAGTCTGGCTTCCATACAGTTTTGGGGGCAGGTGTTCCAGAACAGAAATGACTTGGACCTAGCATAGTCAGTGGCATATGTGGTCATGTGATATCCTTTTTCTGCATTGCTTTGATTTGTACAGCCTATGTGGTCTCACCCCACCCCCACCCTGGCTCTTTAGAGAGATATTTGGGGCATCTGAATTGTTGGGGACTTAGTAGTTTGCTTTAAGTGCAACTGTATTAGGTGCAGAGAGCTAGAAGGGGCAGGGACCACAGATTCCCAGAGCAAGTGGGACCAGTAGCAGAGAAGCTGTGACTCGGAATGCTTGATGACCCATTGTGCTCGTTGTCACAGCCGCCTGGGTCAAATCATCTTTCCTCTCAATGAAATGTGTTTGCAGGCGGAAAAGACAGACTTGGCCTCCACTCTTGCTCCTGCTTCCAAATGTTGCCATTTGGGTCCTTAGCTGGCGAGTTAGTTCCTTTAACTCTTTCTCTGCATGTTGAATTTCAGCTTCCCAGAGCCCAGAGATTTCCTGAGTCCTACCATCATGTACTACATTCACTCCTTCTTGCAATAATTCCTCATGTGACTATTAGATATGGGGAGATCCCGGAGGAATCAAGAAATGTTAATTATAGCTTGGCCAACTTTCTGAAGGTGAGTTGTATGGAGTCCCACTCATTTCCTCTTGTGGAGCAGAAACTCAGTTCTGGGGCTAGCTACTGGTGTGACTGCTTTAATGAAGATAATCAGTCATTTCAGTCAAACAACCAGTTTCGATAGATTTTTTTTCTGTCCAAATGACCCGTTGTTTGAGTGATTTTGATGTACACAAACCATACAATTCAGATAAAAAAGTGAGCAGTTGGTCTGATGTTTTGTCTGTATACTGCCCCAAATCCAGATGTTTATGGAGGACAGAGAACATATTTCTTCTTCTTGTTACTCTACTTGAGACCATTTTGGAGTGTTTGCAGAAAGTGAGCAGGCCTCCTAGGAATGAGTACAGCAAATTCCCAACTTAGAAATGAGTGGTGTTCCAAATTTTTGTAAGCAGATTGGAGTTTTGATCACATTTTCTCATATGTTATTAATGAAACACTCTTATAGATATGTAAGGCACCTCTGAGATCTTGTCCAGTCTCCTCATTTGACAGATGAGGAAACTGAGGCACAGAGAGGTTAAAGTGACTTTCTAAAAGTCACACAGCAAGTTGACTTAGGTGGTTCAGTGGGTAGAGGCCTGGACCTGGTGTCAGGAAGACCTGAGTTCAAATTGGGCTTCAGACACACACTAGTTGTATGACCTTGGGCAAATCACTTCAGTGCTCTCTGACTTAGTTTCCCCATCTGTGAAAGGGGATAATAATAAGACCTACCTCCTGAGGTTGTCATGAGGACCATGGGAAATATTTGTTAAGGGCTTTGTACAATGTCTAGCACATAGTAGGTTCTTAATAAGTATTTGTTTCCTTCCTTCCTTTTTTCTTTCCAGATCCATGTTCTTTCTGTTAAGCCCAAGTGCTTCCCTCCCATTGCTAGTACTAATGTTGCTGTTAGTACCGATTATAGAATTTTAGCTATGTTCTGGGTTAAATTGTCTTTTCAGTGCCTACATGGGCAGCTAATTACCATTCATAACTTAGTTTCTCCAGGGAAGGCTTTTCATTGTAGGCCCATGGGACAGGCCCTCCCAGCACAGGCTAGCTGTTTCCAAGTCTGAGTGTTTGAAAGTTGAAGAACGCCCAAATATTTGCTTTACAGAATTTCGGCTTAGACACTTTAGACAATGGAAAAGAAGAGGGAACCTTCAGGTGAGGAAATGCCCTCTACCAATGCAGATAGCACCTTGTCTTCAACTTTAAGGCACTGAGAAGTCACTCAACCTACCCAGCATCACACAGCCAGTATATGACTGGGGCAGAACTTGAACCCAGGTCTTATCAAATCAGAGGCCAGCTCTCAATGCCATGCAGCTCTTTTGCTTGATGATTATATATAAGAAATATAAGGCTCTAATAATATATAATTATATAATAATATATATATTATTATATATATAATTACTTGATATTATATATATATATATATATATATATAATTACCTCTCCTGACCAGCAAGCCTTTCTTTAAAAAGAAAAAGGGAAATAAAACCACACTGACCTTGTCTAACAAGGTCTATACAATATCCTATCCCCGTATAGAGGATGGGTACTGCTCTCAATGGGAATTCCATATGCACTGAGGCAGCTAGGTGGCCCAGGAGATAGAGCATAGGACCTGAATCAAGAAGACCTGGGTTCAAATCCAGCCTCAGACACTTACTAGCTATGCGACCTGGACAAGTCACATACCCTCTTCTTCCTCAGTTTACTCAAATGTAAAATGAGGACAATAATAGGTACTATATAAATGCTTATTCCCTTCACCTCTTCCTCCCCCACTCAGTATCCCACTTCTACAGTGAAGGAAAGGGGATGTGAATGTTTTTCATCCTTTTCCAGGGCCAAGCTCGATCATATAGAACATTCTGTTTCCATTTACAGTTCTTTGTACTTACATTCCAGTCCCCTCATTTTACAGATGAGAAAGTAAGACCTAGAATGGGGAGGACCATGACATCAAGATGATGACATGGCTTGCAGTTGACTTTGATTTGAGGGAGGGAGGTTGTGCAAGGACACACACAGAGTCAAGATCAGAAGCTGGCTAGGGATAGAAGCATAGAGGTCTGGCTGTATGAATGAATCTCATCTCCACTGACTTCTCCCAACTTCTTTTGGGTGAGGCAGTGAACACTTCTAAAGATTGGTACCCCGGACTCTGGAATTCAGTGACTCTCCATGAAATGGATTCTTTATCTAACACGTTCAACTAGACCTTTTTAAAAATATCCCAGTCCCATAAACAGTAAAAATGTCCAGACAAAAGAAATATAACATGATAATGAATGTCCTAGAAATTGTAGAATCTGAAGATAAAGAAGAAACTCTTGTGACCTTGGAAAGGGAAAGCACAGAGGGAAGAAGAGGCCAGAGCTTTACACCAAGAACAAACATGCCATGGGTATCGCCCTTAAACCTTTCCAAACAGTTTGATTATATTGAGGCGTTTCTTTTCCTGTTAAAATACGCTTCCAATTCTCTGAAAAACTGGGCTGTTTTCAAGGGGAAACTTGATAGCCGAACTTAACATAATGTTCTTTTAAAGAAAGGGACAGCTGTGGTCGCTTTGTTGGACACGTTGGGTGGGTCTTTTGGATAAGGAGGCCTAGGGGACTCTTCATTCCTACTTCCCTTACAGCCTAGTCCTCCCACAATGCTTCCAAGGATGAATAACCCTGGAGACAATATCTGTCTGAGACACATCTATACGTCTTTCTGGTTCTTAATTTTGGATACAGGTCTCAGATCCCTGATGCCTTTCTTTGCCAGAATTGAAATGAGGTTTTGCTAGTATTATGTAAGTCTTTCTGTGTATTAGAAACCAAACAAACAGCTAAACTCCACTGGCAAGTCAATTCACCAAGAGATTATTTGGGATCAAAAGGATCAGAAAAGAATTTGTCTTTTAATCCTTTTCTTGGGAGTTCATGCCCAGCAATTGAAGACTGGCTATGAAGAGTAAAGGGCACCATGTTGAGTTTTCTAATGGTCATGCTGTGCTGTGTCCACATCCGGCAGGACATTTATTGAGCAACAGCTGTAACAAGAGCTGATATTTTCTATTTTAAGCTTCACAGCAACCTTTTGAGGTATGCAGGACAGATACTGTCCCCATTTTATAGATGGAAACTGAGGCTCTGAGAGATTGTCACTTGTCCATGGTCACATGGCTATTAAAGTGTATTAGTGGTTACATTTGGACCTGGGTCTTCCTGACTCCAAGTCCAGTACTCTGGTGCACTACACCAGGGGTGGGGCATCTGCAGCCTTGAGGCCACATGTGGCTTTCTGGGTACTCAGTCTGGAGGTATGTATATGCATACACACACACACACACCCCTACACACATATACACACATACATGTGCACACATGCATACATACACATGTGTACATGTGTGTGCATTGTGTGTATGCCTATCTATATGTGCATATACGCACACATGTATGTGTATACGTGTGTGTATATGTGTGTATAAATAATGTGTGCATATATACACATACATACATATATGTGGAATGCCAGTTTTGCCACCCACTTATCTTGAGTAAGTTTCATCACCTGTAAAACAAAAGAACTGGATTACAAGATCTCCATTCTTTTCCAGCTCTTAAGTCTGTCATACTGTGATCCTATGTAGGAGAGTAGTATAGGAGAGAAGGAAGTGAGGTGGTATAGTGGATAAAGCATTAGGCCTGGAAGCAGGAAGACCCAAGTTCAAATCTGGCCCGCGTGGTCCTAGGCAAGTTAACTGTAAAATGGCAGTAATAGCACCTTCCTTCCAGGACTGTTGTGAAGACCAGATGAGATAAGAAATATAAAGCTCTTAGCATAGTGGCCTGGCACATGAAGTGCTATCTAAATGCTAACCATTGTTAAGGCTGGAGACATAGGTTGGAGTCAGATGATACAGGATCTTAAATTCCTAGCTACAGAAGTTGGATTTAATTACCTGGGGATCCATTGATGATTCTGAGCATAGGACTAGCTGATCATAAGGCTGTTTGAGGAAGGTTAATGTGAGGGTGGATTGGCAGGAGAAGAGACCAAAGGCAGGTAAACCCCTCAACAAGGCCACACTTTCATCTGCTGTCAACACCACCTCCATCATGGACTTGGTAGACTGGGCCAAAAGTGAAGCAGTAAAGTTGACCATGGCTAATCAGCCACTTGGGAAAACTGCAGGGGTAGGCCCCAAATTCTGACTTTTGCACTTCTAGGACACTGGTCATTCTTTGGCTCCTTCTGTGTATTTTTTTTTCTTCATCAACATAAATGGAAACAGTTGACCTTTGGTGGAATACTCATGTGCCTACCAGGCAGGCTATGGGGATCATGTCCCTAATAGCAATTTTTTATTTGGTTTCTCTAGCGCTGTCTGACATTGATGGACAGAGGATTTGTTTTCAACCTGATTAATGACTATATGTCTGGATTCAGCCCCAAAGATCCCAAGGTGAGTTATACAGTTAGACAAAGCATTTGTTTTCTGTTGAAAGTGGCCATAAAAAGTTTCTTTGGCATTTTATGTACATGAAGATGAAACAAACAGGTTAATAATGGCAGTTGCTTCTGTTACTGAGCTCTGTAAAGCCTAGGGTAATTCAAATTCCAAAGTCTGGAAGAACAGACAGAGCCTAGGAAAGAATTTGGGGTGATGATTGACCACCCTCAGAAAAGGGAAATAGGAAAGAGTCTTAGCTTTGCTCCCCTGGGCACTGAACAGTCAGACTCATCAGGGCCACCAAACAAGGGGCCCATCTTCTCTGTACATATGGTCCAGCACCAACCTGCTTTCTAACTTAGGCCAAGGAGCAAAGCTCTTCCTTATTGATCTTTGCATATTTTCAAGGGCTCATGGGTATTTAAGATCCTTTGGTGCAGATCCCCAGCTAAGATGCGAGCAGATCATCACCAAGACCAAGTGTCCCATGTGCTTTCAGGAGGCTTTCAGACTATAGCAAGGGCCACCCTCCCTTCCCCCTACCTCTTCCCGAACTCTCAAGGATCGTTCCCATTCATATTTATTATTCTAAGTCTGTTTCAAAAATGAATGCTCACCATTAAAAGAGAAAAGCATGAAGTCTATGCCAAATTGCATTCATATTGACACATGACTAATTTTTTTTCCTACCCAGGTTCTGGCTGAGTACAAGTTTGAATTTCTACAAACAGTTTGTAATCACGAACATTACATTCCTCTAAATTTGCCGATGGCCTTTGCAAAACCCAAACTTCAAAGAGTTCAAGGTACATCCTGTTGTTGGGTCCACATTCTTTATCTTGGGACTCCTTGGACAGAATGTGGGTGGTTAAGTGGGTGGGCTGAACGTGCTGAAGTCTCGGCAATGTGCTCTGGGCAGCAGCCTCTTTTTCCTGACAGCATTAGGATGTATAGTGTGGAGAAGTCATGTTTCAGTCAGTTCAGTCGTTTTTCAGTTGTGTCTGAGTTTCTGTTGACCCCATTTGGGGTTTTCTTGGCAGAGATACTGGAGTGGTTTGCTATTTCCTTCTCCAACTCGTTTTTTACAGATGAGGAAATTGAAGCTAACAGGGTTATGTGATTTGCCCAAGGTCACACAGCTAGAATGTGTCTGAGGGTGGATTTGAACTCAGGAAAATGATGAGTCTTCCTGATTCCAGGCCCGGCCGTCTATCCCCTTCGCCAGATTCACTACCTGAAATACCGTTTTGTGGTACAGATAATAGACAGGAGAGTAGACAGGAGAACTGGGGATGCATATGGTAAATTTTCAAATGCGTGACTATTGATGAAACCAGAGAAATCCAACCCAAGCTACTGCAGAATGGGAATGCTTTTGCTGTGCATGCTTTATTATGAACCGATGTTCTTTCATTGCTGTGTTTTTTATTTGTCCCTTTTCTTTTCACATGGTAATTAGATTTTTTTTCATTTGCTGTGGACCGTTTGACTTCAGTAGGTAGGTTTAATTGGGTTCCTTCTAACTTAATCTGCTTACTTTTTAAAAAACAGGCACCGCATAGTCTCTTAATTTGACTGTGTGACTGAAGTGAACAGGCTTTTCTTGGTTTGTTTGTTACATCCCTTTTCAAAGTCAACACTAGCATTGCCATCGTAGTTTGGAGGGGAGCCTCCTTTAATGTCACCAGCAGAAGAAACTACTTTCTGGCCTTAAAAATCTGTCCCTTTTTGGGGACAGGTGCAGTGCTCACTGGGTCAAGCTGCCTTGTCGTAGCCAATCTAGAAAAAGCCAACAAAACTCCAGCTGATTGCCAGAACCCCAAAAGAGTGATTCACTCTCATTTGATGAGACTATCTAGGTACGTGAACATGTACCAGATTGTTTGCAGAGAGGAAACCTTATCCTAACTCTTGCCGCTGATTTGGAGGAACACAGACCGTCTCGCAAATAACCCTGAAGAACACTAATCGTGACGGCAAGAGGTTATCTGAGTTATAGGCCTAGAGCTAAAAGCAGAAATGAACCAGAAAAATGATCCAAGGCCGAGGACTCCAACTCCTCCCTTGTTCTCCTCCACCTGTTAACAGGAGTCAAGAGCAAGTCAGGGAAAGTGATGGGATGAGGACAAGGTATGGGTCTTCATTCTGGGGTTCAAACTGAATGTTCCATCAATGTTTATTGAGCACCTACTGAATACAAAACAAGATATGAGGGAATTGTTGTGGGGAATGCTCAAAAACAGAAAACCTAGGGCCTATAATGAGGGCCTGGGCTTTAGCATAGCAATAAATATAACAACAAGGATATTCGAAATACATTTGTGGAAATGGTAGGATGGAGAATACTCTCCTGAGGAGAATCTGTTTGTGGGGAGTCACTCAGACCAAACTCGACCAGAGAATCTGAAGTGACTGCCATGGAGATCAGAGCAGTGAAGATTTCTGAGAGGACATTTAAAAGAAAGCTTCTGTGCATTTTACAGATTTTTATTACTATGGTGATAAAGGAAGTTGAGAAAGAGATGTAAGCCTTAATATTCAGCTAAAAAAAGATGTTTAAACTTGCTTTTGCTGCCATATATGGAACTCTTTTCCTATCATTTTCTAGGCTAAGAGTTTAAGTCAAAAAGAATATAGGATCCAACTTACTGATTTAACTCATCGTAAGGCGCATCAATCCAAATCCCATTCAAAGAACTGTTCTGTATTTTGTGGAGCTATACATTTTTATTTTATGGGAGAAGGGAATTGTTCTGATGAAGTCATAAATAATAAAATCATAGTTACATATTAACATGAGATAAGATGCTAATTTAATTTGTTTAAAACAATTTAAAAGTGAGTTTTATAAATAGATTTTGTAATTTCGTGTTTTCTGCAGATTCCAACCTGGAATCAAGTTTATCAGATGAGTATTGCAAGCATCACTTTTTGGTTGGTCTCCTCCTGAGGGAAACATCTGTTGCTCTGCAAGACAGCTATGAGATCCGCTGTTTGGCTATCACTGTTATAAAGCATCTCTTGATAAAGCATGCATTTGACACCAGGTACCAGCACAAGGTAAGAGCAGAGTGGCCGATCCAACATGATAAATCTGTTCACAGACACCAGTAAGGTTTTGCATAACTATTGGCATCTTCATCAGGGCAGGCAACTTGAGTGTTCAAGGCCACCTTTTACTAAAATGCTTCAGTTGTTTCAATTTCCAGACAATGGTTTCTTTTTTTTTAAAGACCATTATGACTACCGTTAACGTCCAGAGACACACTACGTGCAGAGTTCAAGGAACCATGCTTTTGTAGGTGGGGATACTCGCTACACAGCTTCAAATCGTTATTGTGCTCCTGATCTACTTTGGGAAACAGTTTGCTTGGGCTGTTTATCTAGAAAGCTATGTATCAGTGTAGATACCTAGATTTAAATCTATCCATCCATCAGCTGCTGACTCACTTTCTGGAGATGGGACTCCCTGGACTTAACCATACTTGGCATCAGGTGACAGACCCACCATCTGTGTCACCTCTGCTCTGGGATGAGGCATGGGGTACTGGTGTGGACAATATGCACACACACACACACATACACTACAGTTTTCTTCCCTCTTTAAAAATGACACTTGCCGGGGGGCGGAGCCAAGATGGCGGAGTAGAAGGACGCACATTTACGAGCTCCGAGCCCACAACCCATGGAATTGAGGTAAAAGGAGATCCCCATAAATTCTGAATCTCTGCAGGGGGTGCATAAACATAGGGGAAGAGATTTCCGTTCCACTGAGCCCTGGAGAGCCGTCCCCGGGGTCCATCGCACTCCGGAAAGCGGACCCCACCCCCACCCCTGGCCACGGCCCCAGAGAAGCTGACCCGAGCAGACTTCAGAGAGGGAAGCTCCGGCAGCCGGGAAAGTCCCTCCGCCCACAGAAGCTACAGGTCAGTAAGAAAGAAGGCTGCGATAGGGGAGGGGAGCGGAGCATCTCCGTGACTCGGGCCCCCTCGGGAGGAAGCGGCGGCGGCAGAGACGGGGGCAGGAGGCGGCAGAGGCAGAGGCGTGGGCGGGCGGCTGAGGCGGCAGCTGCCCGGGACTCAGGAATCCCCCAGCAGCAGGTAGGATCTTCAATACTGAAGGTCTTTCCAACCTGAGGGAGCTGAGCCGGGGAGACGGCCCTGCCCCCACCCTGCTCTACTGCTGAACGCCTCTGAATAAAACGCCCAAGGGAGCTGAACATAGGAGGCGGGGCCCCCCACCCCGCCCCCACCTGCTCCGTTCCTGAAAGTCTCTGCAGAAAGCCCCCGAGGGACCGAACTTAGGAGGCGGCCCTGCCCCCACCCCTGCGCCAGAACTAAAGCTTGCCACGGGAAAGTGCATTTGAATCTCAGAGGCCAAGCACTAGCTGGGCGGATCCAGGTGGAGGTGGAAAGGAATCTCAGAAGTCAAGTAACTGGCTGGGAAAATGCCTAGAAAAGGGAAGAAAAATAAGACTTTAGAGAGTTTTTTCCAACAAATGCAAATGATCCCGACCTTCGGATCTGATGGCGAGGACGAGAACGTATTTTTCCCATCAGGGAAAGATGTGGAGGGTGGGGCCTCAGTACCCCAGACACCCCAGGGGGGTGTTGGGTGGGCTCAGGCCTTGGAAGAGCTTAAAAAGGATTTTGAAAAGCAAGTTAGACAGGTGGAGGAAAGACTGGGAAGAGAAATGACAAAGATGCAAGAAGAGTATGAAAAAAAGGTCAATATCTTGGTAAAGGAGACCCAAAAAAATGCTGAGGAAATTAACACCTTGAAAAATAGGCTCACTCAATTGGCAAAAGAGGTTCAAAAAGCCAATGAGGAGAAGAATGCATTCAAAAGCAGAATGAGCCAAATGGAAAAAGAGGCTCAAAAGCTCACTGAATTTAATAGTTCTCTCAAAATTAGAATGGAACAGATGGAGTCTAATGACTTTATGAGAAACCAAGAAATCACCAAACAAAACCAAAAGAACGAAAAAATGGAAGAGAATGTGAAATATCTCATGGGAAAAACAACTGACCTGGAAAATAGATCAAGGAGAGACAATTTAAAAATTATGGGACTACCTGAAAGCCATGATCAAAAAAAGAGCCTAGACATCGTCTTGCATGAAATTATCAAGGAAAACTGCCATGATATTCTAGAACCAGAGGGCAAAATAAGTATTGAAAGAATCCATCGATCACCACCTGAAAGAGATCCAAAAAGAGAAACTCCTAGGAACATTGTGGCCAAATTCCAGAACTCCCAGCTCAAGGAAAAAATCTTGCAAGCAGCTAGAAAGAAACAATTCCAGTACTGTGGAAATACAATCAGGATAAGCCAAGATCTAGCAGCTTCTACATTAAGGGATCGAAGGGCGTGGAATAGGATATTCCAGAAGGCAAAGGAACTAGGACTGAAACCAAGAATCACCTACCCAGCTAAACTGAGTATAATACTTCAAGGGAAAATATGGTCTTTCAATGAAACAGAGGACTTTCAATCATTCTTAATGAAAAGACCAGAGCTGAAAAGAAAATGTGACTTTCAAACACAAGAATGAGAAGAAGCATGAAAAAGGAAACAGCAAAGAGAAGTCTTAAGGGACTTACCAGAAGTGAACTGTATACATTCATACAGGGAAAGACAATATTTCTAACTCTTAAAACTTTTCAGTATCTGGGTAGTTGGTGGGATCACACATACACATGTACACGCATGCACACACATACACACATGCATTCACATACAGAGACAGAGAGCACAGATTGAACTGAATAGGATGGGACCATACCTTAAAAGAAATTAAGGTAAATGGTGAGAGAGAAATGTAGTGAGAGGAAAGAGGGGGAAATGGAAGGGGGTAACTATATGTCATTTAAGAGGCAAGTAGGAGATTTTTTTAGTGGAGGGAAAAAAGAGGAGAGCTGAGGAAAAAAAAACAAACAAACAAACAAGAAGTTTACCCTCATCACATTTGACTAAACGAAGGAGTGAAATGCACACTCATTTTGGTATGAAAACCTATCTTACAGTATAAGAAAGCGGGGGAGAAGGAGATATTGGGGGGGGATGATGGAAGGGAGGGCAAAGGGAGGAGGGAGCAATTGGAAGTCAACACTTGGGGAGGGACAGGATCAAAAGACAGAAGAGAAACAATGAGGGGCAGGTTAGGAGGGATGGCAATTCAGTTAGTCTTACACAACATGACTATCAGGAAGGTCATTTGCAAAGCTACACAGATATGGCCTGTAATGAATTGCCTGCCGTACCAAAGGGAATGGGTGGGGAGGGAGGGATGGGGAGAATTTGGAACTCAAAGTTTTAGGAACAATTGTTTAGTTTTGTTGTTGCAACTAGGAAAGAAGACATACAGTTAAGGAGGAATAGAAAGTCATCTGGACCTACAGGAGAAAAGAGAAGATGGAGACAAGGGAAGGGAGGGATGACAGAAGAGAGGACAGATTGGAGATAGGGAAAATTAGATTGCTTGGGGTATTGGGGTGAGGGGAGGGGAGAAAAGGGGAGAAAATTTGGAACCCAAAAATTTGTGAAAATGAATGCAAAAAGCTAAATAAATAAATAAATAAATAAATGAAAATGGCACTTGCCTATGGGGACAAATGCATAGGTAGCTAAAATTATTCTTCTGTCTTTTCTGTGTTGTGTACATAATGGTAGTAGTGATCTTTTGCTTAGCTTATAACATATATTTAAACCATGATTGTTTAAGTCTTAAGTAAATCATCATCTGCCACTTTAAGTTAACATAAAAGTTCACTCAGAAGGACCATTCTCAGTGATGGTTCCGTTACCATTAGCAATGAGCCCAAGTACAATAGCAGGAACTTTTGGATTGGAAAACTGGCTACCTGTCCACTGAAACCGTACTCATCTGAAAACCCTAGAAAGTGGAAAAGTAGATTAAATAGCCTGGACACTGGAGGATTCCTGTTCTTGACAGCAGTATAACACTTCCAGCCGTGATCACCATGTGTTTGTACTGCTGTTCAGTCATGTGGAGGCTTTGGAAGACCCTGTAACGGGAAGCTGTATCTCACACCCTTAGAGAGCCAGTGAGCTGTTGTCTTTAATCATGTCAGAAGTTGTAAACTATGGGCACATTCCAGGAGGAGAGATAGCTGCACTCCTCCCACCCTGCCATCAGCCTCAGTTTAGCTCTTAAGTCAGAGCTGGGTTGAGCTGATATGTTGTACTCTGCTGTTTATATAGTGATAATATTATTAAATAGTATATCCTTTTATACAAAACTCCCTGTCTACCAAAACATGAATTATGAAAGTATAAATTGGATCCTACATGGGAATTTGTCATTTTTTAATTTATAACCTAGATATAGAAATGGAATTATTTCCCTGCAATATTCTCATCTATCTGCGAGAGCCAAAAAAATGCTTGATGAGTGGCATTCATTACAGATCTCTAATTGCCAAGTCGTCTAGTTTAAGGCTTTCAAACATTCACTACTTGCTTTATGTTCTACCCTAAAGAGAAATTCAGCCCCTAGCTTTCTATTACACGATTATCTGACAGTTTCTACTGCTGTAGTTGTGACAATTGTTCATAATAGAGGGGAGGAAGCACGTCTGTGATTTCACTGGTTGTAGGGAACTGCCAAGTGAGGAAACTCCCTCCTTCAATGCAAGCCAGGACCTTCTCTGGAACTGTAGTCACAGTTGCCTAGAGCCCTGAGATGTTGAGTGACATGCCCCAGGTCTCACAGCCCATACATGTCAGAGGTGAGATTTGAACTCGAGTTTTCCTGGCTTCAAGGCTAGCCCTCTCGCCACTATGTCATACTGTTATCTCTATAATACTAGGCCTAATAGTAAGACATGCTCATCGAGTATGGCCCTTCTGAATAGACCATGATAAGGCTTAAGGCTTTATTTGAAAAATCCTGGTTATTTCAGGGATCAGGGTTTAATGAAGGAGGTTTCATGTCTTCAGCATTAACAGTGAGCAGATGTTTTAGAGAGGAGCTACCCTTGGCTAGGGCCATTAGTGACCATAAATCAAAGTGTTTGCACTTTTACAAATGTACCTAAATCTTTGTTGTCTGATATTTTATCCTGGGGAATTAAGACCACAAGATATATTTCTGAACAAGGCTGATCAAGGAAAAAGACAACTTAAATAGAGAACAAAAACACCTGCAGTGGTATCAAAGGACAGATAGCATTAACATCTGCCTCACAAGTTAAGTGTGACGTCAGTTGTTATGTTGCAGGGCATGCGAATCGGCTATAACAGAATATACAAATCGTTATTATGAACAAGTTCTACTTACTGTAGCTTGGATATTGGCCAGTCTTTAACCAAAACAGAGCTGCAGCACTGTATTCTTTTTTACATGTGACCCACATAGACCATGTGCCATTTATAACTCTGGACTCTAATTGCTTTTTAGAACCAGCAGGCCAAAATAGCCCAGCTCTACCTCCCATTGGTCGGACTGCTTTTAGAGAACATCCAGCGATTAGTTGCCCGAGACACGTTGTATTCTTGCACTGCCGTGCCCAGTTCTGTGAGTAGCCTTCTCTGGTTTTGCTGCGGTTTCCTATTTCTTATTTCTTTAAATGTGGGTAGAAGAAATGCACATAGAGTGTGTACTTTTCAAATCAATTTGCAAAAAGGAACAGTTACATCATGTAAGCAGCTCAGTCACTTGGGCTTTTTAATATCACTTACGTATCTTCACAATGACATACCTAGTCAATTTGTCTAACATAAGGCTGCCGTGCTCTTCAGGTTGGAGGTTTTCTGTTTTGTGTCCTTGACAATAACACATGGAATTGGCACGCAAGTGTGTCTCTTTCAAGGTCTGGCCTAAGGAATGAGCTTGCCTCAGTGTTTGGCAGCTTCCTGAGCTCCTTATGGACAGCTCTGGCCAGAGTCCCTTTCACAACATAAGCAGATGACTCCTATGTGCTCTCCTCTGAGGCATACATGCTCTTTTCCTCCTTCACTCCCCACCCCACCCCCCTGGCCCCGCTTTCTCTGTCTAGTCAAATGGAGTGACCATAGAAAGTTAAGGGTTGGAAAAGGGACATTTGAAGTTCAGCCTTCCATCCAATGCTGAGATCTATTCTGCAGCAGCCCCATCAACCTCTGCTTTCATACATTTGGGAATTGGGAGCTCATTACTCTCTTAAGTATGGGTAGCTCTAAATGTGAAGAAAACTTCCCTTGTTTTGACCTGAAATCTACCTCCCTGTAATACCACCACTGGACTTACTCGCCCATCTGGGTCTCAGAAACACCAGCCTACTCTTTCTTTCCTGTGATAGCCCTTCATACATTTGAAGATAGTGATAGTCACCCCACCAAGCTGTCTCTTCTCTGGGCTGAATATCCCCAGTTCCTGTCACCGTTTTTTCATACAGTTACTAGCAGTTGTTAGGATCTTATGAGATAATAATTATAAGCTTAGCAGAGCATCTGGTACGTAAGCGCTATCTAAATGTTAGCTATGTTTTATTATTATTTCTTATATGCAATTACTTTCCAGCCCTTCACCATCCTAGCTGCCTCCCTCTAGGGACATTCCATTTTGTTGGTGTCCTGTTTAGAGTAAACTGCCCAGCACACTCGACTTCTGTAGATACCGTTACAAATTACTCTTTAAAGAAATTAAGAATGACTTAAATCAATATTCTGCAGTCAAAGTTAGGTCATGCCAATGGAATAAAAATGGTAACACTATTTAAATGAATTTACAGATTTATTACTATACCAATTACACTATAAAGGGAGCTACACAAGATACTGGTAGAATTCTTTTGTAAGAATAAAAGTTACCAAGTTGAAACGCATGTATTAAGTGCTTCCAGTGTGCCAGTTATTGTGCTTAGCACAGGGATAGGAAGGGAAAAGGAGCTCACAGTCTAATGATGGCGACACCAAGTGAATAGCCATGTACATGCTGGAGATCAGCAGAGGGAAGGATGGGAAAAGGCTTCTTGTGGAAGGTGGGATTTTAACTGGGACCTGAGGGAACCCAGAAAATTGAGGAATTAAGGAAGGTGTTGCAGGCATGGGGCAGCCAGTGATAAGGCCTGGAGTCAGGAGACAGAATTCAGAGCAGGGAACTGGTGCAATGCAAAATGATGTAAAGGAGATCACAAAAACAATACATGTCATTGCTGCAACAGTGGAAATGGAAACCGTAACAACAGACTGACACTGGAATGACTGGATTGGACCCCAGAAAAAAGGTAGGAGAAATGCATCTCCTCCTTCTTTGCAGATGTTGGGGACTGTGGATGTGTGGGACACTTTATATCGTGTCTGGCTTGCTAGGAAGTTTGTTTTACTGAAATGTATTCTTTCCCTTTAAAAAATTCTTTGTTATGAGGTAAGAGAAGGTGTTATATTGGAAAATGAAAGTGATAAAAAAACAAAGATCACAGTAGAAATTAAAAATAAAATATACACTTATCCCTTTCATATCCCTATCCTGGTTTTGATATGTGGCAGGTTGGTATAAGAAATTAAATGGGAATTTGGGGGGAATTTTACAGAAGTCAGAGACAACACATGAAGTCTAATAGATGACATAGAAAAAGTTTAAAGATTTGGAAATGTATAAAATATATGTATACTGTTGCATAACATCAACCCAAATTTCCCAATAAGGCACTGTAAACACCCTATAAAAGAAAAAGAAAAAAAATTCAGATTTCTTCTTTGGTACAAAGGGAAGGCCAAACAATTTTATGCAGATTTTCCAGATCCTAAGGGTGCTACGACCCTAATACCCCCCCCCCCCAATGTGAAAGGAATAACTGTATTGCCCAGAACTGCACATAATCCCCTAGATATGGCCTGCCTGGCATCCAGGGAGACTCATGTCTTTCTTGTTTTGGACACTGGTGTTCTCTTAACGCGACCCATATTTTTTAAAAGCAGCTGTTGGATCGTGCTGAGCTTATGCTCTTTTTTACAAGCATTGCTAGGGAGCCAACTCCTTCCCCTCTTTCCCCTCCCCACCCCAGGCCTATGCTTGGATGAGTTCTTTTTAAAAAACAATTTAAAGCCAAGACTTTACACACCCCTGTGCAATTTCAGCTTTTCTCTTGTTTTCGTTTTCTACATTATTCAGTTGTTTTAGTCATGTCTGACTCTTTGTGATCCCATTTGGGGTTTTATTTTTGGCAAAAGTACTGGAATGGTTTGCCATTTCCTTCTCCAGCTCATTTTACAGAGGAAGAAACTGAGGCAAACGGTTAAATGACCCCTGGAGTCATATAACTACTAAGTGTCCAAGGCCAGATTTAAACTCAGTTCTTCCTGACTTTAGTGCTATCCCCTGAACCACTTAGTTGCCTTTTTCTACATTATTGGCCTAATTTCTAATTTCTAACATTACTTCCCCATGACTTTTCTCTCCCTGTCCTCAATAGAAGTCTTCCTTGAGAAGTTCAGTAAAGCAAATGAGACTAATATATTGACTGTGCTTCTGACATCTTTGACCTCCTGGGTATCTGTGCCTACTGGTACTATCACCACATCAAAGGGTATATAGAGTCTAGTGCCTTTTTTTCTTATGATTAAAAATAGCTTTCCAGAATGGGTGGGCCCATTTCCAGCTTCTCCACCAGGGCTTTAGTGAGCTTCCTCTAGCCCCTCCAGTGTATGAAATGTCATCTTGTTGGCTTTGGACTAATGAGATCCATTTAGAGGCCTGTTCTATCATTTAGTTCTCGCTCTCCGCCAGCTTTCTGTCATCTGCATGTTTGATGAGTATCTTTATCTAAGCTGTTGATATCGACATTGAACATGAGAAGGCTGAGGATGGGAGGCCTTTGGCACGTTTCTAGAGGCTGCCTTCTAGGTTGAATTCAGTCTGCTAATGAATACTCTCTGTGCGGCCGACTATGAACGTCCTTTGCACATCTGTACTTCCCCCAGCCCACGTTTCTTCCTCTTGTTTACAAAGCTACAAAAAGAAACTTCCCAGATGTCTTTGCTAAAATGAAGATAGGCTATTTTGGTGGCATTCCCTTGATCTACCAAAAAAGGAAATGGAGTGAGTTTGGCTCCTCCTCATTAGTGATGTCCTCTTCTTGCACCAGTTACACCAAGTAACTACTTAGGAGTTCTGGAGCTAGAATTTAACTCAGCATCAACATCACAATTCCATGTTTCTGGGATATGCTTTTTGTAATCTTTGAAAACAGAGAATCTATCTTCTGTTATTGCTCCATGATTTCTACATTTTGGGTAGTATTATGTTTATTACATTGGCGTAGGCCCGTAAGTTATGAGATATAAAAAGTAGTTTCATGACCACATCTCCAAATTGTTTTGGTATCTAGCTCTGTGATGCAATCAGTCCAGGCCTAGAGACTGAACTCATTTAGGATATCTGGGTACTCATCTGTCAATCCATCTACGAGTGTTTACTAAGGTCCTACTATGTGCCAGGCATTGAAGTACAAAGAAGGAAACAATCCCTACTCAGAAAGACCTTGCATCAAAAGGGGATAACAAGAATACATATAAAAACATATTCAGCATAAATATAAAGTTAATAGGTACAGATATGTACAAAGTAGCTAAACATCAGATACTTTGGAAGAGAAGGCACTAGCAGTTGTGGGGATCAGGAGAGGCTTCAAGTAAAAGATGATGCATGAGCTGCAGGGGTAAAAAGGACAGATCATTCTAGCCATGAGTACAGCCAGTGCAAAGGCATGGAGGTGAGAGATGGAGTGCCATGTGCAAGGAACAAAGAAAAGGTCAATTTGGCTGGATCACACTCTGTGAGAGGGGAAGTGACAATATGACTTACCTTACTATAAATTTACTCTTTATTTTCCTCCAAATGATGTTTGTTCTGCCATTTCAAGATAGGAAATCATTCTCTTTCATAAATAAGATAGACCAAAACTCGAAACTGAGCAATGTAGCATTCTTTTTATCATACCAGCATCCTACCATCTTCATCAGGCAGAGGCCTTTCCTTTCCTTATTTTCTTACTTTAAACATAGCCATGAAGAAATTGGTAGCATTTTGTCCTTAGCGTTCTTCTTTTTAAAAATTATGAACTTGAGAAATACTAACATACAGAGAAGAGAAAAAGAGGATTGTATAAGATAGCAAGAAGCTCCGTTATATACTACTTGGTTTTTCCTAAGTGTGTATATATGTATGTGTATATACATACACATGCATACATATGTATATGTGTGTGTACATATACACACATACAAATATATATGGGTAGTTCCGACAGTGCCTTTTTGTGATCTGTGACCCTTTCTGATCTCCCTTCTGCTCTTTCCTGTGTAGTTTTGAAATGTTTCATTGACACTTTTCTTTATTTTTTTAAATCGCTGTTACCCAAATAAAGCCCTGCCTTATAATAAGGTAGCAGAGACAAGCAAAGCAAACCCAGAGAATATTAGCTATGTCTGGAAATGTATTCTTAATCTGCACCTCTGGTTCATCATTTATCTGCCAAGATGTGGGAAGCATGATTCAGCATCTGTCTTCTGAAGTCCTGATTGGTCACTATGTTGATCATGGTTCTTAAGTCTCTCATAGTTTATTTTCCTTTGCAGGGTTCTGGGTCTTTGGAATTTTTTACAAGCCCTAGCTCATTCTGAACTGCTTTTTTCCTGTCACTACTAGAAAAAATGCCCACCACACTGCATTTATCCTTACAAATGTGCCTTTTAAAATCTGAGCTTATCAGAAACCTCCTTTAGCAGTCACGGTGTTTTGAAGATATCAACTTCCTTTTATCCACATTGAGATTATCTCAATAGTAACAGTTATGGCAGGTGAAATCTGAAATAACTGAGGAAAAAAGGTTCAAGTTCCAAGCATATAGCATTAGTAAGTAGCGCATGCCAAGTGCATAACAAGTTGGGACCAAGCCTCCTCAGCTTGGCGTTGGACTGCAAATAGAGAGGAGACAAATTTTTATGCATTAAAAGATAACAATTAACAAGATATAAACCAGGATACAAGATTAGGTCATCTGATTTCTAGTTGGAGAAAAGATTAAGGACTTTCTGAGTTGAGAGGGAGATGAGAGAGTTTCAGGAGCTGGGAGGAGGGAGAATGAGCAGGTGGAATTTCCTAGTTATGGAAACAGAATATCACTCAATTCCCACGTTAAGCAAGTAGGTAGAATTTTACAGGAAAATGAAACTAAGTCTCAAAATGGAGTCAGTTTTACAAGGTAGAATATTGGGTTCAGACAGTTCTCTCAATTCCCTCACTTTGATTCATGGGGTAAGCGCCAGCCCACACCTTCCATGGATCAGTTATCTATAAGCCAAATTTATAAGGTTTTTAATGTGCTCATGCTTCCTATCAACATTACATACCAAAAAAAAAAAGACTCTCACATAGCTTAGTACAACAGCTAATACAAAATCGAAGAACAGTGATGATGATGTCCCTTAAGGAGCCAAGCCTTGTTAAATAGACTCTATAGGTAAACTAAGTCAGGCTACGGATCAGACTACTATTTTGAGGAGGGTGATTTATAAGTCACCACGGTAACCAAGAAAATTCAACAAACATAAACAGCATGAAACAAAGGGCCAAAGAAATATGACGATAGTCACCAATACTAAATAACATTAAGTCTCCTTGGATACGGTAACCCACTCCCAATGTCCATTTAATTATTTCATCTTGAGTCTCAGATGTCCTATCTAGTTCTTGGAAATATCTTCCCTTGGACATTTTGGGATAGACTTGATTCTCAGAGCAGCTCTGAAAGGGGTTCTGCTTCTCTGGTTCCAAGTCACTTGGAGAGATTCCTAGATAATTCTGTTAAAATCTGCTAGTAATAAGACTTAATACAGTTTGGTACATCTTACTACATTTGGTTTTCCAAATCTGAAACGTCAGAGAATTTCAGTTTTCATATGCCATTTGCTGTGTCTTTACCTAAACCTGGTAGCTAATAGAAGAATCTAAAAAGAAATTCATGAGGGTCTAACATGTAAAATAAACCCTTCTGTCTTTTAAGATTATCAGACAGGCACTTTAAAATGGGAAAATGATTTCACTTCCTTTATAATTATCAACGCAATTTTATGTGTAAAATCCTTAATCCAATTTCGAGAACTTATTAGTAAAGCATACTCAAAGCCTGAACTTTCCTTTAGAAGGATTTAGACACCAATCATATACATACGTTGTATATATTCTAATTCTTAGAGAAAATAATCTTATCCTGCTACTTTCTCAAAATTTGCTATTCCATTTAATTGGAAAACATATATTATACCTTTATATTACTTCATTGTATATTTATATATGTTTTATATAAATTGCATATTTATTATATATTACACCTTTCTATTACTTTGTCTCATTCCTGCCTTAGCTATCATCCCTATATTATAATTTGACCACAAATGCAGACAAAAATTATAAGAGTTTTCATACTTGTATCCTATAATAGTCAGTGATGTCCCAGTATGAACCTATTAATTAACAGATTTAGTATTGTACTTACGAAACTTCTACAATTCACAGTTTGTGAAAATTTGATACAAAAGGAAAAAGGAGGGACGTAGTTATAACAATGTCAAGACTGTTCCCTCCAGGGCACAAACTGACACAACATATGCCACAACAGGAAAATCAAACTCTGATTTCAGGCATGGATCATATTTAATAGAGAATCATGAAACAAAGCTCCACATTATTCAAAGGGCAGCATGGCCAGACTCAAGATTAACCAGATGGGAAATTTCCTATTCAAACAGCACCAGGGGAAAACTGAGTCAACAGGATCCTATCTTAGGCCATGCCAAAGTAATTCCCTCAACTTTTCCCGAGGACAGACATCCACCTGTAGCAGTTCTCAGACTGCAGCACATGCCATTTTCTCCTTGATTGATGGACTGCTGGCTTCATGACAATTCTGACAGCCATCCCTATAATTGGAACTCAAAACGATACTAAATTATAGTCCCAAGAGTTTTTACCTCAAATAGCAAAATTACACTAATTACAGTACATGTTTAGGGCCTGAATATTATTAACTTTCTCATGTTTCCCAGTTATGTTTCATTTATCTTGCATTCATAAATTAAAAATAACTACATTCTGAAATTCTTCAAGTTACATACACATCAAGTACATGTAGTTGACTCAAAACTCACGTAGCAACAACAGACCTCAAATTCAAAGACTGTCTTAAAATCCCTGAATCCAAAGTCCACTGTTATCAAGTTGGCTCATTAATAATTTATAAAGTAATTTATTATAGACTATTCAGATGCAATTTCATAATTTTGCATAGTGATAGCCAGATAATTTCAAAATCTCTCACTAGCTTCTGCTTCCCCAGCCCCCCTCCCCTTTGGCTAGGTTTGTTCTAGCAATGTTCTGAACGCACTTCATATTCTTAAGCCAGAAGCAAAGTTGAATATATTTATACACACACACGTACATGTATATGTATGTATATGACTTCCTTCACCTGGCTGCAGCCTCCTCTATTCACTACATCTTCAGCAAGCACCTTTGGTACCTGCATCTTTCCAGGAGCATCACTCTTTGTTTAGAGTTGTGTGATGAGTTGCAGTGCTTTTGTTTAAGATCAACTCAGCATCTTTCTGTGATATGGAATCCTTTTGAAATATTCTTTTAAATGATCAACTTAATGACCTTCTACCAGAACCAAACAAATATACAAAACAAGGTTTAAGATCTTAGATGAAACACCTGGCAAAGTAGAATCAGTCAATAGGTATTTTAAAGCACCTGCTATGCTCCTGTCACTATACTAGGCACTAGGGACATGAAGACAGAAGTAAAAGAGTCCCTGTCCTCAAGTTGTTGGAACAGAGCAGGTACTTTAATTCTAGATCCTCTTTCAAGTGGAAGTGAGCTCTGCCACCTTGACTTGGTGTTGCTTCTTTATAACTGTCTATCTTTCTAGTTTAATTCAGTGTGTATGCAGGTGTCATGGTGCTGAGATCACTCCATATCACTTCACATAGGCCGTTACATACTTCCTTTACATGTTTCATATTTGTCATCTTTAACAGTCTTTAATAATATTCTAATGAATTAATATATTGTAATTTATTTAGCCAGTCTCCAACTGTTGGACATTTAGGTTGTTTCCTGTTTTTAATGCAGACAAGTTCTTGATATGGTGACATGTTAAAAATGTCTCTGGCTTTACATTGTGTTTCAGGCATCCAGGGATGAATTTGTATGTGGCTTTGCTTCACCTTCAAATAGAGGAAGTCTGGTGGCAGAGAAAGATGCAAGTAAGGAAGTACTTTTCAACTTCATAACCATTTGACTGGTAATGAGAACACCTCTTTTGTTGCTTTAAACATCTGCATTAAAGATGGCTTCCTGCAGTCTTGGTTATAGTGGGAAAACGGATTGGAGGAAAAAGAGGCTAGCCTGGGAATCAAGAAGCCTGGATTCAAGTCCCCAAACCTACCTCGCTAGATGGGGGAATGTCAGGCAAGCCCAAACTACAAAACGAGCAGGTCATATTCAATGATTTTGAAGGTCCCTTCCACCTCTGGCTTTCTGGGAGTTGTTATTCCTTCCAAGGAATTTCTTGTATGTGTCAGAGAATAATGAGATATAGTCTTAAGTGGCATATTTTCTGCTTTGCTTTCAGAAGTTTTACAAACATTTCCCATTGTACGTTGCCAGGATTTCTCTAAAAACATATTTGGAAATTAGTCAAATGCTGATTTTTGAAATTTCTTGGCAATTTCATTCTCATTCCTAACATTTAGATGTATGTTGTTCCTCTAGCCTATGGCGCCTCCTTTCCCAATGGACATGGAATCAAAAGAGAAGATTCAAGAGGCTCTCTGAGCAGCACAACTGACAGTGTAAGGTTTCCATCCTTGAAAGATGGGATTCCGGAAAGAAGCATTTGGGGTTTCCTTCTAACCACCTACCAGGTAGCACTTAGCAGCTGGTGGTGTAGTGCTTAGAGCACTGGGCTTAGTCAGAAAGACCTGACTTCAAATCTAGCCTCAGACATTTCCTACCTCTGTGAGTCTGGGTAAGTTAAGTTCTCCCTGCCTCAGTTTCCTTAACTGTAAAATGGGAGTAATGATGGCACCTACATCCGCAAGGCTGTTGTGAGGTTCAAATGAGATATCCTTACAGTACTTAGCATAGTACCTGGTGAATGGTAGACAGTTAATAAATGTTTATTTCCTCCTTTCCCCCCTCCCCCACCATTTTGAGGAAAATCTTAAATTGAAGAGGGCTAATTCTAAGAATGTGGTATTGTGAAAAGCTTCAGACTTGAAGACAGGACAGATTTGTGTAAGATCTTCATGCCCCCCACCCCTCTGATACCAGCTGCGTGGTCCTGGGCAAGTCATGTAATTTTTTTGAGCCTCAGTTTCTTTACCTGTGTATAGGTATAAAAATATCTAATACTTCACAGTTACTGTTTTTTTAAATTTAATTTATTTAGTTTTAGTTTTCAACATTCTTTTTAAAAGAATTTTGAGTTCCAAATTTTTCCCTTTCCCTTTCCCCAAGATGGTAAGCACAATCTGATATATGCTATACATGTGCAATCATATTAAACATATTTCCACATTAGTCATATTGTCACATAGTTATTGTGAGACTCAAATAAGACAATATATGTAACATATCTTGCAAAGTTTTAAACACTAAAGAAATGTCCTTTATTATTATCATCTTGCATCCTTAGCAAGATGAAAAGTGTTCCAGAGGGCACATATGTTCAGATTTGAAGTCTATGTACTATACAGTCACTGATGGAAGCGGGAGCCAAGGGAGGTGGATCTTTGAAAAAGGGGGGACCTCCCAGTGTGGAATCTTCCTCCACCACTGCAGATTAGAAATGCGTCTGTAACTTGTAGTTGTAGAGAGTACCCTAGGGAACTAAAAGATCAAATCACTTTCCTGTGGGGACTTAGCATGTGTCAGAGGCAGGGATGGGACCTAGGTCTTCCTGCCTTCTCTGTGCCCCTCACACACCGTCATTGCTATGTCTGAATGTGTAGAACTCAGACTTTCAGCACTGTGCCTAGAACATAGTATGTGTTTAATAAATACCTGAGTGAGGGAGTGTTTTCTGCCATAATAAAGGTGGCCACATTTTTATTCATGTTTCTGAAAGAATTCTGAATTCTCCTTATCTGATGAAAATATGAGGGCTCATTTTCCAGTAGGTCTGGTCCAACTTTTTTACTCCTCATTGTTGAATAATATGGTAATGAAGTTAACTGGGATGAAAAAGAATTCAAGTTACCTTCCTTTTAAAATTGCTCATCTGAATGTCCTCAGATGTATGGTGAAGTTCTCTTACCAAGTCTGCTTGGTTTGAGAAAGAGCACAGAGGCAAGACCAAGAAGGTCTTCCTTAAGTAGGCTCTTTCTGAGCCATTACTCGGCTACCACAGAAACCAGGTGAACCTGGGAGAATAAAAAAGAAAAGAATCCAAATTGTAGCATAACACTAGTCTAACAGTCTCATTTGACAAAAGAAACTGAGATCCAGGAAGGGGAGAGGATTAGTCTGCCCAGGGCTGGTCTCATGAGGTAGCAGAATTTTCATTGAGGTTACGTTAGATATACATGTAGGTCATTCTCATAAAGATTTTATAAAGATGAGAAGGGAGGTATATGGATCAGTAGTAATTGATGTTTTCTCAGTCAACTTATTGGGATATTAACATCATCCATGGTTTATTTCCCATTCTTTGATATTTTCTCTTCTCCAACTGCCTTGTTATCCTTAATAGGAATTATCCCAGCATATACTTGCTCTGGCCCAGACCCTTTTCCCAATTTCCTTATAAGGGCTGATTCTATTTCTTTTAGGTTCTTTTTTCCACTTTGAAAACTTTATTTTTAAAAATTAGTTTTTAGTAAAATTATTTTAGCAAATAATTTAACTTTTTCCACTTACATGTAAAAATAGTTTTCAACATTGATTTCTTTTTTTCAACATTAATTTCTTATAAGATTTTGAGTTACAAATTTTCTTCCCCCTCCCCAAGATGGCAAGCAATCTGGTATAGGTTATACATGTAACACCAAGATTTTTAACCTTTTTTATCTCATGGACCCTTCGCAGTCTGGGGAAGCCTACTGATCTCTCATTAGAATAATTTTTAAATGCATAAAATAAAAAACATGAGATTACAAAGGAAACCAACTTTATTGAAATGTAGGTGGAGGTTGAGGTGATGACAAAAATTACTGATGACAAAAATAGATCATTATAAAAGCATTAAATGTGGTCCATTTTACATTTAGATGCCATCCTATCAGTTTCATCTTTGAATGATAGGGCTTATTTGAGTGGCATATAAAACTTTCTATAGACTTGTTTGCTCTTTTGTTGTCATTTTTTTGCTTTGCTGTTTTAAAAGGTGATGCAATCTTTGGTCCTCGGCAGTTTCTACAGATGAGTTTGCATTCTAAAAGTAAGGTTGCCCTTAGCTGTCATTTCTCTCCACTGAGCAGGGACATCAAGTGTTTGGTAGCCCAGTGGCTTTTTAAAACATCAATTCCACTTGCAGGAATTTGTGTTTCCTGTCAGTGGTTTGTTCGAATAGTTAAGGTTGGAGTTGTTTGTTTTTCCTAATTTCATCTTCTCATCTTTAGTCTTTCTAATTTGATGTTGTTTTTAATCATTGCTTCAACTAGTCAGTGGTCTGATTACACCCACGGAAAACTGATTGTGGTAGGATTTCCATACGACTTGTTTCCTGAATGTCAAGTTATAATCAATTTCATTTCTGTGATACTTTTGGATGCTTTCCATGCCTAGGGCAAATATTTTCTCATCTGATCCCCACAACCATGAGAAATAAGTGCTGTTATTGTCTCCATTATATAGTTGAGGAAACTGAGGCAGACAGATAAAATGACTTCCCCAAGGTCACATAGCTAGTAAGAGTCTGAGACTGGATTTGAATTCAGGTTTTCCTGACACCAGGCTCATTGCTCTCTTTTCACTGCATCCCCACCTAGCTGCCTCTTAGTCTCCAGATTTAATATAATGCCAGAACCACACTCAGAGACTTTCCACAATGTGGAACCTGCCAAAGCTTAAGCTCCACCACCAGTGGAGCCCTGTAGAACCTAGGGTTACTTCCAAATGATAACGAGGCATCCAAGTTGGTGTTGGTAGAGATGTTATTTATCTGTGATGTTTCAGAGTGGAATCTTGCTATCATCTCCCAAGAAAAATTTCCATTGATTTTACTAGGAGTTTTGGTCCCTTTGCTTTCAGAAGATGACAAAACGTAATAGCGTGTGCAGATTCGTCCTTCGTGTCAGTCTTTTATTTTCACACAAACAGGATTCATGAGAAAATGATTTGAATTTTTGTCAAATGAAATATTCAGTCTTACAAACTTGTGTTGTTCATATTAAAATTAACAACCTGCAAAGCAGCACCTTTGAGTTGATCAGAGGTGTGTTGTTTCTGTTGCAGACAAGAAGTTCTACGCGAAATAGTATGTCCCAGTATAACAGGCTGGACCAGTATGAAATTAGAAGCCTCCTGATGTGCTACCTGTACATTATCAAAATGATTTCTGAAGGTCAGTCACAGCCTGCATAAGACATGATTGATCACTGATGTGCTAGGGATAATCCACCAGTCAGTCAGCAAGCATTTGTTGACCTTTAGTCCCGACTATGTGATGATCGCAGGTGTTAGTGTTTATTAATAAAAAAAACTACAATTTAAAAATGTTGAATTCAGCTTTGAGTATTTTAGTTTTCCTATTTTAATAGCCATTTTACTAACAAATCTCTCAAATGGGGAAATTTGTGGGAATAACAACGTTTTTGCCCTGGGGGGACAGGTTCATTCTAGTGCATAGGATGCGGTCTAGTGTGAAATGAGGAGAAAGCTGTTATCTGTACTTAGCATGTAACACACTTGAGGTAGAGGCACATACTTTCACTAAGCGACATCACAACTTGAAAACCCTTTGTGATTTCCCTTACGTGTAATGATCCAATAAGATGTGGAAAAAACAATCTGTTAATAAATATAGAAATAAGACCTATTGAGTCAAGAAAGCTGAGGTTCAAGGTGTGACATTTTTGCTGTTTTTTTCCATTTTTAGATACTCTTCTAACTTATTGGAACAAAGTGTCTCCTCAGGAGCTCCTAAACATTCTAGTACTTCTTGAGTAAGTCTTCCTTGTTACACATGTACTACTTCTGTAACTTTTATCCAGGCTACTTCTGCACTAACAGTTTTTTTCCTGCTTTTGCCTACGTTAGAAGCCATGATTTAAAATGTGATATTTACCTATAGAAGCAGAACAAATGGGGATATGAAACACCTGCCATATTGCCACATACTTCAGCAATAAACATTCCATCTTTACAATCCATCTGGAGTCCTGGGCGATCTATCTAGAACTAGCCTGAAGTAGCTTCATTTCACTCCTGGGTTTGGAACAGCTGTGGGGTTAGCCAGCGTTTCATTCCTGGAATCGAATGTCTGTGCTATTACATAAGATCTCAGTAATTTGGGAGTAAGCTCCAGGCCTTCTAGAGAAGAGTGATTTGAAAGGGGTCACTTGTGCTGTACTGCTAAATATGTATCTGTTTTGAAAGTGAATAGGTTTACTGTGACACCTAAGGTTTAATGATCTATGGATGATACAAGTATCACTTCTGTTGCTGAGTGCTTCCCGAAATAGAGGATTCCTGCACTATACACTTTTGATTAAAGATCATCAAAAAATGTTTAGGAAACTGTCACAGTGGAGCAGTTAGTGAGTTAGCAGATAGCAAGTAGGTTTACAAACCACTGTGATTAACTAAGCTGAATCAGAATTCAGCAGTATTTTTCAGGTGTTAACAACTGTAGCAAGAGACCCCAGAGGAGAGTTACAAGGGAAGTGTATGGTGAGATGGTTGTAGCTAGTACTGGAACAGGACAAAAGGGCTATGTCTTGTGCCTATGACACTAGTTATAGCAAGTCATTGTGGGCAAAGGAGCCTAGTGAGCCTATGTGCCACATATATGTGTGTGCGTGCGTGCGCGCACGCTTGCATGTGAGCATGTGCATATGGGCCAAAAGGGATAGTAAACATGTCTAGGGTAATAGGACTTTGATGTGTTCTCTTTTTTCACATGCACATGTGCACATAGCTAATGTGGTCTTAAAAATGATTTGCTAAATTGCAGAGATTGTACCACATTTTCCTGAATGCTACTAATAGACTATTGTGGTTTTTTTCTTTCTAGAGTGTGCTTGTTTCATTTCAGATACACGGGGAAGAGAAACATAGCAAGGTAGAGTATCTTCTATTATAAAATGTCTCTGCCATGTTTTTCATCATTTTTATAGATTTCATTCCAGAAGAGGGCAGTCTTAGTTTTCAAGTTGTGCCTTAGAAAACTAGAGTGATGAACTCATTGTGTAGGCAAAGACCACCCAGTCGGTCCATGTGAGCAGAATTCAGTATTAATAGCCATTAGAACAAATAGTCATTTTTTCCCCAAAGGTAGGCTGAGATTATTAGCCTGAGAGATCTCAGTCTTATTAGATTTGCTCCTACTGTTCTCCAGAAGATGAGGGAAGAGGGTCAGATCCAGGGAGAAAGTAGAAATGTCTAAAATGATAACAAGAGAAAAGGTGGCACTTCTGTCCACATTCTGTTATATTCACCATGTAGGCAAACTCTCCCCTAGGAGAAAAATGTGGACGATCTGGTACTTACTTCATCCTTTCATTTTTACTACCAAAGCCCCAGTGGCTTATATTGCTATTTTATAAATTTTTGGGGAAGGAGAACTACCTATTTGTTTTAACAAGAAATATTTGAAAGTAGAATTGTTTTGTGTGTATTTAAAATTATTCCATACGTAATGTAGTATTAAAATAAAGAGTTTAACCTATTTATCGTTTTTTCCTGATTTGTCTGAAGAATGATAGACTATCTAGTTGTCACAGTTTTTAGTCTTTGTCTGGAAAATGTACCGATGTGGTAAAGGATAGCCTATCAGACACCTTATTAGGTTAGCTATTAGGTTAGCTAAGTTGTAAAAGACTTTTTCCGGATGTTAGTTGTTAGGCTATGGGGGAAACCTTTTATAAAAAACAAGCAAATTAATGATTAAGGAATGTCAAAGACTAAAGGGAGAGGGAGTTTAGGTGGTGTTTGCCTATTTGTGTTGTGTAACTCTCTGATGTCTTGTCATTAATGAATCGCTCAAGGCAGAAGTGATTTCATTTTCTTGGGGAATGACTCGTATTCTTACAGATTTGACTCAGTTCTCAATATATTTGAGAAATGTGGCCTTTATCAGAGAAACCTACTGTAAAATTTTTTCCCCAAAATAAAATATGCAGGCAATGGGGTATAGAAATCTATTTTGTCCTACAGGAAAATAGAGGGGAGGGGTATAGAAGAAGGTGGGGTGATAGAAGGGAGGACAGACTGGAGGAAGGGGTGGATGGGGTGCATGCCATCCTGGGGTGGGGAGAGATGGGAGAATGTTTGAAATTCAAATTCTTGTGGAAGTGAATGTTGAAAACTCAAAAATAAATAACATATTTTATAAAAAACTTTTCCCCAGTTTTCTGCTTTCCTTCTAATCTTGGCTGTATTGGTTTTGTTTGTATAAAACCTTTTTAATATACTGTAATAAAAATGAGCTCTTTTATTTCCCATAATGCTCTCTTTCTTTTGTTTGATCATTAAACTCTTTCGTTATCCATAGATCTGACAGGTCAATTGATCTATGCTTCCCTAACTTGTTTATATCACCTTTTATGTCTAAATCATGTACCCATTTTGACCTAATCCTGGTATATGGTGTGAGATGTTGGTCTAACTGCTTTCCACTTTTCCCAGTAATTTTCTCACATAGTGAGTTCTTGTCCCAAAAGCTTGGATCTTGGGGTGTATCAAACACTAGATTACATGTAGCACAGAACTGTGTGCAGCAGGAATGCCCTAGCTACTATTGGATAGAAACCTTAGATGAGTCATCTATCATTATAGAGTATTGTAGCTCATTTGACCTTTTATATGTGGTCTTTATTTCAGGGTACATGATGCCTGGTTGTCCAAACACTTTGGAATAGACAGAAAGTCGCAGACCATGCCAGCCCTTCGTAACCGGACAGGGGTGATGCAGGCCCGGCTTCAGCATCTAAGTAGCCTTGAAAGCTCATTCACACTTAATCACAGTAAGTGTAAGAAGTCTATGGAATGATTCATTAGAATGAACTCTCATTTAAAGAACCCTGACTTCTAAATGGTCTAGAAAGAATACAGTGAATGATGTATCCACTTCTGTGGAGATCCTTGCTCATTTTTTGGTTTTTGAACTGGACCTGTAATTTCATCAGTATCCCAGATGAGGAAACATTCTCTACCAATGCCAGTGAGCAAGGGCTGCCTGGGGCACTAAACAGTCTAGTGACTTGCCCCTGGGCATTTAGCTGGAAGAGGTCAGAAGTGGAACTTGAACTCGGTTTTCCTGACTCTCAGGGCTCTCTAGCCAATACTCCATGCTTATTCTCATAGGTGACTATATAAAACTATGTATATTTTTCACATTCAACAATTGTGGACCTCCGTAGTCTTTCTTACTTAAATATTAATGAATTAGGTTCCTTTTTTTTTTTTACATTTTCCCCTAGGTGAATTTGGTGACATGGTTCATTTTTCATTGCCCAGGTTTCATTCCTACTATTAAAATCAAATATAGGTAATATTCTGACTTAATATAATACCGAATGACAGCATCCAAAGTTTGAAGGCACCTCAGAAAGTCCAACCTACATCTACACAAGAATGCCCATGACAATATACCCAACAAGTGGTCATTGGGCCTTTGCCTGAAGCCTCTAGTAAAGGGGAGCCCATTCCTTTCTGAGGCAGCCCCTTCAGCTTTAGGATGGCTCAACTTATTAGGCAGTGGTTCCTTACATAAAACCAAAATTTGCACCTTTTGCAACATCTACTCATTGTCCCTAATTCTGCCTTCTAGGGCCAAGCAATCGTATAGTCTGTTCAGATACTTGAAGAGGAGTATTGGGTCCCCCTCCATATTCTTTCCAGACTAAGCGTTCCTCAGTTTCTTCAACCAATTCTCCCATGGCATGATTTCAAAGTCCTTCAGCATCTGTTTGTCTCCTGAATGTTCTCTGCTTTATCAAGCCTTCCAGAAAGGCAGAACCCAGAATTGGATCCACACTTGTAGATATGGCCTGATGAAGAAAGAGCACACTTCTCTAGGCTTCTCTTAATGCAGTCTAAGACGAATTGCTTTTTGGATTGCTGTATCACATGATTGACTCATCTTAAGCTGACAGTCCACTAAAATTCTTAGTAATTTGGAAACTGTTTGGAACCCAAAAGTAAAATTTTACATTGCTCTTTATTAAATTTGACCAAATTTATATTAGCCAGTGTTCCATCTTGCCAAGATAAAGGAAGGAGGGAGGGAGGGAAGGGAAGGAAGGAAGCAGTATACACCAGGATTCTGGGGGCAAAAAAGGCAAAAAAACGGTCTCTGCTTTTAAGAAGTTTATGATCTAATGGGTAAGGCAACATGCAAACAAGCTATCTAGGATATATTGGAAATAATTAACAGAGGAAAGGGAGCAGCATTAAAGAGGAAAGTGGAACTTTAGCTCAGACTTCAGGGAAGCTTCAAGATAGAAATGAGGAAGGAGAGAATTCCAGGTATGGGGGTATAGTGCATGAGAATGCACAGTCTGGAGATGCAGTGTCTTGTGAGAGGAACAAGGAGTCCAGGGGCAGTGAATCACAGAGTGTTTGAAGAAAAGTAAGGTATAAGAAGACTGGAAAAGTAGAGATTGAGTTATGAAGGACTTTAAAAGCCAAGTAGAATTTTTATATTTTATCCTGAAGGTAATAGGGAGCCATTGAAGTTTATTTTACATTAGCAGGTTGGGAAGGATGGGGTTGGTGTGTGGGAGGGACAGGAAAGTAGTTATGTGGTCAGAACTGTACTTCAGGAAGATATGACCCTGAGAGCTGAGTGGAGGATTAACTGGAGTGGGGAGACACTTTGGGCAGGAGGACCAACCAGAAGCCAATTGCAATAGTTCAAGCAGGAGGTGATGAGCCCACACTAGGGGAGTGGCAGTGTCAGGGGAGAGAAGCTGGTGTATGTGTTACACAAATGGAATCAACAAGACTTGGAAACTAATTGGATATGAGGAATGAGAGAGAGGAAGGAAAAGGAAAGGAATAAGCATTTACATAGCACCTACTATGTACTGAGATGTTCTCTCATTTGTCCTTCACAACAACCTTAGGAGGTGAGTGCTAGCATTAACCCCATTTTACAAACATAATCCAGACTTGTCCAAGGTCACACAACAAGGATGAGTCTGAGGTCATATTTGAATTCAGATGTGCCTGAGTCCAGGTCCTGCATTCTATCCACTACAATGCTACCTAGTAGTGTTGAGGATGACACTTAGGTTGTGGGCTTGGGTGACAGGGAGGATAGTGGTGCCCTTGACAGTAATAGAAAAGTTAGAGGGGAGTGTTGGGGGAGAATATAATGAGCTCAGTTTTGGACATGTTGAGTTGAAGATGTGTATGGGACATCTAGTTCAAGATGTCCAATAGTTAGATGGTCAGGAAAGAGGTTAAGGTTGGATAAACAGATTTGAGAATCATCTGTTCAGAGATGTTAATTGAATCGATGGGAGCTAATGAGATTACTAAGCCAAACTGTATAAGAGAAGAGAGCCTAACATTGACTTCTTGGGGACACCCAACATAAGCCAGTAAGACCCAGATAAAAATATAGCAAAAAAGACTGAGAAGGAGCCCTCAGAGAGAGGTAGTAGGAGAATCGGAGGAGAATGGTCTAACAAAAATCTAGAGAGAAGAAAATAGCAATGAAACAGAATGACTGAAGTGTCAAAGTCTGCAGAGAAGTTAAGAAGGATAAGGATTTTGAGAAAGGAGGCATTAGGTTTGGCAATGAAGAGATCACTGGTAACTTTGGAGATGGCAGCTTTGGATGAGGGATGAGGTGGAAACCAAAATGCAGAGAATTAAGGAAGTGAGGAAATGAAAAGCAGGCGAGATACAGGATGAAAGCTGGTGTCATGAGGGGGACAGGTCAAGTGAGGGATTTTTGAGGGTTGGGGAATCAGGTATGTTTGTAGGCATTGAGGAAGAAGTCTACTGGAGACAAGGAGAAACTGGAGATTAGTGAGGGAATGGGGATAATGGAGAATGAGATGACTTGTGCATATGGTGGGGGGCGGGTTGGGGGGAGGTTACCTTGTCAAGTAAAAGGGCCACCTCTCCCTGAAACAGAATTGAAAAAACAGATAGTAGAAGAAGGCATCTGAGTGATGTGAGATGAGGAAGAAAACTCACAGTGAATGACCTTACTTTATTCAGTGGAATATGAGCTGTGGGAGATTTGGGGGGGTGATAAAAAGGTTTGGGAAAGTCCCTGTAGTGAGTGAAATTGGGAATTGATTAGGAAGATGCTAAAGGATTGCCTTGCCATAATGAGGGCCTGTTTGAGATTGTGTAACATAAATTTGTAATGGACCCAGTTAGCACAGTTTTGTGAATTTCTCCAGCTGTGTTCAACAGTACGCAAATAGAAGTCAAGGCAGTGGATGATGGGAGTAATCCAAGGCTGAGCCTTGGACGGGTATAACTGGTAATAGAATAAGGGAGTAAGGACCTGCAGTGTAAGGAGATCATGTAGAGTTGGACTGTTCATCAAAGGATCAATATGGGGAAAGGAAGACAGTGTAATCAGTACAGGGATGATAGCCTGGGAAAGAACTGAGGGTGGCGGGATCACAGTCGGATGGAACAGAGTCAGGGGTCATAAAACAGTGGGAAAGATGGAATGGCAAAAGATTATGACCAGATGAAGGCATTTCAGCATTCTTGCCCATGGAACACTTGTGGGTGACGGCAAGATCAAGGGTCTGACCATGTCTGTATGCAGCTGAAGTAGAATGGAGGAGGAGGTCATGGGATATGAGTACTTTAGTGACCATGTTATTAGTGATATCAAGTAAGGCATAAAACTGGGAGACATATACTTGCCAAATGTGTTTGTCACAGAAGATATTCAGCCTGGAAGCTGAATTTCTTTTCTTTGTGTTTATTTATTTATTTAACTTTTTACATTCATTTTCACAAAATTTTAGGTTCCAAATTTTCTCCCCTTTTATCCCCTCCCCCACCCCAATACACCGAGCAATCTAATTTTCCCTATCACCAATCTGCCCTCTCTTCTGTCATCCCTCCCTTCTCTTGTCCCCATCTTCTCTTTTGTGCTGTAGGGCCAGATGACTTTCTATTCCCCACTAACTGTATTTCTTATTTCCTAGTAGCAACAACAATACTCACCAGTTGTTCCTAAAACTTTGAGTTCCAAATTCTCACCATCCCTCCCTCCCCACCTATTCCCTTTGGGAAGGCAGGCAATTCAATATAGGCCATATCTGTGTAGTTTTGCAAATGACTTCGATAATAGTCATGTTGTGTAAGACTAACTGTATTTCCCTCCATCCTATCCTGCCCCCCATTGTTTCTATTCTGTCTTTTGATCCTGTCCCTCCCCGAGTGTTGACTTCAAATTTCTCCCTCTTCCCATTGCCCTCCCGTCCATCATCCCCCCCTTGCTTATCTCCTTTCCCCCACTTTCCTGTATTGTAAGATAGGTTTTCATACAAAAATGAGTGTGCATTTTATTCCTTCCTTTAGTCAAATGTGATGAGGGTAAACTTCTTGGTTTTTTTTCTCAGTTCTCCTCTTTTTCCCTCCACTAAAAAGTCTCCTGCTTGCCTCTTGAATGAGATATAATTTACCCCATTCCATTTCACCCTCTTTCCTCCCACTACATTTCTCTCTCACCATTTACCTTAATTTCTTTTAAGATATGGTCCCATCCTATTCAATTCACTCTGTGCTCTCCGTCTCTGTATGTGCATGCATGTGTGTATGTGTGTGTGTGCACGTGTGTACGTGTGTGTGTATGCATGTGTGTGTGTGGTCCCATCAACTACCCAGATACTGAAAAATTTTAAGTTACAAATATTGTCTTTCCATGTAGAAATGTAAACAGTTCACTTTTGATAAGTCCCTTATGACTTCTCTTTGCTGTTTACTTTTTCATGCTTCTTCTCATTCTTGTGTTTGAAAGTCAAATTTTCTCTTCAGCTCTGATCTTTTCATCAAGAATGCTTGAAAGTCCTCTGTTTCATTGAAAGACTATATTTTCCCCTGAACTATTATACTCAGTTTTGCTGGGTAGGTGATTCTTGGTTTGAGTCCTAGTTCCTTTGACTTCTGGAATATCATATTCCACGCCCTTCGATCCCTTAATGTAGAAGCTGCTAGATCTTGAGTTATCCTGATTGTATTTCCACAATACTGGAATTGTCTCTTTCTAGCTGCTTGCAATATTTTCTCCTTGACCTGGGAACTCTGGAATTTGGCCACAATGTTCCTAGGAGTTTCTCTTTTTGCATATCTTTCAGGCGGTGATCGATGGATTCTTTCAATACTTATTTTGCCCTCTGGTTCTAGAATATCAGGGCAGTTTTCCTCGATAATTTCATGGAAGATGATGTCTAGGCTCTTTTTTTGATCATGACTTTCAGGTAGTCCCATAATTTTTCAATTGTCTCTCCTGGATCTATTTTCCAGGTCAGTTGTTTTTCCCATGAGATATTTCACATTCTCTTCCATTTTTTCATTCTTTTGGTTTTGTTTGGTGATTTCTTGGTTTCTCAGAAAGTCATTAGACTCCATCTGTTCCATTCTAATTTTGAGAGAACTATTCTCTTCAGTGAGCTTTTGAACCTCTTTTTCCATTTGGCTAATTCTGCTTTTGAAAGCATTCTTCTCCTCATTGGCTTTTTGAACCTCTTTTGCCAATTGAGTGAGCCTATTTTTCAAGGTGTTATTTTCTTCAGCATTTTTTTGGGTCTCCTTTACCAAGGTATTGACCTGTTTTTCATGCTTTTCTTGCATCTCTCTCATTTCTCTTCCCAGTTTTTCCTCCACCTGTCTAACCTGATTTTCAAAATCCTTTTTGAGCTCTTCCATGGCCTGAGCCCACCGGACATCCACCTGGGATGTCTGGGATACAGAGGCCCCGACCTCCACGTCTTTCCCTGATGGTAAGAATAGTTCCTCATCATCAGAATTGAAAGGTGGGAACATCTGAACCCCATCAAAGTAGCTTTCTATAGTCTTATTTTTCTTCCCTTTTCTGGGCATTTTCCCAGCCAGTTACTTGACTTCTGAGATTCCTGTCCACCCCTGCCTAGATCCGCCCAGCTAGTGCTTGGGGTCTGAGATTCAAATGGGCTATCCGTGGCAGGCAGGGCTGCTATTCAATGTGAGCTTAAGTTCTGGTGCTGGAGTGGGGGCAGGGCCACCTCCCAGGCTCAGTTCCCTCAGGGGGTTTATGCAGAGACCTGAACTTCTGCCTGCTGCTGCCTGCTGTCCCGGGCTGCTGCTGCTGCCTCTGCCGCTGCCCCCACCTTTGCTGCTGCCTCTGCTGCTGCCTCCCAAGGGGGCCCAAGTCACAGAGACACCCCGCTCCCCTCTCAGCCAGCCCAGATGTCTCTCTCACTGACCTGTAGCATCTGTGGGTGGAGGTACTTTCGTGGCCGCTGGAGATTCCGTCCCTGAAGACTGCTTGGATCTGCTCCTCTCAGCCGTGTGGCCAGGGCAGCTCAGGGGTGGACTCTGCTTTCTGGGGCGCGACGCACCCCTGGCGACAGCTCTCCAGGGCTCTCTGGAATGGAAATCTTTTCCACTGTGTTTCTGCGCGCCTTGCAGTGATCCAAAATTTGTGGGGAGTTCTTCTTGCAGGAAATATATGGGCTGTGGGTTTGGAGCTAGCATATGTGAGTCTTTCTACTCCACCATCTTGCTCCACCCCCTGGAAGCTGAATTTCTAATGGATGGTAAAAACCTCCAGATGCTTCCATTTGCAACTCAAGAATTTTGCATCATTTCCTAAATGAGATCCATAAATTAAAAAAAAAAATTGGCCTAACTATCCATGTAGGAAAAACCCAAATGGTGGAAGAATACCTGTCATTAAGCTAGTGCTAGGCAGCTGAATGGATGATGTGTAGAGCTCGACCATCTGTCAATAAAATTATCTTGGCCCAAGGATAAAAGTGGATTAGGACCCAAACCCTGCATTGAACATTGGGAAAAGTCTTCAGTGCTTTAATGGCCCTGAGCATATCCCTGAAACAAAAGCCTATCTTTCTAATGTAAATGGTTACAAAGCATGGAATACCACAGTCACCAAAGGGTGGTGGAGAGACACACATGTTGGGAATGAAGAAGCTGAACCCTGTTACTGATGAAGACATGCAGTGTAAAACGATATAAAGAAATCTATGACAAAAGGTGAGCTGCTTCTCTAGTGACTGCTCAGGAGACATTAAGTGACTGCCTACTATGTCCTTTACACAGATTCTGTCACTTGAATTATGGAAAAACAAGTTGTAAACAAGATGAATTGGAAAGAATCAACGGAGAAGGTGCTAGCATGAAGGGGGTCAAGGAAAGGCTTCCTGGAGGAGATGGGATTTTAGCTAGGACTTGAAGGAAGCCAGGAATTCCAGGAGACAGAGATGAGGAGGGAGAGCATTCCAGGCACAGGGAACAGCCAATGCAAATACCCTGAGTTGGGAGACAGAGCATGTTATTGGAAGAACAGCAAAGAGGCCAGTGACACCATATCCCAAAGAATGTGTGTGGGATGGGGGGAAGCATGAAATGGAAGGTATAAGAAAATTGGACAGGAAGAAGGCACCGGGTTATGAAGGACTCTGAATGACAGAGTATTTTGTGTTTAATTTTGGAGGAGATACAGAGCCACTGGGAGTTTATTGAATGGGAGTGGGGAGGAGTGACATGGTCAGCCCTGTACTTTACAAATATCACTTTGGCAGCTAAGTGGAGGATAAAAGGGGATTGGGGGGAACGCTTGAGGTAGATTAATGATGAGACAATTTTTAGCAGAGCTATTGATACAAAGTTGTCATGGAAATGGAGCCCAAATGGATAACTGGCTTTAACTGCTTGATATAGAAACACTCATAATAATATTATCATTCCACCTAACATTTATATAATGCTTTGAAGGTTGCAAAAATGTTCCATGTTATCTTATTGGAACCACACAACGATTGTACAAGGGACATACGACAGGTAGGATTATCCCTGTTTTGCTGATGAACAATCAGGCTCAGAAATATTAAGTGCCTTGGCACATGGTCATACATCTAGTAATAGTAAGCTTCAGAGGTCACCATTCTCTCCCCAGGGCCATGCTGCCTCAAAGGCAGCCTAGATTTAGTGTTTGAATCATAAGGAGTAAAGGAAATTCCTTCTTCAGATAGCAGCTATCAAGATCACCCTGTGTTCTTGTCTCTGCGTGTGTAGTTGTGTAGGACAATTCATTCCGAATGATCACATGAATTTCTGTGTTAGTCAAAGCTTTGATTTCTTTCTGGATTATAGGTTCTGGAACATCTGAAGCAGACATTTTCCACCAGGCACTCCTTGAAGGCAACACAGCCACTGAGGTTTCCCTCACAGTGCTGGATACCATCTCCTTTTTTACACAATGCTTCAAGGTAAGATCTGGGAGTCAGAGTACTCTTGGTCATTGCAGATGAAAAATTTGACACAGATCATCAAATCTAAGACCTAAAAAGGCTCTTAAGAGAAAATTTGGTCCAACCCATCAATTTGCATGGGTCAAAACTGAGGCCCAGAGAGGGGTGGGTGGCAAAGCCAGAGGCAGTATGGTATTGGTAGCATTGACCACTGGATTGGAAGCCAGGAAATCTGCCACCAACTAGTGTTGTGAACTTGGTCAAGTCCTTTCCCTTCCCTTTGCTCCTAGAAGGCTAGTCTAGAAGATCTTTCTAGTCCCCTCCAGCAATACTGTTTTGTGAGTTTATGATTCTAGTCTATTATTTTTAAATGCCATCTTTAAAATAGATTGTATATTTTTTCTTAAAAGGACAAAATTAAATAGAAGACTTTTTATGGCATGATTTATTCCTTAGTCATTTTGCTTAAGCAACTCCAAAGGGATGTGGAGTCAAGCCAGGTGCTTCTTTCTTTGAGATATAGTTGTTTTTGAGATATTTGTCTCAGCCCCTATTGCCAAAACTCAATTGAACATTGAAACAATAATCTCATAGGATTGTTGCTCTGGGCTTTGGTTTTTTGTTTTTTGGGGGGTTTTTTGTTTTGTTTTGTTTTTTTTGGATTTCCGATTTCATCAGCATGGGAAATTCCCAGTGTAGAAACTCCCTCTGTGGTTGCTAATCATCATCAGTTCCTATGTAACTCAGTTTTAGAAGGTTGCTTGTGGGCACTGAAATGGCAAGTGATTTGCCCATGGTCATACAGCCACTCTTGGCCTCTCCAGACTGGCTATCTGCACCCTGCAAAGGATAGAAATCTAAAGGATTTTGTCTTTGCCTAAGTAATCTAGATCAAATGCTTTTCTCCTGCCCTTCACTTTGGCCATGCAAAACCTGATATGCAAGTTTCAAGGAGTACAGTAAAGGCAGACTGGATGAGGGACATTAAAATAGATTTCATGCACTGTCCTTGTACTCCTCATTTGCTTTTGGTTGCTGTGACTTGAGTGCACTGGAGAAGGGACGCCCAGCTGTGGAGCTCTGCAGTTCAGTGGAGCACTGCGTTTTTCCTTTTGTTTTCTCGTCCCATTTCAGTCCTTCCTCTCTTTGGGGCAAGGAGGTGGAGCCCAAAGGGAGTTGACTAGGGTTTCTTGTTAAGATCCTGAAAACTACAAATTGCCTTTGAATCTGAATATCCGCTCCCCTTCCCTCTCCTCTGCCTTTTTTCCCTCCTCTTCTTGCAGATGTCATTTCCACAACTGAGCAGTCTATGCATGCCCGATGAGTCATCTCTTTCTGCTGACAAATATCTAATGTCACTAGTAGACAGACTGCCTCATGGCAGTCCCTGTTTGAAAGTAAAAGCACAGGCTAGGTAGATGTTTGACCAAAAATTTCTATTTGTTCTGTGACACCCCCCCCCCCACACACACACACTTTGTTCATTTTCCCACAGAGAAATCCAAAGTTTCTCTCCAGCTCACACCTTTGTTAAGGCTGCTGATTGTTCTTTTACGGGCAGTATGCTTAAGTAAACATTAGGTCCTTGTTTGCTTTATGGCCCTGGAAAAGGAATTCAGATTTTCTTAGGTTTCTCCTTCTGATTGATAAAAAAAGCGTAAGAAACCCTTCCAGATAACATCTGTGGAAGATTTTGAGATACCACAGAAGAATCTCATCAAAACACTATTTGGTTGTACCTTGGTCTTTATAATTTTCTCTAACATGGCATTTTGATGAGTAGGTATGTAGTAGAGTTATTTCTCTGTTGCTTATCAGAAGAACAGAAAGCTGTGTATTAAAAAATACAGTTGTTTTCTTGTTTCTTGCAGAATCAGCTCTTAAACAATGATGGCCACAACCCATTAATGAAAAAAGTCTTTGATATTCATCTTGCCTTTTTGAAAAATGGACAATCAGAAGCATCTCTTAAGCATGTATTTGCCTCCTTGAGGGCTTTTATTAGCAAGGTAAGTAAGGCAGAAGGCTTTACGGTTACCTATCCCCAAAGGACTCTACTACTCATTTTGCTGGCTCCTAAGAACTTGGGTAAAGAAGCCATGGAGAGTGTCCTTGTAAAAGTTAATGAAGACCAACAAAGCAAACAGTCCTAAGATAGAGGGTCTGTAATTCAAAATTGTGGCTGGTGGTTTTGCTCTTTCCCTTTCATATCCTACTTTTCCATAAGGTTCCCAGAGTCTTATCATTTTCAAACAGTTACTTGTGGCAGTTTTTCTTTTCTCTTGCTTTTTCTTTTTTTTTAAAGGCTGCTCAAAGTTTATTAGTATCTGTTGAATACAAAATAAACAAGTTACTGAGGCTGCTGAAAAGCACAAGGTGATTCAGACAGTTAAAAAAAATGACAGTGTGGTTTCTTTTACTTGTTTTTTGGTGTTTTGCTTTTGTTTTCCTTTTAAAAAAAAACCACATACACAGTGCAACTACTTCTACACTTAAGCAGCCTATCTATTCTAAGGGAATGGGTGGGAGAGGGAAGGGGGGAAGGGGAAATGGGCTCTGATGCCTAGCACACTTCAGAAGTGGGGGAGCAGCAAGGAGGCTGCTGCTGCTCATGTAGAAGGCCCAGGGCTGGTCTTGCTGGGCTCGCTGACATGCTGCTTGCTCATGGCTTCCTGAGCCAGGTCACAGGTGATCGTGCCATGAGCAACCTGGGAAGATCTTGAGTGCTCTAGGAATTCCAATACAGTTGTTGTGAATGGATGACTCAACTTCCCGAAGAAGAAACTTGCCCACCAGTGGCCTGGGTCTGATTTGGGAAGCCCAGGATGGTGGCGGATCACTTCCCCAGGGTACCCAGCACTTCCACAGGAGCTGTTGCTGGAAGGGGAACCCAGATGCCCTGGGAAGGAAACACCGTGTCACTAGTGCCTCCTTCCCTGGAATATAGATAGTCTTCGGCCCCTATGGGTTCTTGGGGTGGCTACTAAAAGTCCCCCCCAAATCCCAGAATTGTGCCTCTTGCACCAAGGAGACCTCTTCCAGTAGTTCAACAATTTATTACGACTCATTTTTTGCTTAATCAAATCAGGGCTCTAAATGTACAGTTAATTATTCTCATATCAAAAATTGGTGCCATTTGTAAAGATCAGCAAGGCTGTACACCAGTGGTTAAGTGTATGCCTTTGGAACCACAGGTAAGAGTTAGGAGGTACACTCTGGGAGTTATAAAGTGCTTTCTTCCAACAACTTTGTAATATAGGTAGTATAAGCAGGATTACACCTATTTTACAGATGAGAAAATGGAGGCTCAGAATGGTTAAGTGACTTGCCCAAGGTCACACAGCTACTAAGAGGTACAGCCAGGACTCAAACCTGGGTGGGCCTTCTGCTGCTGAGTCCAGTGGTCTCTCCACTTACATTCTGCTGCATACCCTGACATCTTTTTCACCAGGTTGAGTTCAATTTATACCTAGGGGCTATATGTTTGCTTTTCATAATGGATTTCCAAAAGTGCCAAGAGAATCCCCAGTCCTCCTGCAGACATCAGGTAGCTGAGTGCCCATAGGCACACTGGACCCTACAGTTCTAGCCAGGCTGGGACTTGATGTGCCAGGGAGGCCTTACTTCGGTAGTAGCCATGGGTTGCTACAAGTGAACGACTAGACGGGATTGCTGCCATGTTGCTTGTTCTTCTTGTGATGATGTAAACCTTGGTGGCGGCTCCTGAGCAGCCCCTGTCAGGCAATGGACTGCGGCAGATGATCACGAGTGACCTGGCTCAGGGGAAAGGGGCGCTAGGCCACAGAGCCCATTTGTAAAGGAGATTACGGGAGGATAGTCCATGGCAACGAAAATGCGAGAGTTCTTTGTGTTTCTTTTCTCTTGCTTTTAAAAAAATCACTGTAGAACTGAAGCAGAAGAATGATAATCTCTTCATCATTCATCCACTAGACTATAAGTTCCATGGGGGCAGGGACCGTGTCTTAAACAGCACCTAGGACAGAACGTTGCATTCAGGAAATGTTTGTTGAATTCTTTCTGAAGCCCCCAAATTCTCAGAGAGATCCCTTACCTCATGAAGAGCCTTGTGAATGCTGTATTGAGAGTACTGTGTTCAATTCTGGGCATCACAGTTTAAGAAGGACTTTGATAAGTTGGAGAATATCCAGAGGAGAGCAGCCAGGATGATGAATGGCTCTGAGTATGTGCCAAATAAGCAGTGGTTGAAGGAAACAGGGATATTGGTTTGGAAGAGAGAAGACTTGGAGGATGTGCAAGCTGTCTTTCAAGGATGTGGAAGAGGACTTAGGCTTGTTCTGCTTGGTCCCCAAAGGCACCCCTAGGAGCAATTTAAACTTGATGCCAGGGGAAAGTTCCTAGTAGCTAGCACTGCCCAGAGTAGAGCTGGCTGCCTTGAGAGGTGGTAGGTCTTCAAGCAGAACCATTTGTCACACCTGTTATAATGGGAATTCCTTTCAGTTATGGATTAGACCACATAGCCAATAAAATCCTTTCCCATTCTTAAATTCTGTGACTAAGGCAAAAACCATTGAGTCAATCAGATTGCAAAGATGTTTATGCCTAAAGAAAGAGTTAAGATGAAGGGAAGACTCCCAAAGTAAAACCTATTCAGCCTCCTCTTGTTATCTGTATAATTTCAACAAGATGAAGACATTCATTGAAGTGATCTGTATTACGTGGTCGGGGAGAAAAATTGCCGTTATTTCTTGAATAGCATCTGATTGAAATTGGAAGAGGGCCAAGAAATAGATGCAAAATGGAAATCCCCCAACATTTCCATAGCTGTGTCTTTTCATCTTCAGTGACAGTGAAGCCACTATACCTGAACTCACCTTAGGTAGTGCGCTCTCTGAGTTAGTGGAAATGTCCCTCAAGAAATTCATATGGAAGAAATTTGTGCTAGAGGTGACTTGATTTAAAAGGCACCTAAGTATAAGGAAAAGATGGCTTTGGAGATGAAGGTCCTGGGTTGAAAATTTGAGCTACCATTTGTGTGACCTTAAGCCAATAACTTAACCTCTCTGAACTTAGTTTCCTTAGCTGAAAAATGAGGGAATGGAACTAGATAACCTCCAAGGATCCTTCCACCTTGAACTCTCTATTTCTCTGATGTGTTCATTGTTGCACAGTTAGGGTGGGCCACATTCAGGATTCAACTCTCTGGTTTCTCCTCCTACCTGTCTGACTTGTCTTCCATCTCCTCTGCTGGATCTTCAAATTGCGCTCTGTCAACTATCACCCAAGGCTCTGTACTGGGCTCTCTTCTCCTTCTGTACTGTTTTTTTTTTAATTTTCAAAACTTTATTTACTTATTTTTAGTTTACAACATTCAGTTCCACAAGCTTGTGAGTTCCAAATTTTCTCCACCTCCCTCTCTACCCCCCAAAAGGGCATGCAATCGGATATATACCCTACATATGTGTGTATGTTCCTCCTTCGTTGCTGAAGAAGACCATGGCATCAGAGAAATGATGACTTGACTTGCACTTCACTTTGTTTTGAGTAAAGGAAGTCTGTGCAGGTCACCAGCCTCACTTCTCCAGTGCCATCTGAATCCAGTGACCAAATGTTCATCAGGATGACTGATGAGGCAGTTGGGGTTAAGTGACTTGCCCAAGGTCACCCAGCTAGTGAGAGTCGAGTGTCTGAGGTGAGATTTGAACTCAGGTCCTCCTGACTCCTGCACTGGTGCTCTATGCACTGCACCACCTAGCTGCCCTGCCCTACATACACATTCACATTAAACATTTTCACATTAGCCTTGTTGCAAAGAATTATAACCAATGGAATGAACCACAAGAAAGAAGAAACAATCCAATACAAAACAAGAGAGAGAGAGAGAGTAAATCGTGTGCTTGGCTCTGCATTCAGACTCCATAGTTCTCTCTCTGGATGTGGCAGCATTTTCCATCATGAGCCTTTTGGAGTTGTCTTAGAAGCTTCCACTGCTGAGAAGAGCCAAGTCTATCAAACCTCTGTACTGTTTTGTTTTGTGAATCTCATGGATTCAACGATCATTTCCCTGCGGATGATTCTTAGATCCACTTCTTCAGCCTTAACCTCTGGTCTCACATTTCCAACTGCCTACTCTACATGTAGAACTAAATGTCCCATAGACATCTTAAGTTCAGCATGTCCAACACTATCTTTCCTCCCCGACTTTCTCCCCTTCTTAACATCCCTAGTACTGTCAAGGGTCACACCATCCTCCCATTTACCCAGGCTCTTTGCTCTCTTTCACTCCCCATATTTAATCTGTTGCCCTTCTCTCCTCTGACTCTGCCACCACCCTTTCAGCACTTCATGCTTGGACAATTCCAACAGCTTTCTTGTCAGTCTCCCTGACTCAAATCTCTCCACTGCAGTACATCCTCCACTAAGCTGTCAAAGTGATCGTCATAGAGTCCAAGTATAACCATGTTACTCCCTTACTCAGTAATCCTCAGCTGCCTCCAGGATCAAATGCAAAATACTCTCTTTGGCATTCAAAGCCCTTCATCACATTGCCCCCTCCTACCCATTCAGTCTTCTTACACTTTACTCCCTAATACATACATTTTGACCCAGCGATACTGACCGCTTTGCCATTCCTTGCACAGAAAATGGCATCTCTCAAATCCAAACATATTCACACTCCTTTTCTCTTCCTCTGAGCTTTCATAACTTCACATCTTGGTTCCTTCCCTCTAAGATTAGCTCAGAGTTACCTTTTGTATATCTTGCTTGTACATAATTATTTGCAAAAGATCTGGGGGAGGAAGATTAGTGAACTCCAGGTTCAATGTAAATCAACTTGTGGCTGCACAGAAAATTGAACATTATACTAGTCTGAAATGGGAGGGGGCATAATCTCTAAGACAAGGGAGGTTAGGATTCCACAGCTACAATTCGTATTCATCCTTGGGTGCCATATTTTGTTGTCGTTCATTCGTGTCTAACTCGTCATGACTCCATGGACCATAGCACTCTGAGCCCTTCTATCCTCCACTATCTCCCCAAAATCTATCCAAATTCATGCTCATCACTTCCAGGATACTATCCATCTTATCCTCTGCCATTCCTTCCTTCTTTTGCCTTCATTCTTTCCCAGCATCTGTGTTTTACAGAGTCCTGTCTTCTTACTGTGAGTCCAAATACTTAAGCTTCAGCTTCAATGTTTGATAGTCAAAGTTAATTTAAGTATTGACTGATTTGATCTCTTTGCTGTCCAAGGAACCCTCAGAAGTCTTCTCCAGTGCCACAGTTTGAAAACATAGATTCTGTGATACTCAACTTTCTCTATAATCTAACTCTCACAACCATACATTACTACTGAAAAAACTCATAGTTTTGACAATATGGACCTGTGTCAGCAAAGTGATGTCTCTGCCTTATAGTATATGGTCCAGATTTGCCATCGCTTTTTTTTCCAAGGTGCAAATGTCTTTTAAATTTAGGACTTCAGTCATCATCTGCAGTGATCTTCAGTAAAATCTGACACTGTGTCCATTTCTTCTCCCTCTATTTTCCAGGAAGTGATGGGACCAGATGCCATGATTTTAGTTTTTGGTTTTTTTTTTTTAATGTTAAGCTTTAAGCCAGCTTTTTTTGCTCCTCTTTCACCCTCATCAAGAGACTTAATTCTTCTTCACTTTCTGCCACCTGAGTGGCATCTTCTGCATATCTGAGATAGTTGATATTTGTCCCAGTGATCTTAATTCTGGCTTTTGATCCATGTAGCCTGGCATTTTGCTTATAAATAAAGTAAGGTGACGATATACAGCCTCATCATACTCCTTTTCCGGTCTTGTTCCATGTTTGGTTCTAACTGTTGCTCCTTGATCCACATATAGGTTCCTCAAAAGACAAAGACGATCTGGTACTCCCATCTCTTTGAGGACTTGCCACATTTTGTTACAATCCACTCAGTTCAAGGCTTTAGTGTAGTCAATGAAGCAGAAGTTGATGCTTTTTCTGAAACTCCCTTGCATTCCCTATAATCCAGTGAATGTTGCTATTTTGGTCTCTAGCTTCTCTGCCTCAAAAAGTCAGCCTGTTCTTCTGGTAATTCTCAGTTCACATATTGCTGAAGCCTAGCTTGCGGAACTTTAAGCATAACCTTGCTGGCATGTGAAATAAACACAGCTGTGTGGTGATTTGAACATTCTTTGGCACTGCTATTCTTTAGGGCTGGGATGTGAACTAACCTTTTCCAATCCAGGGATCACTTCTGAGTTTTCCAAATTTGCTGGCATATTGAATACAATATTTTAACAGTATCAGCTGTAATTCCATCACCTCCACTAGCTTTATTGCTACCAATACTTCCTCAGGCCCATTTAACTTCGTTTTCCAGGATATCTGGTTCTAGATCAGGAGCCACACTATTGTGATTATCAGTGATATTAAGATCTTTCTCTTATAGTTCTTCTGTGAATTCTTACCACTTCTTAACCTCCTCTACTTCTGTCTTGTTATTCAGTCATTTTTCAGTTGTGTCTGACTCTTCATGGCCCTACTTCTTGTCAAAGATATCGGAGTAGTTTGTCATTTCCTTCTCCAGCTCATTTTGCAGATGAGGCAAGCAGGGTTAAGTGACTTGCTGAGGGTCACACAGATAGTAAATGACTGAGGTCAGATTTGAACTCAGGACTACGAGTGTTCCTGACTCTAGACTTGGCACTCTATCCACCGCACCTTCTACCTGCCCTTTTCTCTTTCTCCATGCCCATTTTTGTGTGAAATATTCCCTTCATATTTGTGATTTCTCTGAAGAGATCTCTTGTCTTTACCATTCTACTGCTTTCTTCTTTTTCTTTGTATTGCTCATTTAAGAAAACCTTCTTGGACTTATGATGAAAAATACTATCCATCCCCAGAGGAAAAACTGATGGTTACTGAATACAAATTGAAGCAGACTTTCTTTATTTTTCTTGAGGTTTTTTTTGTCTATGTTTTCTTTTACAAAATGACTATTACAGAAATGTTTTACATGACTACACATGTATATCCTTTTTTTCCTCATTTCCTAAACTGAGGATTTTATTTAGTTTCTTTCTGCCTGCTTTTTTATCTTTTTATTTTTTATAATTATTAATTTATTTGCTTTCAGTTTTCTACAATCACTTCCATAAGTTTTAGATTTTTCTCCTCATCCCTCCTCCCTCCCTCCCCGAGAAGGCATACAATCTTATATAGGTTCTACACATACATTCTTATTAAATGCATTTTCATATTGGTCATGTTATATAGAAGAATTAAAATGAATGGGAGAAACCATGACAAAAACTAAAACAAAACATAACGCGAGAGAAAATATTCTACTTCATTCTGTGATCCAGTGCCATAGTTCTTTCTCTAGATGTGGAAGGCATTTTGCCTCAAGAGTCCATTGTGAATGTTTTGCATTGCTGTGAAGGGGCTAAGTCTACCAGAAAAATTCCTTGAACGCTGTGGTTGTTGCTGTGTCCAATGTTCTCCTGATTCTGCTCCTTTCACTCAGCAGCAGTTCATATAAGTCCTTCCAGGTCTCTCTGAAGTTTTCCTGTTCATCATTTCATTGCACAATAGTATTCCATTACATACATCCACAACTTGTTCAGCCATTCCCCAATTGATGGACATCCCCTAGATTTTCACTTCTTGGCCACCACAAAGAGGGATGCTATAAATATTTTTGTACATGTGGGACCCTTTTCCATTTTTATGATCTCTTTGGTATATGGTTCTAGAAGTGATATTGCTGGGTATGCACATTTTTGTAGCCCTTTGGGCATAGTTCCAAATTGCTCTCCAGAACGGTTAGATCAGCTCACAGCTCCACCAACAACTTAGTGTTCCAGCTCACTCACATTTTCTTCAGCATTTATCATCTTCCTGTTTTGTCATGTTAGCCAATCTGATAGGTGTGATGTGGTACCTCAGAGTTGTTTTGATTTGCATCTCTCTAATCAATAGTGATTTAGGGTATTTTTTCATGTGACTATATATGATATTAATTTCTTCCTCTGGAAACTACCTGTTCATATCCTTTGACCCTTTATCAATTGGGGAATGACTTGTATTCTTATAAATTTGATGCAGATCTCTATATATTTTAGAAAAGAGGACTTTCTCACAGACACTAGTTGCAAAAGTTGGTTCCCAGTTTTTTGCGTCCCTCCTAATCTTAGTTGCATTCCGTTTGTGCAAAAACTTTTCAGTTTAATGTAATCAAAATTATACATTTTGCACTTCATAAGGTTCTCTATCTCTTGTTTAGTCATAAATTTCTCCATTCTCCATAAATCTGACAAATACACTATTCCTTGCTCCCCTCATTTGTTTGCAGTATCAATATTTATACCGAGACCATGTATCCATTTGGACTTTATTCTTCTGTACTGTGTCAGGAATTGGTCTATGCCCAGGTTTGCCACACTGTTATCCAGTTTTCCCAGCAGTTTTTGTCAAACAGTGAGTTCTTATCCCAGAAGCTGGGGTCCTTGGGTTTATCCAACAGTAGATTGCTATATTCATTGACTACTGTGTCTTGAGTATCTAACCTATCCCACTGGTCTAATCCTCTTTCTTAGCCAGTACCAAGTGGTTTTGATAATTGCTGCTTAATAATATAATTTGGAATCTGGTAGGGCTAGGCTACCTTCCCTAGCATTTCTTTTCATTAGTTCCCTTGATATTCTGGATGTTTTCTTCTTCCAGGTGAATTTTGATATTATTTTTATAGCTCTAGAAAATAATTATCTGGTAGTTTGATTGGTATGGCACTGAATAAGTAAATTAATTTAAGCAGAATTGTCATTTTTATCATACTAGCTCAGCCTACCCACGAGCAACTGATGTTTTTTTCCACTTACTGAGGTCTGACTTTATTTGTGTGCAAAGTGTTTTGTAATTGTGTTCATATAGTCCCGGGGTTTGTTTTGGCAGGTAGACTCCCAGATATTTTATAGTGTATACTGTAGCTTTAAATAGGATTTCTCTTTCTATCTCTTGCTGTTGGGCTTTGATAGTAATATGTAGAAATACAGATGATTTATGTGGGTTATTTTGTAACCTGTAACTTTGCCAAAGTTGTTCATTATTTCAAGTAGTTTTTTACTTGATTCTCTAGGATTCTCTAAGTATATCATCATATCATCTACAAAGAGTGATGACTTAGTTTCTTCTTTGCCTCTTCTAATTCCTTCGATTTCTTTCTCTTCTCTTACTGCTAAAGCTAACATTTCTAGTACCATATTGAATAACACTGGTAATAATGGAATCCTTGTTTCACCCCTGATCTTATTGGAAATGCATCTAGCTTATCCCCATTACATATAATGCTTGCTGATGGTTTTAGGTAGATACTGCTTATTATTTTATGAAAGCCTCCATTTATTCCTATGCTCTCCAGTGCTTTCAATAGGAATGGGTGTTGTATTTTGTCAAAAGCTTTTTCTGAGGGGGTGGAGCCAAGATGGTGGAGTAGAAAGACTCATGTATGCTAGCTCCAAACCCACAGCCCATAAATTTCCTGTAAGAAGAACTTCCCACAAATTCTGGATCACTGCAAGGTGCACATAAACACAGTGGAAGAGATTTCCATTCCAGAGAGCCCTGGAGAGCTGTCCCCAGGGGTCCATTGCACCCCAGAAAGCAGAGCCCACCCCAGCGCTGCCCTGGCCATGCCCCAGAGGAGCAGATCCGAGCAAGCTTCAGGGACGGAACCTCCGGTGGCCAGGAAGGTCCCTCTGCCCATAGACACTACAGGTCAGTGAGAGAGACGTCTGGGCTGGCTGAGAGGGGAGCGGGGTGTCTCCGTGACGCGGGCCCCCTCAGGAGGAAGCAGCAGAGGCAGTGGCAGAGGCAGCAGCAGTGGCCCAGGAAAGCAGGCAGCAGCAGGCAGAAGCTCAGGTCTCTGCATGAACCCCCTGAGGGAACTGAGCCTGGGAGATGGCCCTGCCCCCACCCGCTCCATCACTGAAGGTCTCTGCATAAAGCCCCTGAGGGAACTGAGCCTGGGAGGTGGCCCTGCCCCCACCTGAGCACCAGAACTTAAGCTCACATTGAATAGCAGCCCTGCCTGCCACGGATAGCCCATTTGAATCTCAGACCCCAAGCACTAGCTGGGCGGATCTAGGCAGGGGTGGACAGGAATCTCAGAAGTCAAGTAACTGGCTGGGAAAATGCCCAGAAAAGGGAAGAAAAATAAGACTATAGAAAGCTACTTTGATGGGGTTCAGATGTTCCCACCTTTCAATTCTGATGACGAGGAACTATTCTTACCATCAGGGAAAGACGTGGAGGTCGGGGCCTCTGTATCCCAGACATCCCAGGTGGATGTCCGGTGGGCTCAGGCCATGGAAGAGCTCAAAAAGGATTTTGAAAATCAGGTTAGACAGGTGGAGGAAAAACTGGGAAGAGAAATGAGAGAGATGCAAGAAAAGCATGAAAAACAGGTCAATACCTTGGTAAAGGAGACCCAAAAAAATGCTGAAGAAAATAACACCTTGAAAAATAGGCTCACTCAATTGGCAAAAGAGGTTCAAAAAGCCAATGAGGAGAAGAATGCTTTCAAAAGCAGAATTAGCCAAATGGAAAAAGAGGTTCAAAAGCTCACTGAAGAGAATAGTTCTCTCAAAATTAGAATGGAACAGATGGAGTCTAATGACTTTCTGAGAAACCAAGAAATCACCAAACAAAACCAAAAGAATGAAAAAATGGAAGAGAATGTGAAATATCTCATGGGAAAAACAACTGACCTGGAAAATAGATCCAGGAGAGACAATTGAAAAATTATGGGACTACCTGAAAGTCATGATCAAAAAAAGAGCCTAGACATCATCTTCCATGAAATTATCGAGGAAAACTGCCCTGATATTCTAGAACCAGAGGGCAAAATAAGTATTGAAAGAATCCATCGATCACCGCCTGAAAGATATCCAAAAAGAGAAACTCCTAGGAACATTGTGGCCAAATTCCAGAATTCCCAGGTCAAGGAGAAAATATTGCAAGCAGCTAGAAAGAAACAATTCCAGTATTGTGGAAATACAATCAGGATAACTCAAGATCTAGCAGCTTCTACATTAAGGGATCGAAGGGCATGGAATAGGATATTCCAGAAGTCAAAGGAACTAGGACTCAAACCAAGAATCATCTACCCAGCAAAACTGAGTATAATACTTCAGGGGAAAATATGGTCTTTCAATGAAACAGAGGACTTTCAAGCATTCTTGATGAAAAGACCAGAGCTGAAAAGAAAATGTGACTTTCAAACACAAGAATGAGAAGAAGCATGAAAAAGTCAACAGCAAAGAGAAGTCATAAGGGACTTACCAAAAGTGAACTGTTTACATTTCTACATGGAAAGACAACATTTGTAACTCTTAAAAATTTTCAGTATCTGGGTAGTTGGTGGGACCACACACACACATACACACACACGTACATGTGTGCACACACACACATACACACATGCATGCACATACAGAGACGGAGAGCACAGAGTGAATTGAATAGGATGGGACCATATCTTAAAAGAAATTAAGGTAAATGGTGAGAGAGAAATGTAGTGGGAGGAAAGAGAGTGAAATGGAATGGGGTAAATTATATCTCATTCAAGAGGCAAGCAGGAGACTTTTTAGTGGAGGGAAAAAGAGGAGAACTGAGAAAAAAAAACCAAGAAGTTTACCCTCATCACATTTGACTAAAGGAAGGAATAAAATGCACACTCATTTTTGTATGAAAACCTATCTTACAATACAGGAAAGTGGGGGAGAAGGAGATAAGCAAGGGGGGGGATGATGGACGGGAGGGCAATGGGAAGAGGGAGAAATTTGAAGTCAACACTCGGGGAGGGACAGGATCAAAAGACAGAATAGAAACAATGGGGGGCAGGATAGGATGGAGGGAAATACAGTTAGTCTTACACAACATGACTATTATCGAAGTCATTTGCAAAACTACACAGATATGGCCTATATTGAATTGCCTGCCTTCCCAAAGGGAATAGGTGGGGAGGGAGGGATGGTGAGAATTTGGAACTCAAAGTTTTAGGAACAACTGGTGAGTATTGTTGTTGCTACTAGGAAATAAGAAATACAGTTAGTGGGGAATAGAAAGTCATCTGGCCCTACAGCACAAAAGAGAAGATGGGGACAAGAGAAGGGAGGGATGACAGAAGAGAGGGCAGATTGGTGATAGGGAAAATTAGAATGCTCGGAGTATTGGGGTGGGGGGAGGGGATAAAAGGGGAGAAAATTTGGAACGCAAAATTTTGTGAAAATGAATGTAAAAAGTTAAATAAATTTTTATTAAAAAAAAGCATTTTCTGCATCTGTTGAGATAATCTTATGGTTTCTGTTTTGTTGTTGATATGATCAGTAATACTGATAGTTTTCCTAATATTGAATGAGCCCTGCATTCTTGGTATAAATCCTACCTGATCATAATGTATTATTCTCATGATAAGTTGCTTTATTCTTTTTGCTAATATCTTATTTAAAGTTTATGCATCCATATTCATTAGAGAAATTGGTCTATAATTTTATTTGTTTTGGCTCTTCCTGCTTTAAGTATCAGAACTATACCTAATTTGGTAGGATTCCTTCTTCAACTTTCCCAAATAGTCTATATAGTATTGGAATTAACTGTTCTTTAAATGTTTGGTAGAATTCACTTGTGAATCCATCAAACCCTGGAGATTTTTTCCTAGGGAGTTCATTGCTGGCTTGTTCAATTTCTTTTTCTCAGATGGGGTTATTTAAGTATTCAACTTCCTCTTCTGTTAATCTGCGCAATTTATAGTTTTTTTTTAAATATTCATCCATTTCATTTAGATTGTCAAATTTATGGGCATACAGTTGGGCAAAGTAATTTCTGATTATTATTTTAATTTCCTCCTCATTGGAAGTGAGTTCACTTTTCATTTTTGATTTTGGTAATTTGGTTTTCTTTTTTATTAAATTGATGAAAGGTTTATGAATTTTATTGGTTTTTCATAAAATCAACTCTTAGTTTCATTTATTAGTTCAATTGTTTTCTTAATTTCAATTTTATTAGTCTCTTCTTTGGTTTTCAGTATTTCTAATTTGATATTTACTTGGGGATTTTCAATTTGTTTTTTTTCTAGCTTTTTCAACTGCATGCCCAATTCATTGATCTCCTCTTTCTCTATTTTATTCATGTAGGCATTCAAAGATATAATCCCCTAAGAACTGCTTTTGCAGCATCCCATAAGTTTTGGTAGGTTGTCTCATTATTGTCATTCTCTTGAATGAAGTTGTTGATTATTTCTGTGACTTGTTTCTTTAGGATTAGATTATTTAGTTTCCAATTCATTTTTTTTGTCTTATCTTTCCACGGCCTTTTATTAGATATATATTTTATTGCATTATGATTGGAGAAGGATGCATTGGCAATCTCTGCCTTTCTGCAATGAATTGTGAGATTTTTATGCCCTAGTACATGGTCAATTTTTGTACATATGCCATGTACCTCTGAGAAAAAGATATATTGCTTTCGATCCCCATTCAGTTTTCTCCAGAGATCTATCATATCTACTTTATCCAGAATTCTGTTCACCTCCTTAACTTCTTGTTTATTTTGAGGTTGGATTTATCAAGTTCAGAGGGGAGGAGGTAGAGGTCCCCCCATTAGTATAGTTTTGCTGTCTATTTTTTCCCTTAACTTCTCCTCTAAGAATTTGGATGCTATACCACCTGGAGCAGATATGGTTAGTAATTATATTGCTTCATTGCCTATGGTGTCTTTTAGCAGGATATGGTTTCCTTCCTTATCTCTTTTGATTAGATCTATTTCTGCTTTTGCTTCTTTCTGAGATTAGGATTGCTACCCCTGATTTTTTTTTTACATCAGCTGAAGCATATTATATTCTGCCCCAATCTTTTACCTTTACCCTGTGTGTATGCCCCTGTTTCAAATGTGTTTCTTGTCAGTAACATATTGTTGGATTATGGTTTTTTTTTCCAGATCAGTTGTTTTTCCAATGAGATATTTCACATTATCTTCCATTTTTTCATTCTTTTGGTTTTGTTTTGTGATTTTTTGGTTTCTTATAAAGTCATTAGCCTCCTCCTGCTCTATTCTAATTTTTAAAGAACTATTTTCTTCAGTGAGCTTTTGAACCTCCTTTTCCATTTGGCTAATTCTGCTTTTTAAAGCATGCTTCTCCTCATTGGCTTTTTGAAGTTCTTTTGCCAATTGAGTTAGTCTATTTTTAAAAGTGTTATTTTCTTCAGCATTTTTTGGGGTCTCCTTTAGCAAGATGTTGACCCTCTTATCATGCTTTTCTTGCATCTCTCATTTCTCTTCCCAATTTTTCCTCCACCTCTCTTACTTGATTTTCAAAAACCTTTTTGAGCTCTTCCATATTTTGGATGTTTGGGATACAGAAGCCTTGACTTTTATGTTTTTCCCTGATGGTAACTATTTTTCTTCCTCATCCAAAAGGATAGGAGAAGATATCTGTTCACCAAGAAAGTAACCTTCTATAGTCTTATTTTTTTCCCTTTTTTAGGCATTTTCCCTACCAGTTACTTGACTTTTGGGTCCTTTGTCAAGAGTAGGGTATACTCTGGGGATCTGAAAGATCTCAGTTCCTCCAGGGTGGCACAATCAAGCATATACACTGATCTGGGAGCAAAATGAGATTTTTGTGCCCAGAATCTTAGCAGTTTCCTCTCCACAGCCACTTGGCCTCTAGTTCTGCCAAACCAACACTAGGGGCTGAGATTCAGATAAGCTTCATGGGCAGGGCCGCCATTCAGCATGAGATAAAGATCAGCTCCCTCGGGGCTTCTACGCGGGGCTGAGGTAATAATCAGCTCCTCAGTGCCCCCTGGGTTTTTACACTCCAATAATGGATGCAGACTGCTGTAGAGGCTGCTGTGGGAACTGCTGCCACCTGCTGGTGTGGCCTCTGTGGCCGCTGCCTGAGGCTGGAGCTATGGGAAGGCCTTTCTCACTTCCTGGCTAGCTGAAAAAACCCTGTCACTGACCTTTGGTGCCTGTGGGTTGAGGGATCTGCGAACCACTGATACTGGCACTGGAGATTCCACCTCCAAGGGCTGTTCACAAGCCCTGCCAAGGCTGGGCTGGGCTCCGCTCCATGTCTGGTGTGACAGATATTTCCTATGGGCCTTTCAGGTCACCCTGGGCTGAAAATTTCCTCCACTCTCTTGTTCTCCACTTCTGCTTCTCCAGAATTTGTTGAAAGTCCCTCTCTACAGGTATTTTATGGGCTGTATGGGGAGAGTCAGCATATGTGTGTCCTTATGCTCTGCCATCTTGACTCTGCCCCCCTGGATTATGGTTTTTAATACAATCTGCTATCCACCTCCATTTTATGGGAGAGTTCATCCCATTCACATTCATAGTTAGGATTACTATCTGTGTCTTCCCCTCCATCCTATTTCCCCCCATTTATGTTTTTAGTTCTCCCTTCCCTTCCACAATAGAGTTTTCATTTTTTATCACCACCTCCTTCAGTCTTCCCTCCCCTCTGTCTGCCCCCCCTCCCTTTTATTTCCCTTTTCCCCTACTACTTCTTCCCTCTCTTTTAGCCTCCCCTCCCTTTTCTTTCATCTTTACCCTCCTACTGCCTGTAGAGCTAGTTAGATTTCTATACTTAACTGAGTGTTTTGTTGCCTCCTTGAACCAAATCAGAAGAGAGTAAATGTAAAACAATGCTCATATCCCTCCCCTCTTTCCCTCTACTGTAATGTTACTGTAATATGTTCTCCTCTCCTGTCCTAGAGCACAGGCAGCCTCAGTGGCTGGTGAACCCCTGTCTACACTAATGTCTTCTCAATTCCTCTGACTATGCTGAAGCACACCTGGGGTCCTGGTGTTGGCGCTTATGGACTCCCCCCTCCCCTGGGTTTCACGACCTCCTCCTGGTTTGCTGAGCTGGGACTGTCTGGGACACTGGTCCCCTTCAGCCACAGCAAGAGGGACCCCCACTTTGTGATTTTCCTAGCCTCACAGGCTAAGAGACAGTTTACCCCTTCGGCTGATCCCACTATTGTAAGATTTTTCCTAGGGAAATATTCTCTGGGTTTTTCAAAGTTAACAAGGGGAGGGGGAGAGCATTTACAGATTACTCTGCCACCTTGGCTCCCGGAAGTTCAAGTGTCCCACACACTTTTAACCTATATTGAATTGCTTGCCTTCTCGATGACAGTGGATGGGGAAGGAGGGAGAGAATTTGGAACTCAGAGTTTTAAAAATGAATGTTAAAAATTGTTTTTACATGTAACTTCAGAAAAATAAACTACTAAGTAAAAGAAAAAAGTTAAAAAAAACTTATCTTTCTCTGCTGTTCTCTGGGATTCTGCATTAAGTTGAATATATCTTTCCCTTCCTCCTTTCACTTTCACTTTCCTTCTTTCCTCAGCTATCTTTAAAGCCCCATTTTGCTTTCTTGCTCTTCTTTTTTCTTGGAATATTTCTTGTTGCTGCCTCCTGTACAGTATTGTGAATCTCTGTCCATCGTTCTTCAGGCACTCTCTTTACCAAATCTAATACCTTAAATCTATTCGTTACTTTCTATTTCATATTCATAAGGGGATGTTATTTAGGTCATACCTTTACAATCTGGTTTTCCCTGCTTTCTTCAATCTAAGTCTGAATTTTACAATAAGAACCTTATGATCTGAGTCACAATTAGCTCCAGGTCTTTTTTTAACTGATTATATAGAACTTCACGTTTGGCTACAAAAAAATCAATCTGATTTGGATATTGACCATCTGGTGATGTCCATGTGTACCCATGCCTTTTGTGTAGTTGAAAAAAAGAGTATTTGCTATGACCAGCAAGTTATCTTGACAAACTTCTGTTAGAATCTACCCTGCTTCATTTTGTACTCCAAGGCTAACCTTGTCTGTTTAATGATCTTTTGATTGCCTGCTTCAGCATTTCAGTCCCCTATGATGAATGTGCCATTTTGGGGGTATTCTTTCTAGGTGTTGTAGAACTTCATGCAACTGAGCACCTTTGGGCTCTTTGGCACCAGACATTTATCAGAGCATCGACCTTTATTACTGTGATGTCAAACTGTTTGCCTTGGATTCAAACAGATAGCATTATATCATTGAGATTTTAGCCCAAGACTGCTTTTCTCACCCTTTTATTGACTATGAGGGCTACTTCTTGCCCACAGTAGGAAATGTAATAATCACCTGAATTGAATTTGCCTATTCCTGTCCATATAAGATTGCTGACACCCAAGATGTTGCTGTTTAATCTTTCCATCTCCTGCTTGACCACATGCAGCTTACCTTCATTCCCAGATCTTACATTCCAGGTTTTAGAGCAGCCTTTGAAGATCCTCAGCCCAATTTCCACTTGTACAGAGAAGTCAGGTCACTAACCTACCTTTCCTGGAAAGACAAGGTTTTTTTCTTTTTCAGACTAAACAATTCTAGTCCTTTGCACTGTGCCTCATGATCTCTGGTCCTCAGCATCTTGGTCACACTCTCCTGGACATATTTCAGCTTGTCAGTGTGCTTCTTAACATAATGGGGGCTGGTGAGTGTACACAGTGTGCCCAGCCAACACCATCCCCTGGTGGAGGAGGACCCAGGAGCCGAGTATTAATGACTGCAGAGCTGGGACTGGTGCTGACTGCCCAAAGCAAATTGCTTTCTTGCTCACTGCTTTATATTCCCTTAATCACTATTCAAAAAAGTAGATGACTGGATGTGTGCATATTTAAACTTTGTGTATAGTATATACAAAATCCCTCTGCCTGCCATCTTGGGAACTGACATAGCCTGCTTTGTAGCACTGAATTGTTGAAATACTCCTGCTGCTCCAGGATTCGTGGCAGGAGGCAGCCTCCTCCAAATACACAATGACCACTTTGATGTTATAATAATCTAGAAGGAGGGCTTTTGGAGAAGTTTGGCTTAAATTCTGGAGGCCTACAGGTAGTCTGGTTTTTTGTGAGGCAGCGAGGTGCCACAGTGGATAGAGTACTGGGCATGGACTCAGGAAGATTTCAGTTCAAATCTATCCTCAGGTGCTTATAAACTACGTGATCTTAGGCAAGTCACTTAACTTCCATTTGCCTCAGTTTTCTCATTTGTAAAATGGGGATAATAATAACACCCATCTTCCAGGACTCTTGTGAGGATTAAATGAGATAATATTTGTAAAGAACTTAGCACAGTGCCTAGCACACAGTAGGAGCTACATAAATGCTACTGTTATTGATATATGCACACTATGTAGTTCAGGAAGATCTTATATTTATGAGTGTTTATATATGTATAAATCAGCAACTACTTTTTAAATGTTTAATATGGGCCAGGGACTGTACTAGATGATGAGGATACAAAGGAATGAAATAATTCCTACTTGCTTGGAATTTACATTCTAACAGGGGAGACAACCAAGACATATATAAGTTCATAGAGAGTAAATACAAAATAGTTAAATCCAAGGTAGCTTGAGAGGGGAGGGCACAAGCAGTGTAGAGGATCAGGAAAGGCATCATGCAGAAGGTGCTACCTGAGAGGGAGAGCACTCCAGGCAGGGGGTCAGCCAGTACAAAGACCTAGGGATGGCAGTTGGAATGTGGAGCGTGAGGAAGACAGAAAAGGCCAGTTTAGCTGGATCACAGAGAACGTGCGGGTGGATCACAAAGTGCCCACTATAGTGAGCCTAGAAAGTTTGGGGTAAGGTTGCAAAGGGCTTTAAGCAAATTCATATTTGATTCTAAAGGCAGCAATAGGAAAGGTGCTGTAGTTTATTGAGTTAGAAAGTGACATGCACAGAGCTCTGACTAATGAAAATCATTTTGCTAGCAATATAGAGGCCAGAATGAAGTAGGGAGAGACTTGAGGAAGGAAAACTGATTACAGTGGGAAGCTGTTGCAATAATTTAGGTGAGAGGTGACGTAACCTGTACTAAGATGGTACTTGTATGAGCAGAGGGGAGTCAGGACAAGAGATGTGGTGGAAGTAGAAATATCCAGATTTGGCAAGGAGTGAGAGAGAAGGAGGAGTCAAAGTCACCCACCTGGGAGACAAGAATAATGGTGGTATCTTGAACAGAAACAGAGGAGTTTGGAAGAGGGGAAAAGATAATGAGTTCAGTTTTGGAAATGTTCAATTTAAGGTTTCTCAGATATCTGCTTTGAAATGTTCAGTTGCCAATTGGTGATGTGGGATTGGAATTCAGAGGAAAGACTGAGGCTGATTATGTAGACCTGGAAATTATGAGCAGAGAAATGATCATTGATCCCATGAACCAAGAGAGTGTTTAGAGAAAAGGGTAGGGGGCTCAGCACAGGACCTTGGGGACAAGACAGCCACCCTAATGAGACATGTTCCTGATGATGAACCAGCAAAAGAGACTTGGAAAGGAAAAATTAGACAAGGAGGAGGATGTAGCTAATGTAAATGCGTGTGTACATGTATAGAGTTGCTTCACATTTTCCCAGTTTTATTGGAAGATGTACTTGGGTTGGTGAATAAAAATTTATCCTAGTCAGGACTTGCCCAATACTTAGATCATAATGTGTAAAAAGAATGCAAACCACGAAAATCTAGAGGTTCATGCTGGAATCCCGCCTGCTTTAGAAAGCCTTCCTGACTCATGTTCAAGGTCTTGAAGGTTCCATGGCAGACAATTTCCAGTTAACTTAGATTGCTCTCTTTGTGTCATCACTCCCCAGCTAAACTGGGAGGTCCTGAGGCTAGCTTCTACTTTAGGTATTTGATTCATATTTCCATAGTGCAGGTGTAAGCAGATGTTATAAGTCTATCAGTTGTTACTGCTGCATGTGTGGATTTGCCAACAACCTTTTCATTCTCCTTTCCCAGTTTCCCTCAGCCTTTTTCAAAGGCCGTGTCAACATGTGTGCAGCATTTTGTTATGAGGTTCTCAAGTGCTGTACCTCCAAGATCAGTTCCACAAGGAATGAGGCTTCTGCACTGTTATACCTGCTGATGCGAAGCAACTTTGAGTTCACCAAGCGGAGGACCTTCTTGAGAACACACTTACAGGTCAGTGCGAAAGAAACAGTACTGACTTTCAGGATTTCCTTCCCTTCTCTTCCTTCCTTCGAATGATCTACACTTCATGAACTTGTTAGGTTCCCCAGCTTAAACATGACTGACTCTTCATTCCATGCTTATTGGCCACAGGAATACTGAGCTGCCCTGGCCCCAAGCCACTTGAATTCAACAACCCAACTCAAAGCCTGGAAAATTAGGATCCAGGCCTTCAGGGAGGAGTATGTTGGAGAATGGGTGAGGACGGTGGGAAGATCATTCTTAGCAAATGAGTGTGGTAGGATTGGGCGGAATCCTTATCCACCACTGTGTTTCTGTACTTCACATTTCTTGACAAAATAGGTTCTCTAGCTCTCTTCTCTTGCTTGGATCAGCCTTACTCATTGGCCACATATCTCCTGTGTTTGTGATTCCCCAAACATCTGATCCACTGGCCAAGTTCCTCACCTGAAATAATACCTCTGGAATTCAGGTGTTGAATTTTCAGTGGATGCCCCCTGAAATGATAAGGACTGAACCACTATTAACTTAGGAGCAGAGGATTTTAGAGGCATTGTGGAGGTCTTCATGGCAAACTTTTTCATTTTAGAGCGCGAAAAAGTAAGGTCCAGAACCGACTTGCCCAAAGCTTGCTTTCCTGTAAATTAGTTGATGAGATAAACTAGCAAGATGTAAAGGGAATGCAAGACAGGCAAGAAACCCTAAGTTCCAAATGTTGTTTGCAGAGAAGAGGTCCCAGGAAGCAGATGGGGAGGGAGGACCATGCCGGAAGTTGTTTGGGGCTAGCCATGGCCCAGACAGTGGAAGCAAACTGTAACTTGAGAGCTACTTACCCATTATTTCCCATGACTGCTTTGGGTCAGACTAAAAGATAACCAAGCAGAAGAAAGGCCTCGGTACCACAGTTTGTTTTGGAGACTTTGAGATTAGCAGTTCCAGCAGTGTAATGCAAATTCATGGGTTCACTTGTTTTTTCCAATAGTTTTTGATTGAAATAAATGAATCAGGAAAACGGGTAGCTGTAATAGAACTCTGCAGACTCTTTAGAAGAAACACAATGTTTTATAGAAATTCTTTTGAATGCTAGAGACAGCCTGGCATGGTGGAAGAGGGCCTTGCACTGGGGCTCAGGACACTTAATTACCATAATATTCTATCATGTGTTACCTTTATCCAAAAGGACAAATCATAAGTTCGTTAACTACTTCATAGCCTTGGTAATAAGGTAAGTGCACTCTAAAATGCATACTGATCTCTAAATGTAAAAGAAAACTAATGTAGGTATCCCTCTTTCCTCCAGATAATAATTGCTGTAAGCCAGCTGATAGCAGATGTGGCACTGAGTGGAGGATCAAGATTTCAAGAGTCTTTATTCATTGTTAATAACTTTGCGAACAGCGACAGGCCAATGAAGGTAAGTCTTTGTGATTGGGAGATGAGAGATAAGGTACAATCTCTAGGTTAGAGATCTAGAACTCAATCATCATAATTACTCAGGAGATAGTTGTTTGGACAGTGTGTATCTGAAGCCCCATGGCCAACTGGCACCAGAGACTGATTCTTCAGCCTGATTTTAAGCTTGCCTTGGAACTGGCCTGAGTTCAAATGTGCTAGTTTGGGTTGGGTTTTTTTTTCCCTTAATGTCTTGCTCAGAATTCCAGAACACTTGAACTTGGGGATATGTGGAATCATGAAACATTCCCATGGGGTTCTGTCCAGGCTAAAGAAATCAGTTTGAAAAATTCCAGCTGCTCTCCTGCTGGGAGGGAGCATTTGTACAACAGCCAGTCTTACTGGTTTCCCCAGAGAATGAATACATGCTCCAGCAAATCCCACTAGTGTGGAAAGAACTTTGACCACATAATACTCTTTCCCTTTGGTATATTATTTACTTAATGGGCCACCCTCCTCAGGACCATTGAGGTTTTTCATATTTAAGGGGCTCCAGGTTATTTAGCAACTGATTTTTACAAAAATGGGGCTTGGGGTTGCCTCTTTTCGGTAGGAAGGGTTTTACTGAAACACTTCTAAGATGACTTAATCACATCTTTTGGCTTGCTCCTGGCTCATCCATGGACACCAAATCCAGTAAAAGCTTACAGAACACTTATTATGTGCCAGGCAGTAATATAAGTTATAGACAGAGGAGGCACACACACGCACACACACACACGCACACAAAGATACACACACACGTATGTTGCCAGTGAGAAATCGCTCTCATTTACCAAATTTTCAATCTGCTCTAGTCCAGATATGACTTCTGAAGAGGGATTCCTGACCTTTGAAAATTCTTTTGGACAGGAACAATGCATAACTGGTCATTTGGATCAGAGAATACTCCTGTGTCAGGGCTCTGGGGGAATTCATTTAGCCTGCTTCCCATTGAGCCTGCCAACTTACTATATAAGGTAGTCAGGGGATGAACTAAACATGCCAGGCAAGGCTGACTATAGTATTACTCCACAAGGAAATGGGAGAAACACGGCATAGTCACTACTTTTGCCGAACACCCCATTAAAACCTTGCGGCCATTAAAGATTGACCAGATGTGTAAGAAAAAAAAAAGACAATGCATCAGAAGTGGCAGATGACACTGCAAATATACTTTGTGCATTGGCATCAGACCAGTTTTCCAATTCTGTCAAAATTCGATTCTAATTATTTTGTATCTGTCAGAATTCTATCTTCAGATGTGCCAATGGGCATTTCTTGGAAGCCAAAAATCTAGTGGCAAAGGAGTATGAAGTTCTTTGGGTACTCCCAACACACTGGGTTATTCTGAAATTCTTCTGTGTTTTGTTTTTGTTTTAAATCAGGCAACTGCTTTTCCCACAGAAGTAAAAGATCTGACCAAGAGAATCCGCACAGTTCTTATGGCCACAGCTCAGATGAAGGAACATGAGAAGGACCCGGAGATGCTGATTGATCTCCAGTATAGCTTAGCCAAATCTTATGCAAGTACTCCAGAGCTTCGGAAAACCTGGCTTGACAGCATGGCCAAGATCCATGTCAAGAATGGCGATTTTTCCGAGGTGACTGTTGGCAGCTAAGGTGCAGCCCTAGTTGCAGGGGATTCAGAAGTCCACCCTGCCTGATTCTCCTTTCTTTCTCATCCCTTTGCAGGCTGCGATGTGTTATGTCCATGTAGCAGCTCTGGTGGCAGAGTTTCTTCACCGAAAAAGTAAGCTGCCGTTGTTCTGGCATGCGAGATGTTGATATCTATGGCACCTATTTGCTAACCCTATGAAAATATGTTGGTTTTGAACAAATGTTGAGCTTTAGATTGAGTTGAGGTTCAGTACAATTTGTTACCAAAACAAAATGGCTTGTTCATCAGAAGGACTACAGATAAGAGTTTTAAGCAGGGCCAGGTCGAGTGTGCAGTGTTTATTTTCCCTGGCAGATTGCCTCCAATTGCATTCCTATAAAGCTCACAGCAATAGAGAGAACTTCCCTGACATCTGCCCGCCCATGGGAACACCCTGCTCTTCTGGGGATTTGCAGTGTTTGCCCTGGTTAATACAGGACTTTGTCTTGGTGGCAGCTTTGTTTTCTGAATGTCTTACACTCGCATCATAAAGCAGGTGCACAAGTTTGGAATCTGCCTGGCATTAGGGGAGAACCAATGAAGAAACGTGGCCTTCATTTCTTCTGAGACTGGGGAGACAGCTATGCCAGGGCAAAAGCAAGCTAAGCTTTGGAGGCTATGGGAAGCAAACTTCAAGGTTTTCCTCAAGAATCAAGTTTAAAACCCTACTTAGTTGAGGAATCCTTGTTCAATTGTATCCCGTAACTATATGAAAATGACACTCCACTACAGGATGAGAAATTTAAAAAACAACCAAGTAGACAGCTTGCAGATCTTCTTTTTAACTATTATCATCCTCTTTGGTTTCATTTCACTTGGATTTTTACTTTAAAAATTAATTACTATTGAGATTGCTTTGCCCAATTCAGATAAATACAACTTGTAGGCACTTTCTTGTTCTCCTTTTAGTGATGTTGGCACAGCTTTAAAATGGCAAGACATTTACTTGAAAAGGCCTGACTTTCACATTTTTCTTGCCTGAAAAGAAAATATAAAATTATACTACATTTAAAATATTGAGCAGGACATGGTGGTGCAGGCCTGTAAGCCCTGCACCTAGGATGATTGGAAACTCAGAGCTGCAGTGTACTCAGGTGACCTGGCATCTGGAATAAGTCTGGCATCAATATGGTAAGCCCCATGTATCAAAGGGTCACCAGCTGCCAAAGGATGGCCACAGTAGCACTGGTCAGAAACAGAGCAGGTCAAAGTTGCCATGCCCATCAGGAATGGGATCAGACCTAGGAGTTTCTGCTGCACTTTCAGACTGGGTAAGATACGGAGATGTATTCTCTAGATAAACAGACATATAATAGTGAATTTACAATTCAATAATTCCAGATAACTAGAAGAGTGAAGAGCACCTTATATTGGAAATATTATTATAATTTGTTTTTAAAAAGACATTAAAGTTAGGCCCTACTGTCTCCTAAACTGGTGAGACTAAAATCTGAAGTAAGGGAACCCTTCAGGGCCTGACGACCCCACAAAATTATTTCTTAAATTTTAAACAGATTATTTCCCCCATGTTGTCCACAAGTGGAGGTCTTCAAAAATAAGTAGAGCAAAATTTATTTCTCTTTATCAGTCTTTCAGGGTTAGAAATTTAGGTGGAGTATTGAGCAGAGTCTCCGTGAAAATAATGTGTAAGCTCACTGTGGATTTCCAGGCACCTATATTGAAGAGAGATTCCCAACATCATACACCAGGCACTGCGCAGCAAGCTTCTTCAGTGCCTGTAACTGCTCAGTTCAGTATTTATTGCACGATGCCTTCGAGGTCCCTTAGAATTTATCTTTCTTGCCTGTCAAAGAACTCTCTCTGAGAGAAAACTGAATTATATCTTAAGAAAAAAAATCAACTTAAGAGAACATTGCATATTCAATTCTAGTTGCTGTCTGTCTTTCGGCCTGAAAGATTTGACTCATTCCAGAATGTACTGCTGTAACTTTTAGCATATAGCTGTAGTTAGCCTCTCAGGAACAGTATTATGCTTTGTTGGTGTCGTTGTTGATAGAAAATAGTTTTGCGTCTTGTTCTTAAGTTATTCAAACCAAGGCTCAAACAGTAAAAGTTTCCATTGTCGGCATATTATCCAGACTTAAACCCTTCACGGATTTCCAGAGGACTAGGGGACTCTTTAAAGGTTGTAGGCGGGCTGAAGATGGCAGAGCATATAGGGACAAATCTGAATAGTCAGTCAACAGAGAATGTTTCACTATGAAAAGCCAGATTGCTAAACAAATTCGTCATATTTATATAGCATTTAGAGTCAAAGAGTACTGAATGTCCATGATCTCCTTTACTTCAGCGTAATATTGATAACAAAGGTGATGGGAAAAGGAGGAAGGTTCATGTCAGAGCATATGACTCACCAGCTCAGCCATGTGTCATTTTCTATAAAAAACCTACTGAACTGTTTTTCTCTTTACATCTTCCCTGACCTTTGTCATGGCACGGGAGGTATGTCTCATAGGCTGCTTTGGCATTTGGGGGCTTTTGGTCATGTTGAAGTCTGTAATTTGTGATATAATTAAGGGAAGTGTATGTGCAGGAGACAGATCAGGCCTGACCACTTCAGATGTCCTCTTTCTGCTGCCTGTAGCTTTCCTCTCTTGCCTGTGCTGGGTTTTTCCCAGGGCCCTTGGTATGAAAACAGCCCTCTCTAGCAGAGAACTTAATGGTAGCGTCTGTGTGATCCATGAGCAGCTGACTCAGCCTCTTTTTGAGTCTATGCAGTCATCATAAACATCTACTTGAGGAGATTCTCTTACTGGTGTCTGACCAGAGCCATAAGGGTCAGTATGTGATCTTTCCTTTTTTGGAATTCTGAAAGACAGAACTAGTCTGAGGAATAACCCAAGTCCCTTCTCAAGGAAGCATCTATCTTTTATAGCAGATCCATGTCCTGGGTGGATCCCTCTCCTCACTGGAGAGAGATGAGTCTGTCTTTGTTTGTACTTGGTAAGGCTGAGGGATGGAACACCAACAGCTTGTTTTGTTCTTGGGCACTTTTCCCTCAGCTAGGTTAGAGCTTACAGTTGGGACAGAGTGGCCATGGCTGGAGTGCTTGAGGGCCTCTCCATCGTGGGTATCTTGTTCTGATACATGCAGGGCACTATCATTTGGACCTCTGTCTCAAAACCCAGCATTCCTTTGGGCTGCCTTCTACCTATTTACACTTTCACTCTCAGTCTACATCCCAGTGTTGTAGCTCCAGGGTCAGCAAACTATTGCCTGAGGGACCAGTATTTTATTTTTTAAAAATGTTTTTACATTGTAATTTACATTCTTATCCCAAGGGAAAGAGACCATAGCTTGTCCAGCCCTGATTTGGCTTATAGTTGTTGGGAGGGAAAAGTCCATCTTTGGAGGAAAAAAAGAATAACCCTGTGAGTTCTTGCAAGTTGTACCTCTTCTCTCCCCCTCTGGCCTAACAGTGTCTTTCTTTGCCTAATGTCACAGTGGGATGAGGAGCTAAAGATGGGCGTATGTGGCCATCTACTAGTCACGGAGAATGGGGAAATGGGGGAGCAATTACCCCTCCTTAATTAGATCACCAAATAGAGTTTTAGGAATATGGGGATAGGAGAACCGCCAAATTAGTAACCAGAGATGATGGATATTTAGATATTTAATATTTATATTACCACTTACTGATAATTCAACAAATATTTATTAAGGGTCTGCTATACACAGAGGCCTTATACTGAACTCTGAGGATACAAAGGCAAAACCAAAAAAGTCCCTTTTCTCAAGGATTTTACAATTCTACTGGACAAGGTGATAACTGGCTGGAGTTGTCTTTTGTAATAAACTGTCTGATGTTGAAATGATTGAAAAAGATAGAAATGTTTCCTTTTGGTGCTAGCAAACTCCAGTCATGTCTTTGGCCCTTATACAAATTTTCTGAAGGTCTCATTTTTAAGTATAAACAACCCCCAAAAGGCTTCTGACAGATTAACACTGTGATTTTTCCATTCATTTACTTCTATTATTTTATCCACACAGAGTTATTCTCCAGTGGATGCTCAGCATTCAAGAAAATCACTCCCAACATTGATGAGGAAGGCGCAATGAAAGAGGATGCAGGAATGATGGATGTCCATTACAGTGAGGTAACATTCCCACTTTTTCTCTACCAACTTCATATATTTCATTTTTGTCTAAAACTCTATCATTTTACAAATGTTTTGATCTCCTAGGTAAGGTTGAAAGCCATGTCAAATGAGTGCCTAGCTGGAAAAAAATCTGTCAGTTTGAGAAGATCAAGAGCAGCTTAGGAACTAGTTAGTGTGGTTGTGGAACTGGGTGCTGTGGTGAACTTTCCAAGTTATTCCATTGCCCTGCTGGGCCGGTGACATCAGGGCAAAGTTGCCTCTGCCAAGATGGAAAGACCAGCTATGTCGACTCTTTCATGGCCACATGGTTGGGCTGGTTGGGCTGTTAATCAACATTTCTAAAAATGCAGCACTTTCCTAACCACAAATCTCTATCTTTCTTCTAACCAGTGTAAACATATTTTGAAAAAGATTTCATTTAAATGACAGAATTAAAGTTTTCTATCTTTAAGACCAAGGGAATAATGAAATCTTTCCCTAAAACTTAGCAGGGTATGGAATGCTTTAACAGTGAATAGTTACTGAGCCACATAGAAGGTTCTGGGCAAGATAGTTTGTGAAAGAAAGAAGTATAAAACATTCCTTACTGTCTCCTTGGGGAGTATGTGTACACATAAGACAGTATAATAGAAACAGGCAGTGTGTGCTTTTGGAGTTTGAGGAACAAGGGGTGGCCATGAAGGAAGTGGGATTAGATCTGGGCCTTGAAGGTTAAGTTGAGGTTGGGGGAAGGGACCAGGCATTTATCAAGTCCTTACTATGTGCTGAGCACTTTGTAAACAGTATCTCACTTGATAGGACTTAGACAGATGGAGAGGAGAGAGGCTATACTGAAGGGAAGGGATACAGAGAAAGGAAAGCACTGACCAGTTTGGATGGACCATAGGGTTCACATGGGTAAAAAAGTAGCAAGTAAAAGTGGAAAAGTAGATTATGGGTTAGGAGAGCCAGGCTCCAGAGTTTGGACTTCTTCCTCTAAGCGATGTGGACCTACCGAAAAAGAGTGACATAGTAGAATGAATGCATTTCAGAAATATTACTCTAGGGAGTTGAAGAGGGGAGAGCCAAGAGGCAGAGAAACAAATAAGGAAAGTATCCCAGTAGACCAAGTAAGAAGTGCTGAAAGCCTAAACTAGGTTTATAGCATTGGGAATGGAAAGGGAGGAACAGAAATGAGAACCACTGCAAAGGAAGAAATGGCAGGACTTGGGGAGGGAGGAAGAGAAATCAAAGATGACTCAAATTTATTTTTTCCCTCAAATAGGGAAGTGAGAAAAGTAGAGCTGGTTTGGGAGGAGGAAGATGAATTTGGTTTTAGACATACTAGGTTTGAGGTGAAGACTAGAACTTGAGAGAGGCCACTGCTGGCCATGTTGACTGAGATGAGTAATTCTCTTATGAGTGGACCATGTTTCAGTTTTCAAAATGTTTTTATATATGTTATTTAACTGGAACATCACAACCATGTTGTGTAGGTATCCATTGTTAACTCCATTTTACAGATGAGGTAACTGAGGTTTAGAGAAGCTAAAAGGTCTGCTCAAGGTCACCCAAAGTCAGAGTCACTTCTAAGCTAGTGTTCCTTTCATTCTACCTTGGTGCCTTTGGCAAGGGAGAGCTGAAACCATGCAAATGGAAGAGGAAAGAGAAAAGCCCTAAGGACTGAGACTTAGGAGATGGCCATACTTCTGAGGTAACAGGAAGAAGATCCAGTCAAGAAGGCAGAGGAGAGATGATCAGAGAGGTAGAAACCCTGACAATAACAATTATTCAACACCCAAGACTTGTTTGGAAATATATGCAGCAATTAGAAAAAAAGTGACAATCAAGTTTGCAAGGCAATGATTTGGAAAAGCAGTGTAAATTTCGGATTGCTCCTGGCCAAATCTGAAATCAATAGAACAGCGCATGGGAATAAAGAGATTTGTTTTTTTCTTAATCATTTTATTTTTTAAATTTAACCTTTTGTTTTTCCCAATTGCATGTGAAAACAATTTTCAACATTTTTTTTTAAACTGAGTTCCAAATTCTCTCCCCCCACCTCCCCACCCCCTATCAATGACAAGGCAAGCAATTTGATATAGGTTGTACATGTGTGGTCATGCAAAACAGATTTTCACATTAGACATACTGTAAAAGAAAACATAGACCAAAATAAAAACCCAAGAAAAATGAAGTAAAAAAATATTTTCCAATCTCTATTCAGATTGCACCAGTTCTTTCTCTGGGGATGGATAGCAGTTTTCATGATAGGTCCTTCAGAGTTGTCTTGGATCACTATATTGCCAAGAATAGCTAAGTTTTTCACGGCTGATCATCTTACAATATTACCATTACTGTGTATGATGTTCTCCTGATTCCACATTGCATCAGCCAATGCAACTCTTTCCCAGTTTTTCTGAAAGCATCTAGCTCATCAATTCTTATATCACAATGGTATTCCATCACAATCAGTCATTTCCCAATTTCCATTCTTTGCCACCAGAAAAGGGCTGCTATAAATATTTGGGTATAGTTCCAAATTGCTCCACAAAATGGTTGAATCAGTTCACAACTCTACCAACGGTGCCTTAGTATCTCAATTTTCCCATATCCCCTCCAACATTTATCATTCTCCTTTTCTATCCTATTAGCCAATCTACTAGGTATGAGGTGGTACCTCAGTGTTGTTTTTAATTGGCATTCTCTGATCAGTAGTGATTTAGAGCATTTTTCATATGGCTATAGATAGCTTTGATTGCTTCATCAAAAAACAGACTTTGTATTTTTTGATCATTTGTCAACTGGGGAATGTCTTATGTTCTTGTACATTTGGTTCATTTCTCTATATATTTGAAAGATGAGGCCTGTAGTAGAGAAATTTGCTTTTTAGGGTGTTATTTAAAGGTATTTGGAGGAGTTTGGGAGAGAGCTCAGGCAAGTCCCTGCCTTCTTCAAGACTTATGTTTAGTCCCTACCCTGCCACTAACTAGTTGTGTGACGTTTGACAAATCATACTACTTCTGGTCACAGAAACATAAAATCTTAGAATTAGAAGGGATCTGAGAAGTCATCTGGTCAAACTTATGAATAGTTTGTACAGGTTTAGCTTAAATAGGGGTACCTAACTGATTTTAAGTGTCCTTGTCTGGAAAATTTTATAAGGGGGGGAGAAGGGAATTGATCCAGCCTAGAAGGATAATTTTTTAAATTAACTTCTATTGATATCTTTTATTTACATCACCAAAATTTTCTCCAGTATCCTTTCCCCACTCTCCTACCACAGCCATCCCATTTAACAGTATTTTAAAAAAAAAAGGGAAAAAAAAGCAACAACTCACCATTACACCAAAAAAGTGAAAGTGTGCCACCATATTCAGGGGCTTCCCATTTGTACAAAGGGGTGTGGTGGGAGTGTCTTCCCATAGTTCTTCTTTGGGGCCAGGTCCATTCTTTGTAATTTTGCAACATTCACTTTTGATTGCTCTCTGGTTTTTGTTGGTTCCCCCCCACTTTTTTTTTTTAATACTGTTGTATTCGTTGTGTATATTGTTTTCTTAGTTCTGCTTACTTCACTGTGCACTGATTCATGTAGATCTTTCCAAGATTCTCTGTATTCATCATATTCATTTCTCATAGCACATTAATATTCTGTTATATTCATATACCACAGTTTCCAATAGATGAGCATTTACTTTGTTTCTAATTCTTTGATACCAAAAAATGCTGCTATAAATATTTTGGTTAGTATATGGGGACTTTGTGCTTATAAATGGTCTCCTTGAGCTAAAAGCCTAAGGAATGGAATCTCTGGGTCAGAGGGTATGGACATTTTAGTAACTTTATTTACATAACTCCACACTGCTTTCCAAAAGGGTTGTACCAGTTTACAATGCCGCCACAATGCGATTATGTGCTTAACATCCACCAACCCCTCCAATATTGACTATTCCCACGGTGGTTATCTTTCTCAATTTGCTGGGTATGTAGCGAAATCTCACAGTTGTTTTGATTTGTCATATTCTTTCATATGACTGATAGTTTTCAGTTCTTCTTTCGAGATCTGTTCATATCCTTTGGCCACTTATCTACTGGAGAATTACCTTTGGTTCTATATCTATATAAACATATAGATTTGTTTAGTGTTTATGTATTTTAGATACCAAACTTTTATCAGGGAATTTGGATGCATAGCTTTTTTTACCTATTCTCCTGCTTCTCTACTTCTTCTTGGTGTGTTCATTTTGTTTGCACAGAAGCTTTTCAGTGTGATATGATGTAAGCTGTTGTATTTTTTATAATTACTTTCATCCCATTTGACTAAAAGTACATCTTCTAACTACTGCTCAAAGGGCATATAAACTTGTTTGACTGTAGTAGGTCTGTATCCCAAACAGATCAAAGAAAAGGGGAAAGGACCTATTTATAGCAACCTTTTGTGGTGGCCAAGAATTGGAAATTGAGGGGATGCCCATCATGGAATAGCTGAACAAGTTATGGTATATGACTGTGATGGAATACTACTGTACTGTAAGAAATGATGAGCGGGATGATTTCAGAAATACCTAAAAAGACATATATAAACTGATGTGAACAGAACCAGGAGAACACTGTACACAGTTACCACAATATTGTAATGGCAATCAACTGTGAAAGGCTTGGCTATTTTTATTTAATTTTTTCTCAATTGCATGTAAACAAAAATTGTTTAACATGCATTTTTGAAAATTTTAAGTTCCAAATTCCTTCCCTCCTTCTCCTCCCCCCTCCTTGAGAAGACAAGCCATTTGATATAGATTATACATGTACAGTAAGGCAGATGTTGCAAAAGAAAACACAGACAAAAATATAATGAAGAAAACTTTAAAAAAGTATGTGTCAATCTGCATTCAGACTCCCAGCAGTTGTTTCCCTGGAGGTGGATAGCATTTTTCATTATAAATACTTAGGAACTGTCTTGGATTGTTGAAAACAGCTGACTTAGCTACTTCAGTCAAGACAATGATCCAAGACAATTCGTGAGTATTTATAATGAAAAATGCTATCCACCTCCAGAGAAAACTGATGAATTCTGAGTGCAGATTGGAGCATATTTTTTTTTACTTTATTTTCTTTCTGTAATTTGCCTTTGCAACATGGCTAATATGGAAATGTGTTTTGCATGACTTCATATGCATAACTGATAAATTGCTCGCCTTTTTGGGGATGAGGGAGGGGGTTAAAGGGGGAGAATTTGGAATTCAATTTGCAAAAAATCAATGTCAAAAACTTTTAAAAATGTAATTAAGAAATATTTAATGAAATAAAAAATATTGAAAAACGGAGACATCTACTACTTATAACTGTGAAAGCTATGTACCTAATTCTCTTCTAATTTTCTTTATGGTATAATAGTTATTATCAAGGTCCCATACCCATTTAGGATGTATTGTGGAATATGGCATAAGGTGTTGGTCTAAGCCTGATTTCTGCCAGATTGCTTTCCAGTTTTTCTAGTAGTTTTATAAAGTAGGGAGTTCTTTGCTAAGTAATTTATTTTCTAACTTTTCAAACACTAGGTTACTGAATTTTATTTTTTCTGATTCTTCCTTGCTCAGTCTGTTCCACTGATGTAGTTGGCTATTTTTTAACCAATACTAGATGCTTTTGGTGTCTGCTCCTTTATAAGGTCTAGAAATGTTATTCTTCCTTCATCCGTACGTCTTTTTAATATTTCCCTTGACTGTTTTTCCAGATGACTTTTGTTATTACTTTATCAAGGTCTTTAAAGAATTCCTTGGATAGTGTGACTGGTATTGCTGAAACTATAAATTAACTTTGGCAGTATTGTTATTTATTATATTGGCATGGACCAACCACAAGCACCGAATCTTTCTTCAGCCATTTAAGTTTTTCTTTATTTCTTTAGGGGACATGTTGTGATTGAATTTATACAAGTACTTTGTATACTTTGTGACCGCCAAGTATTTTATGTATTTTGTTGTTATTTTGAATGAGATTTCCCTATTACTGCTTACTGCCTCTTGGATTTGTTTTTATTATATATATATATAGAAATGCTGCTGATTTTTGAGGGTTTATTTTGTAGCCTGAAACTCTGCTAAAGTTATTATCTCAATTAGTATTTTTGTTGATTTTCTAAGCAAACCATTATATCATCAGCAAAATGAGACTCGCCTATCTTTACAACTTTCTTTATCTTGGCTTATGCTATTGCTAGTATTTTCAGAACTGTATCCAGTAACGGTGAGGAGAACGGGCATCCTTGTTTTACTCCTGTACTTATTGGGAAAGCTTCTGGTGTGTCCCTATTGCATACGACTCTTGCTTTTGGTTTCAGATATTTATTATGATATTACATATGCCTATACTTTGTTGTTGTTTTGTTAAATTTTCAGTTCCAAATTCTCTCTATCCCTCCACCATCCACTGATAAGGCAAAAAATACCATATTCATTATACATGTGAAGTCTGTGCCTGTACTTACATAGTTTTGAACATATTTGATTTTAATGATTAATTACGTTGATTATTTTCTTACTGTTGAGCCATCCTTGCCTTCCTTGTATAAATCCAACTTGGCCATAAACAGTGATTTCTTAACTGAATTGCTGTGGATTGACAGGATTTCATTTAAAATTTTAAATTTGATATTCATTAAATATATCAATTTCTAGTCCTGTGCTTTTTCCTTACCTAGTTTAGATATCTATATTTGTCCTTAAAAAGAGTCTGGTAGGATGCTTTCTTTCTCAATTTTTGAAAATAATTTGTGTAGTATCAGTACTAATTATTTTTAAAAGTTATATAAAATTTTATATAGAATATGAACTGTTGGAATTACACTATATCTTTATATAGAATTCTTCTATGAATTCATCAGGACCAAGAGGGTTTTTTCCCCTTGGGGTATATTTACAGCTAGTTCTACTTTTTCTGAGATTGGATTATTTAAAGTTCTCTACTTGGTCTTTGGGTTTGGGGGGGTGGTGGTATTTTATATTTTTGAAGTTATTCCTCTGTTTCTTTTGTGTTCTCATTTTTAGTACCATGTACATAATAGTTCTGATAATTCTTATTTTTTCATCTTTTAAGGTTCCTTCCTCTTATGATTCCTATAGAAGGTATAAAACTGCAGTTTCTATAGATTGAAAGCTTCAGAAATTTTGGAGAAATGGCACAGATTCATTACAATTCTAATCCATGCTACAAACCTCCTCCAAGAGTTCTTTTTTAAATTGTACCCCTATTTTTTCCCCCTGACATCTACTTTATGGCTTATAATGACCTAATGCAGAAATTCTTCTAAAGTGGTTTCTGAAGGTTCCAAATAGGTAGTTTGGGATTTCCCAAGCTCGTTAGCCTTTCCTAGTGATTTCAGGATCCATCGGCATCGTAGTTGTTTGAAGGAGAGGGCTGGGTGGTAGTATGTGAGTTTATAAAAAGGTTTATATAGTGATGATGGCAGCCCAGTTGCAGCTTGTTCATAAAAACTGTGAGTCAGAGGAAATGTACTCACTCAAAGGGAGTGGTTGCTTCAGTGACCAACTAAGAACTGGGATCCATTTGCTTTATGAACATTGATTTTAATACTTTTAACAAAAGGATAAAGATTTCAGTGACACAGGGAATTCCAGGGTGAGAAAACCCCCTCCACCAAAGCAACTTGAGAGTAGTCTTAGAGAGTTACCCATCATGCTGGGAGGCTGTTTCAGAGGTAACACTTGAACTCAGGTTTTCTTGGCTTCCTCACCTGGAGGCCAGTTCTCTGACCACTAGACCACAGTGCCTCTCACTTGCTCATAGAATCCCATTATTCCCATGTCTTGCAGAAAGAAGCCTGCAAAAAACAAATTGCTATTATCCATTTGAGCAATTTACTTAATGAAGATGTTGTAAAATTCTAATGTGCCCATATTTTAATGCTATCATAGTATTAAGGATTCCTAACAAAAATGTCCATCTTTCTGATGACTGGTTGGAGAGTCAGGAGAACTACAATCCCCAAGGGTCGACAGCAGCTCTGAGCAGAGACAAACTGAAAGGCTAGGGGTAGTTTTGAGAAGCAGCAAATGCCCTGAGCTTGAGAGTCAGCAGTTCCAGTCAATACAACAAGCATTTATTAAGCACCTACTCTGTGCCAGGCACTATATACTAAGTGCTTTACAATGATTCATTTGATTCTCACAGCAATCCTGAGAGGTAGGTGCTATTATTATCCCATTTTAGAGATGAAGAAATTGAATCAAACAGAGGTTCTGTGATTTGCCCAGGACACACTTGCAAAATGTCTGTAGTAAGATTTGAACTCAGACCTTCCTGACTCCAGATAGATACGTAGTTCTTGCTGGGAACACAAAGCCAAACAAATTAGCAAACCAAAAAGCAGCCATAGCCCTGAAGGCTGTACATCCTAGGCGACTTGCTCAGCTTCTCCCTGTCCCTAAGCTGCTCACACAGACAAACCAATCCCCAACATGATGCAGTGCTCTCATTGCCAACACCACGGTGGCAAGCTTTCATTTTTAACGGTGTGACCTGTCAAACTCACTGCAGTGAATGGAATTCTGTCACGTTAACTTGCAATGTTTCCAAATCCCATTTTCTATTTAACACAGGAAGTGTTGTTGGAGCTCCTAGAACAGTGTGTAGACGGCTTGTGGAAAGCAGAGCGTTATGAAGTCATTTCTGACATTTCCAAATTGATCATTCCAATTTATGAGAAACGTCGGGAATTTGAGGTAAGCCGTTTGACTCATCATCAACATATCGTGGAGTCTATTTTTGGCAGAATTGTATAAAGCAAAGAAAGGAGAGGGATAATTTCAGACTTGAAATGATTAGTTACTAGAAAAGATTATTACTTTCATTTAATTGCATGTAAATTGCAATCCATTTAAATTAAATGCCAAATTGTTATCCCAGCAAGAATCTTGGTTGTAATTAATGAAGAATGCCAGGCAGCAAAATAACTCAATTACAGTCCAACAAGATCCTCGTGAAGAGCCTTGAATCTTGCCCATAATTCAAATCCTAATTCTCTCACTACCTGTGTATGATCCTGGACAAGTCAGTTAACTCCTCTGGGACTCATTTTCCTCATCTTTAAATGAGGAACATGGACAAGCTGGCCTTTTAAGGTCTCTTTTCAGAGCTGTTTATCCACCTTTGTTTCACTCGAGTCTCCCACCTGTGGCTCCAAGAAGCTGTAGTATGCACAGTGGCTACCTCTATCAGGGCTTCAAACCTGTCACTTTAAAAGTTAGGTAGGGGGACACCCATCCCAAATATGCAAAGGCCCCCCGGTGAGAACAAGGTTAGAGGCCTAAGACATCAAAGACACCAAGGTCATCCCTTGCATCCCTGGCCGTCGCCAGCTGTCTTGACTTTTGTCCTGCCAGAGAACTTTCAGTGAGGCTCTGCTCACTCCAGTTCATACGCACATCAAGATGTCACCCTGTGATGTCACTGATACTCTAAAAATAACAAAGAATAACAAGGTCTCTCTTCCACTCCAAATCTATGATTCTATGCGTATGAAGTCCTGAAGAATGTAATGTTAATTCTTTTTATGAGACTCTTATTTAATATAGAATCTATAGCTTTACTTAGTGGTCCAGTCAATAACTTCAAGGCCTAGCCTTTTCATTGTGTTTTCAGAAAAAGATCTGAAGCATATACATAGATATATGCATAAATATAAGTATGTATAAATCTATGAAAGGCAAGGGAGAAGAGAGCCCTCCCCCCATCCTGGAGCAGAGTTAAATTCCGTATTGTGGTATGGTAGACTAATTTCTTACTGAGATGTGGTAGGGATCTTTGTAGGTTCTCTTAGGGGTAGAACAACAATTCCTAAGCCCCTGGTATCTTCATCTGTCTGTGAATGTGGCTCTAATGATCTGTAAAGTTTCAGGACCAGGAGCTGTGAGGGAAGTGTAGTCAGTCTCTGCAGTTGAGTGCAGACTCAGGTACAGGAGCCACCACAGCCTCAGAGATGGTATCCACCATTGTACTTGTAAACATCTCTCTACTGACCAAGGAGGGCCCGTGTAGAAGGCCATGTGACTGCAGAGACCTGGGCTTCTGAATAATGGTGGCAGTGAGGAAGTGACCTCATCCAAATCACTTTCCAAAGAAACTTTCATTTGAATGCATTTATAAAACAGCTTTAAAAAAAGACCAAGCTGATATGTATGTTCCACTTTTCAGAAACTTACTCAAGTTTATCGAACCCTGCATGGAGCTTATACCAAAATTCTGGAGGTCATGCACACAAGGAAAAGGCTTTTAGGCACTTTTTTCAGAGTGGCCTTTTATGGACAAGTAAGTGGGCAGGGGTTGGCACAGCTGGAAACAAAAGGATTATATTCAGCTTTTGTGTTACTGAACCAGCAAAATGCCTTTTGGGTCCTTTGTGGAGAGCTGTTCCAGGGCTGCTCCGGTTCCTGCATTTGGGTTTAAAAGGTACCAATACAAGAAAGGGGAATGGATTCAGCTCACGGACAAAGTCTGGGTTCCTCCCCAGCTTCAGGCATGGCAAATGTGCCCCCGTTTGACAATACTACAGAGAACACAGGGAAGCCTCTATAGCTTGTGGGGTCCTGATCCATAGGAATGTTTTCTTTTATTTCTGCCGTCCTATGGTTACTCAGACTCAGGCTCTTGCTGCTGTTTTCAGAGGGGTAGAAATGGGTTTTGCTATAATTACTTTGCCTTTTATTGTTATATTAATTTTTGGATCTTATATATTTTTAATATATAAGAATCAAAATAATCAAAAGTATAATTTTTATGAACAGGTCAAATAATGTCTGCCCATGTCATTCTTAACTGATTCTATATTTTAACTTTGCAATAGGCTTTCTTTGAAGAAGAAGATGGAAAAGAATACATCTACAAAGAGCCAAAGCTCACAGGCCTATCGGAGATCTCCTTGAGACTCATCAAACTTTATGGTGAAAAATTTGGTACAGACAATGTCAAAATAATTCAAGATTCAGATAAGGTAATCCATGCCCTGCATTTTTTTTTGGAAAGACTTCATATGTCCATTCCAAGGTATCTTGATTACTTCCATTTTTCGATTGTTTGGCAGAAGGCTACAGAAATTCTACATTTTGGACATGGGAGGAGGGGCAGGAACCTCTTTATCTCTCTTTCCCTGTCTATAACATCATAATCCTTCCAGGTCTCCCCTCCACCTGTGCCCCCTTTATTTTACGTGACCAAATGAAATCACAGACATGCAGGTTCATTAAGAAAGTTTAAAACATTAGCCAGATGTGAGGTGAGGTTATTCTTGTCTCCACTTTTAATTCTCTGGTAGTATATAGTTACTTCATCAGTGTTAACTGAATTGAACAGTTTATCTACAATGTGTTGAAAGGGAATGAATTGATATTGACATGGTTTTGACTTACTCTGTATACTTAGGCAGTCTTTAAATATACTCATACTTTGTTCTATTTATTCCATTAGTACACAAGTAAATATGCAGCAATTTCTTTAAGAGAAAACATTTTGCACAATTGATTGTGGCTTTCTGTGTCACAAATTATAATGTTATTTGGAATAATATTTGTATTTGTCCAGATGCTAAATCAACTTTGAAAGCAAGATGTTTTCAATTAGTTGAGTGTTGACAACTCCTTTTTCTTGTTCAAATATTGAATTTAAATAGGAGTAAATGGTAGGAGTGGGAACCTGTAGTCTCTTTTCATTCAGTGTGTACTAAACACTGGTCAGCATCCCCTGGAAACGAATGATCTGATTCTCATGTCATCTTTCTACACATGATTACTGCCAGTTCCCAAGATGTGAGATGAAATTGGACAAATATGTATTAAGCACTTGCTATGTACAAAGAACACTGGACTAGGCTCCAGGGAGGATAAACAGTTTAGAAAGATGCAGAATCAGAGAATCTCACAATATTTTACATTTCAAGTGCTACACTTAGTCCATCTCCACACAATCTGTCACAGGAGAATGACTCAGGACTTCACAGGGGCCTGCGGAAAGGGCAGGAGGGTTAATAACATACTTTTGCTGCAGGCCCAAGAGCACTGAACCACATTTTTTAAAAAGCCACTATACTCTGAAGATTCAGCAGATGCTTTCTGGAAACAGGCCCAGCTCAGGCTTTCATGGGTTTCTGACCTGGTTTTGAACATCTGAATTCCACAATGCCTTTGAGGCAAGGCCAGGATGAGTCATCCCAGTCTCCAGTTTAGTATACAGTGGTAGGGAGGGGAGGTAGGATTGATTCAATTAAGTAGTTCTACCCCTAGGAGAAGATACTGATAAACTGGGACGCCAGCCTGAGTGCGTTCCTCATACATTAGCCATCATGTTCTTCTAAATGGGCTGACACTAGGTTGGAGCTTATTTATGTTCCTTTTCCCCTGCTAGTGAGTAAGAATGTCTGTCTTACAGGTAAACATCAAAGATCTTGATCCAAAGTACGCTCACATCCAAGTCACTTACGTGAAGCCCTACTTGGAAGACAAAGAGCTATCCGAAAGGAAGACAGAGTTTGAAAAAAATCACAACATCAACAGATTTGTTTTTGAGGCTCCTTATACTTTATCTGGCAAAAAGCAAGGCTCTGTGGAGGAGCAGTGCAAACGCCGGACCATTCTGACCAGTAAGTGTCTGTTCCTGTCCTGCGAGAGCTGCCCTATTGGTCCAAGGCCCTTTGATTCATACAAGTGGCAGCTGCCATCCCTGGCTCTCTGGCAGGCCCAGCTCTAGCATAGCCATAACCCTCAAATGCTCAAAAATTTCCCCACCTAGGTGGCTCAAATGCAGCAACTCCCAGAGGAGTCCGGGGGTTGGGGGGAGAGGTTGTTTGACTATTATGAAAAACTATCTCTGAGATAGTAAAACTAATTTGGCATTTTAACAGCATCAAACTCATTCCCATACGTTAAGAAGAGGATACCTATTAATTATGAAAAACAAATTAACTTAAAACCCATTGATGTTGCCACTGATGAAATAAAAGAGAAAACTGCTGAGCTGCAAAAATTGTGTTCTTCTGCTGATGTGGACATGATTCAGCTCCAGCTCAAATTACAAGGCTGTGTTTCTGTCCAGGTATGTCCTGCAGTAAGTAGTTAAGGAGTACTCGGCACTATGCCAGCATTCACTGGAACTTTCCTGGTGAGGATCATAGAAAATGTTTAAGCCTGGGGATGGGGGGGGGGGAACAGCTGTGCATTCATTCTAATGCAGTTATACTTTAAATGACTTTTAAAGGGATTTGCCACAGATGCCACCTGCTAGAGCCAAGTTCTGAATTTACATACCAGAAATCATTAACTGACTCGTTAGAACATCATCTTTCCCTAAGATTTATTTTAGCAAACAAGAATCACAACGAGAGTATAACAAGGCAAGGCCTCCAATACTTACTGTGGACCTGGCCCAGTTTCATCTTGTGGCTCCTCCCCCACACTGGCAGGCCCTTGTAGCCCTTTCAGACCATAGCTTCCCATACATCTTTTGGGGGCCTGGATTCAGGAAGATTTCTCTCCCTGAGTTCAAATCTTGCCTCAGATGCTCCCTAGCTGTGTGACCTTGGGCAAGTCACTTCACCCTGTTTGCCTTAGTTTCTTCATGTGTAAAAGGAGGCGGAGAAGGAAATGGCAAACTACTTCAGTATCTCTGCCAAGGAAGCCCCAAATAGGGTCACAGAGTTGGGCATAATTGAATGTTGATCTCAAAGTCTCTTGTTCCTGAAAAGGAGAAAAAGCAAAAATGATTTTGAATTTAAAGTTTCTCTTATTTCAACTATTACTATAATGAAGCTACATCAATAGTTTGTGGAGTAGACTGTGTTAGTGTGTTCTGGGCTCTCTGAGCACTTGGCAGGGATCCTCAGGGCTAAGCAGTTTTTGTAATAATGCTAAGGTGTTTCAAGTCCTAACATGGTAAATATAAGCAGCATACATGAACGCTCTTTGGGGGGACGTCCTGTCCTGAAGAAGTCTGAGAGCCACCACAGAGCACTTCTCTCTGGGAGAGGTGAGGCGCCATGGTTCTTACTCTCTCATGTCATACTTCAGGTAAATGCTGGCCCCTTGGCGTACGCCAGGGCTTTCCTGAGTGACGACCAGGCCAGCAAGTATCCCACCAAGAAAGTGAATGAGCTGAAAGACATGTTTAGGTAAGCTACTCTCGAGCTTCTTGGTGTCAGACCCTAGTCCCTCCCTTAGTCATTCTCCCCGGGTTCAGGTTCCTTGGGTGGCCATGATCCCTCTGATCTTTCTCCTTCTTCAGGCCTTGATGGCTTCTCTGGAGTGACTCAGGAATTTTCCAGTTTACTATTTCAGGCAGAGCAAACAGGAGTCTGTGCTGAATAAATGCAGGCACCTGTTGTCCATCACAGTACCTGGATCTGTACACCCCCACCCCCACAGCCCCCCAGTCTAGTCCCTTTTTCTTCTAAGTTGTGGGGTGGCCTCCGTGGCTTATGTTAGAATTATTCTCATTATTTCAAAGCCCAGCGCTTTGCAAATTATAAAGAGGGAGAGAAGTAATGCATGCTGCTCACCCTATGTGTGTTACATATGAGGCCAGGAGGAGGAGTTGGAGGATGTGTGGCTTCAAGGTCACACATGGCCTTCTAGGTCCTGGAGTGCGCCCCTTTGACTGAGTCCAAGTTTGACAGAACAAATGCTTTAATGAAGGGGATTTGTCCTGTGCCACACTTGAGGCCACACATGGTCTCCAGGGAGCACATTTCCCACCCCTGGACTAGAATTACTGATTCTAACATTCCTGCCTGGTTTTCCTTAGTCATCCTTGGTTAATGCAGTGACCGCACTCTCAATCAGTCAGGAATATTTATGAAAAGCCTGCATCTAGTAGTTTGAGGGGCTCCAGAAGCACTGGGCAACACATACCTTAAATAACCAGAGAACATATGATGGTATCATGGTACACCTAGATCTTTACAAGACCCAGTTCACACTGGTACCAGACCTGCTGTCATCTTTTGATATTCAAATAAAGATGTGTCTGTGGCAGAGCCACCCAAGGCCCTTCTGTCTCAATCAGGAACATGCCATAATACACATGAGGCCCTTCTAGCAGCTGGTCAGCTCTGCCAGGACTTCAGACTGACATGAGCAGCTCCTGAACAACAGCTGATAGGATTTTGTAGTCAGGACCATCAAGGGGGCTAGAAGCCTTACAAATGCACCAGTCTAGGGTAAGCAGGACCTAAGCACCTTTGAATATGTGAGTCTGGAGTAAACTAGAGGAATTTGGCAACTTTTTCTCTGGTGCTTTCTTGTTAGAAGGAGGGACTTTGCCAGCTAAACAGTCTAGGAGCAACTGATGAAGGATATCGAGGCCTTGAGTCAGTGACATAAGCATGTTTAGCCTAAGATGATTTGTTTGGGGGGGGGGGGGTGACACACGAGAGCTGTATTTATGGGAAGGGCTGCCATATTAGGGAAGGCTCGGTCTTTTTGACCCCAGAAAGCATCACCAGGAGTGTTGTGTGGGAGTTGTAAAAAGGCCAACTCTTTGAGGTATCCCAAAGTAGACTGGGCTGCCCCTTGTTGGCTGTGCTACAGTAGGGCTGCTGCCTTTGGTAGATAGCTTGGACTACGCTCCCTCCTCAACTGATCTTCCTAGATAGCAAGGTAGATAAAGTGCTGGACTTGGGAGTCAAAAACACCTGAGTTCAAAAGCTGTCGCACACAACTTATTAGTTCTGTGATCCTAGGCAAGTCACTGTGCAGTCTCAGTTTCCTCAATCTAGAAAATGGTACCACTGAATTCCCAGGTTGTTGTGAGCATCAGGTAAGATAATATCTGGAAATCACTTTGCAAACCTTAAAGTGTGATATAAATGTTTGCACCCCATGAACCTCCTTATTCCCTAAAAAATAAAACAATCCAGACTCCTTGGGCTGTCATGCCAGATCTTCTCCAACTTGATCTCCCTGTTTCTGCTTACACTGACTTTCCACCCCCAACAGAATCATCTCCTTACTTCCCCCAAAGCATTCCTTCATGTTCTTGTATACCCTCCTGGGGTCCAAACTTCCAATCTGAAACTTAGCCTTGGGCGAGTTCACTGTTATTTTGCATTGTTATTTAATTCTTGAGCGACTGTGTAACTTTTCCCCCAGATAGTGTGTGTGGGGGGTCTTATAGGCAAGTCTAGCTTATAAGTCCTAGCACTCAGTTACAATTTTTTGAGTAAATGAAGGAAATAGCATCAACCAGGACTACATGCCAATAGTAAAAGCCTCATGTACAAGTTCTGAGATAGAGAAATCAACTGGAAGTTTCCTAGAGGATATGAACTTGGAGCCCAGATTTTCACAAAGAAAAGCAGGTATGGGGCAGGGCATTCCAAGCATAAAGGAAAAACACCAGAGGAAGATCAAGACCCTGGGTCTTTTCACTAAGCAGGTCACAATTTTAAATGCATATCAAACTGGCACAGAAACTTTTTGATGCAGACCTGCGATCTTACTGGCATAGATATCAAGAGCTTAGCACAGTGCCTAGCACTTAGTAGGCATTTAATGAACACCAGCTGACAGACTGACAGGAAACTTCTCCCTGTGCTGATCAGCAACTGTTTTACAACTTATCTTAGAGAGTTGCCTAGGGACAGTGAAAGGTTAAGTGACTAGTCTACAGTAACAGCCAATCAGAGGCAGAACCCGAATCCCCAAGTCTCTGTGCCCCCAAGATTGTCTTCCATCATGGAAAAAGGCCAAAGATAAATGAGATCTGCTCTGTTCATGTTAATCCACAGGCAATTCCTACAAGCCTGCAGCATTGCTCTTGAACTCAATGAACGACTCATTAAAGAAGATCAGATGGAGTATCACGAAGGACTCAAGGCAAACTTCCGAGACATAGTCAGAGACTTATCTGACATCACCCATGAGCAGGCAAGTACCCTGTGCCCATTCTACCACTTCAAACAAAGTCAGCTGAGTGCTGGTATGTAAAGCAAGTTATTAATCTTCCCCAAATCCCTCAATTTTCAAAATGTCATCAGATAATACTAGCTGAGTAAATCTTAACCAATATTCCCTCAGCCTGGGGAAGAGCCTTTTGTGAATTTTCTAACTTGTAAATCCTTTCATTTTATTTCTCTACCATCTCATAATACACTCCTTACTCTGCACTCACACTGCTACCAACCGGATCTCTGACCTCAACTGGTGTCCACTACATCACCACTTAAGTAACGTTCCCTCTGATTTCACTGAACAAATGGAGGCCATTCATGGAGAGCTCCCTCAGATCTCCTCCTTCACCTTTGTCTCACAGGAAGAGGTGTTCCAATCCCAGTCCATCCTGTCTTCTCTAGCACACTGCCCCCTCTATCATCCTTCCCTTCCACTAATGTATCAACTGCTTCCCTACTACCTACAAAATATAGCCTCTTAAAAAACCCATTTGATCTGCCCCTCTCCATGAACTTTCATGTAATATATCTTTTCTCTTTTTTTTCTGGCTAAACGACTTGGTAATGTTGGAGAGGGAGAGAGAGAGAGAGAGATGGGGGAGGGAGAGATGGGAGAGGGAGAGAGGGAGAGAGGGAGAGAGGGAGAGAGAGAGAGAGAGAGGGAGAGGGAAAGGGAGAGGGAGAGGGAGAGGGAGAGAGAGATGGGAGAGCTGGTTCAAATTTGAAAGTATTCACTTAGACCTTCTCTTCAGCCAAAGGGAACTTCATTGACACAAAAGTAGTGGGCTAGCCCTAGACGAAGGACTAGCAATTTACAGAGGGACAGAAAAAGGGTGACAAGGAATCTTACGGTCCAGGATAGGGGGGAAGTTTTATAGTATTTCAAGATAAGGGGGTATAGACTTCAGGATGCCTTCAAATAAACCAGGGGTTTCACAAAGTCAATCCTTAAGAGCACTGTAAGGTTCAGTAAGGTCATCTAAAATAGATGCCTCTGTTTCCTTTCCATTCACTGTCTTCTTAACTCTGCACTTTGGTTTCTGACCTCATTATTCCACTGAAACTGCTCCTCTTCAAAGTTACCAATGATCTCTGAACTGCCAGATCTACTGGTCTTTTCTTCTAACACTCTCTCCTGTCCAGTTTTCAAGACATGCGCTGCCCTGGGTTTCCTCCTACCTGACTGTTCCTTCAAGGGCATGTCACTGACACCGAGAGTCCTCCAAGCTGCTGCTCCTTTCCTATTTCACTTAGTGATAGAGCTGGCTTCCATGAGCTGATCCAGTCAATGTCTCTATGCTTGTTGTGTTTCTCCTTTCTCAAAAGAAGATCATGACATCAGGAACATGATGACATGACCTGCAGTTGACTTTGTGCAAGGTCAGCAGCCCCACTTTGTCATCCAGTGGCCAGATATCCATCAGGATGACTGGAGATGGCCCAGGATGCAATGGGAGACCCTGGCCATTTTAGGCATAGGCCTTTTCGGGTTCTCACTTTGAGTGAAGAAATGCCCATTCAGTGAATATGCCTCTGTAAGAAGCGAGTCAAGAAACTATGTGTTAATTAGAAAAAAAGAAAAATCAATCAGACTGGGAGGGGGACATCCGCAGTGTTTCAGGTCAATAGGGAAATAGTTACTGTTGAAATTCACTGAGATCCAGGAGGGCCGAGAAGAGGAGAGGGGGAAGAGAGAGGAGAGAATTCTCACCTGCCCTCAGGTAAGGGGAGGGAGAGGGAGGGTGGACTCAAAGCTAGGGAAGACTAAGATCTAGGACTAGAGTTCTCTAACTCTTAGGAGCAAAGAAAATCCCTCTCTCTCCCTCTAAGAAGAGAGGAAAAGAGAAAGGGGAAGAGAAGAGGAAAGGTGAGAGGAAAGGAAAGAACAGAGGAAAAGAGGATAGAAGAGAAAGGGAGAGAGGGGAGGAGGGAGGAAACAGAAGAATACAGGGGAGGACAGAAGAAAGGAAATAGGAGAGGAGAGGAGAGGAAGGAGTGAGGAGGGAGAAGAAGGAAGGAAAGGGGAGAAGAGGAAATGGGAGTGAGGAGAGGAAAAGGAAAGAGTAAAAGAGAGCACAGGAAAGAAGTGGAGAGGAGAAGAGAAGAGAAAAGAGAAGCAGGAGAGAGGAAAGAGGAGAGGACGGAGAAGAGGAAAAGGGAAAGGAGAGTAGAGGAGACCCCCAGTTACCTGGGCAGCTTCAGATCATCAAAATTTACCTTCCTTTGGAGAAGACAGAGAGGATAGGCTTGGTCCCCTCCATTCAGGCATGTCTCTATAGTGACGACTGTTCAACCCCAGCCTCTCCCCAATATCACATGGTCAACTGCCTATGGGACATTTTGAACTCTATCTCATAGACATCTTCAAATCAACATGTCCCAAACTTCCTTCTTCCTAATTTCCTCCTAGGCTCACAAGCTAAATGTCACCCTCAACTCTTCACTTTCTCACCACCCATATCCAAGCCATGGCCACGTCCTTCTGATTCCACCTTGGTAATCACTGTCCTTTGACACTACAACCACACTAGCACAGTCTTTCATCATCTAAAGCCTAGACTACTGAAACGGCACGCTGCTTCGTCTCCTGGCCTCCAGTCTCTCCTCCTTGCAATCCATCCTCCATTTTGCTGTCCAATCAATCTTCCTCAAGTGTCTGATAATAACATCACCCCACAGACAAGCAATAAACTCAAGTGATTCCCTAACACCACCAGAATCAAATATTAAATCTTAGCCTGGCTTCTTCCAGTGACACTGGCCTTCTTGTTCTTACTTGCATTTAGCACAGTCTCCCCAGTCCCAGCATTTTCACTGCCTGTACCCTATGCCTGCAACACTGTCTTCCTCATTTTAGCTTCTCTGGCCTCTTTCAAGTCTCAGCTAAAAGCTCACCTTCTGTACCAGGTCTTTCCTAATTCCCTTTCATGCTTTCCTGAGATTATCTCCAATTGATCCTGGATAGAGCTTATACTTTGTACAGTTTCTTGCTTGTTGTCCCCTCCTCATTAGATGGGAAGCTCCATGACAGTAGGGCTTTTGACTTTTCTTTGTATTTCCAATTATTAGCATAATGCCTGCCACATAGTAGGCACTTAATAAATGCTTGCTGACTGGCTGACTGACCATGTCATTTCTGATTAATGAACTGCAGTGGCTCCCTACTTCAGAGACTAATCAATATGCATTTATTAAGTACTATTTGGCAGAAACTGTGCATCAAATGCAGACTTCTGTTTGGCATGTAAAAGCCCTTTACAATCTGCCACCAACTTACCTTCTCAGCTAAATTTATTATACTTTCTCCCTTTCATGCACTCTGTAGTTGAATCAACCTGGCCACCTTGACCTCAAGTCAAGTCACCAAGCACTTTTAAAGACCAACTTCACTTACATTTGGACAAGCGAGTAGACCTTAGTCAAAATGGGACAGCGCAGTGATGCTATGTGTCAGAAAGATACATCATTGCATGGAGACCCATGAACCTGAGATGATGAAGTAGAATGAATGGTATTAGGGTGACCACAAAAGGAAAGAGAGTAATGTTGTAAGTCATTGATGGAGTATACTTCTAATAATATACCAAGATGAATGTAAATCTTAGACTAAGTTTCAGAAACTCAAAATGTAAACAATAAATGAGTTGTAACTTTAGAGTAGCCTACATGTAAAAGATTTCAAGGTTTCAGTTTCAAAGAATGAATCTACAATGTGATGAAGATGAGAGGATTAAAAACTGTCTTATGAGGAACAGTGAAGAGAAAACTTTTAGGTGCCCCTCCCCAAATAACCACAGCTGTCTTGTGGAAGATGGGTTTGTTATTCTGAACAGCATCAGACATGAGAACTGGGACAGGTGAGTATCCGTGACCTTAAAAGAGAAGGGGAAAAATCGATCCAGCACCTTTGTTTTCCAAATCACATGTCACAAGTCATTTTGCGGGGGGAGGGGATTTCTGTGACATTGCTATTTTAAGGTAAAATTCTTTTCTTAAATGAGGTGCTATAAGAGAACTAGATCTTATTGTGTTCAGACAGAACAGCAGAAATAGAAAAGATCACATATATGTGAAGTGTCATCTTAAGGGCTGGTACAGTATGAATAGCAATTTGCATGCAGCTGCTGACATACTCTTGAACCCATAATTATTCAAAGTGAAAGCAAACTACTCCATGTGCCAAATTATTACAGGATCAAGAAGGATAGTGTTGAAAACAAACAGGTTTTGTGTATTTTTTTTCCCTAAAAAATGAATTTTGCAAATTTATTGCCTTTTCCCGCACATCTACCTTTGTCAACTCGTTCCCACAAAACATGGCATAACTCTATTTGGTTAATGGGACAGATATTTTGGCTACTGACCAACTCAAGATATCAGAGCTTAGAGTGTTTTGTCACCGTGTGGGAATGCAGGTTTGTCCAGATTTTTATTTTCCATATACATATAGATAGTATGTATACATACAAAATATAGAATATGATGTAGATATTGTTCTTATAATATAAAATAGCATGTATTATATATATATATAATATGTATACACACATACACAATAACTAGCATTTATATAGTGCTTTATGGTTTGCAAAACACCTTCCATTTCTTACCTCATTTGGTCCTCACAACAGCTTTGGGAGGTAGGTGCTATTATTATCCCCATTTTACAGATGAGGAAACTGAGCTGAGAGAGATCAAATGCTTACTAGCTGTGTGACCCTAGGCTAGTAAGCATCTGAGGTAGGATTTGAATTCAACATCATTCTATTTATGAGAAAATGGAAGCCCATAAGGTGAAATGACTTGAAGCTTCTGCCACACAGGCCTCCTAACTCCAGGGCTAGTGTTCTTTCCATTATACCACATGGCCCTAATATAAAACTGGAACTGCATCCCAAAGGGAAAAACGGGCATCCTGACATTCAGGGCTGTTCTAGAGCTGGCTCTAAATGACTCACCAGTGAGAGCATTTACCCCTCAGAACCAGGCTAAGCTGCAGACCAGGGCTTGAATGTTTTGTCAGTTGTCCTACACTTAAGGAACTGTTAATGACTAAGACTGAACATTTCTCAGAGCACCTCTGTATCACTCTCTAAACACTGCTTCACCTGAGCAGGAGGGCAGCAGAAGGCTCAGGAATGAAGATATCATCACCAGGCTGGGAGGTTAATAATGAGAGGCATTATTTGGGCGCTTTAAAGTTTACAGTGTTTTCTATTCCATTATCTCATTTGAACCTCACAACACTGCTGTCAGGCTATAAGAAAAATTATATTTATAAATACAGCAAATCACTTCAAGTCATAGTTTTAGGGAAGCACAAATTCTGTTAGCCAGAAGGAGTGCATGGAGAAGATTGGGAAGGCACAACAGGAGGAGGGCCTCACCTGACCCCTCAGGTCAGCCAGCTACCCTAATACCATACTGAACTAGAACTAGAACCGTACGTTCAGGTGATATTGCAAATCAGAAGGTGGGTCTAAAACACAAGCTGGTGACTAACAAATAAGATGGGGGGATGTTGCCATCAGAACTTTCTAAATCATTTGATAATAGCTTATGAAGCATAAGGACTTGTCAAGAATTATGCACTTAGGACTCTACCTTCACTGGCTATTTCTTTTGAAAGCTCCAAAGTATTATTTCAAATCTCTATTTTATGGATGATAAGGCAAGCCCAGTTTTCCACCACATTCCTAATTTCTTTCAGGGCAATATTTGCACCTGTTGCCTAGAGTTTGTTACATTGGCAAGTAAAGGTTAAGCCTTAATCAGAGACCACTGGGTAGAGTTCTTGCTTAAAGTATATGTTGGAAAAATATTTGAGGGTTGTGGTATTTCCACCTCATACCAGCAACTTCCAATTGAATTTAACCTAACTAGTTAAGAAAACTAGTCACATTTTCTTAATGAATAATGCATATTTTTTTTTACTTTTTTGCTATGCTGCCTTTGCACCCCAGCTCTGAGGACTCAAGTGGGTAATGTTACACTTTGTCATTTCTGCCTTATGCCAGTTTACCCAGCTGTCAGGGATGAGTTGAAACTATGCTTACTATTTCTCATTCACCTTCTTTTTCAACAATGGCTACTGCATCATGCCTACCATGTGAATTTCTTATGTTTTAGATGTTTCAAGAAGACACAATGCATTCTCCCTGGATGAACAATACATTACATGTATTCTGTGCAATCAGTGGGACATCAGGAGATGGAGGATATGGTTCCCCAAGATACACAGCAGAAGTATGAGAAACAACAGATGGAACATGAACCTAGGCTGCCCTTTCCCAGGCCTTTTTGGAACTGTGCAGGTGTTAGAGGGAAGGCTTGACATCCGTGGAGTATTTCTTATTACCACCAACAGCCAACATTGTCAAGCTCTCAAACAGGGTGCTTACTTATTTGCAATATTTAAGAAAAGTGGAAGTGCCTGGATAATGCACCACTGTGCTTGTTTTGTATTTCTTTTTTTTTAGTTAAACCTGTGTACTAGAAATCAGAGCTCAAACAAATGGATTCAGTTTGCTCAATTATGACTCAAAATTGTAATGGTACTATGTAAAGTTGTACAATGGGATGTAATAAAAGGTAAAACATTTGTAATTGGAAGTAAAGAAAATATTACTTTGCATCTTCCACTGTCGCAGTAGTCCTTGGGAAGAAGGTTCATATGATTTTCTTAAAACAAACTGAAGAAAGAAAACACTCCAAAATGGGTAGCTATTTGCATTCTTCTCTTAGACTGGTGGAGGCAAGAGGCTTCCATTAACCAGGAGCCTGCACAATGACAATTCCAGAGCTGAGGGATGTGGGTAAAAAATGACTCTGAGCAAAAAGGAAAGAGCTGGGCCCCTGCATGCCCACAGGAGGGCGTCTAGATGGAATCTTTACATAACTCGAATCCAGAGCATGCAGTACTTGTTCCCAGCCTCTTAGGCTTGATGGGCTGGGGATGGCCCCAAAGCTGGCTCAACCATTTCTCAGCATGTATAGTCTGTGGCAGACCCTGAACCCAAGAGGGGCTGTGATTACCATGTGGGGAAGGGAATAAACATTTGTAGAGTCTCTAGTACAAGCTTGTTTCTATCAAGTATTCATAGGGTGCACTTTGGTTCAAACGCCAACAGAGGATGAAGAGGGCTCACTGTGGGCCCACGGTGGGAGGAGGCCACCCCTGAAGCTAATGGCACTTTAGGCTACATTAAGAAAAGAATGAGAGAGATGACAAAGTTGCTGTCCTCTGTCCTGGTCAGACACCACCAGAAGTACTTTGTTTAAAATGTGTCCAGAGAAGGGCGAATGGGAGGGTGAGGGGTCTCAAACCTTGATAGAAGGAACACTATAGAGCCAGTCCCAGTTCTGAACAGAAACTCCCATGCCATGCGTGTGGCATGTTTGATAAAAATCAAAACACTCACACACACACACACACACAGGAACGCTATAAGGAATTCGGAACAATTAGTCTAGAGAAGAGAAAGTAATGTGGACATGATCACTAAGTAATAGTTGTATGCTCATGTGAGATATGGATGTCCATGAGTTGTCTAATGTTATGGAGATGACTGGAATCTGGCTGCACAGGGACACTTGCTCCTTTCCTTGCTTATCTCCCAGAGGGATGTTGGGATGGAATTATATCTATCCCCTAAAATATCTCTGTTCTAATATGAGGAGATCATTTTAGAGATTGAGGACAAAAATCACTTCCTTAGCCACTTAAAGAGGAGGGTGTTCCCAAGTTCACATTCACTGCCTTAGTTATCCCCTCCCCCAACTGCTGGTTACACAAAAGACCATGATATATAAAGTGAATGGCAAGTAAACTCACTTGTCAAAGCAAAACAGGAACCAAGTAAGAGTTCTGCAGACTAGAATACTAGAAAATATACAGAACAGATGGATTCTTCTGCTGGGAGCAAACCCAGAGAAGGGTCCAGTCTTATCCAAGGAGACATTCTGTCTTCTACGTCTCTGGGACATACTGAAGAGCCAGTTTCCTCTACATGTTTCCTCTGTATATTTTTTTCTCCATGGGTCTCTCCCAAAGAGTCTCTGTCACCACATCTCTCCAAAAAAACAGCTTTGCCACCAACTCCATCTCTCAGGTAGGTAAAGCAGTTTCTCTTTCCCAATTAGGAATCACGTCTCCTTCTGTATATAGCATACAACACAGGACTGCCCTTTTCCCACAGTGTCTGGATAGGCATCAGGGTTATAGCTGTCTTTATCAAAGGGCTATCATGTCCAAGAGGAATCATGCATTCTGTGTAATTCGTGAGAACAGAAGACCAAATGACATAAATGACATGGTGGCAGATGAAAGCTCAATATTAAGGAGAACTTCACCATCTCTTCCATCTCTCTGTCCACTTCTCCCAACTCACACCACTACCACCCTAGTCCAGGCCTCACCATCTCTCAGTTGGACTATCGTAAGAGCCTTCTAATTGGTGTCTACCCCACATCGCCTCTCTCCAATCCATCCTCCGCACAGCTGCAAATGGTCACCTAGCATATACTAAGGGCCAAGGTGCCAGAAACATTGTCCAAGATACAAAGAAAGGCAACGAACTAGTTCAGTCTAATGGTGGAGACAACATGCAAACAAATACATACATAGGATAAACTGGAGATAATCTCAGAGGGAAGGCACTAAGGTTAAGGGAACTAGAAAAGGCTTCTTGCAGAAGGTGAGACTTAAAGAAAGTCAGGAAAAGCAGGAGGTGTCAATGAGGAAGGAGAGCATTCCAGGCATAAGGGACAAGCAGTGAAGATGTTCAGAGCTGAGACATAGAGTGTCATGTTCAAGGAATAGCAAGTGGGCCAGGCTAGTGTCACAAGGAGGGAAGTAAGGCTGAAGAAGACTGGAAACATACGTAGGGACCAGGTTCCAAAGGGCTTTGAAAAGGAAACAACTGCAAATCTGATATTCCTAAAAGGCAGGCCTAACCATGGCATTTTTTTTTTTTTGCTCAAGAACCTGCAGTGGCTCCCCATTGTCTTTACATTTCAAGCCTTTCACAATCTGACTTCAGTTTGCTTTTCAATGCTTACACATTATTCCTCCTTCCACTCACTAGACCTCAGACATGACACTCCATGCTTTGCACGGGCTGTCTCCTATGACTGGGATGCTTTCCCTCTAGAACTGTGCTTCTTACAACTCATAGCTCCCTTCAAGGCTCAATTCCAGTGTCACCTCTATAAAAGGACCTTTCCCAATACCCCCTAGTTGTTAGTATCTCCTTCTCATCCCATCACTGTGTATTTACTTGGTATATAGCTTGTATTTACCAATATGTGAACAGTGTGTAGTCCTCTAGAATGCTTTGTGTTTGTCTTTGCATCACCTACCACATGCTTTTGGGTTGTATCATTAGGTATCTAGCTACCATTCACTGAACATTTAAGTAGAGCTCTGAAAGCCCCATAATTAACATAATTTATACAATATATATTCAACATGAGACAATATTCATGATATGTCAGCATCAATGGATAAAGGCAGGTCAAAGATGTTACAAAAGAGATTCCGTAAAAAAAAAGAGAGAGATTCCTAACCCAACTCTAAGATTTCGTGAGACTAAAACTTCATTTATAAGCCCTCTTTGGTCAAGTCTACGTGGCCATTTCTACTGGATTAACAAATGCTAGCGATAACACTTTCATCGTTACAGAAATCTCAGATGATCTGAGTAATTCAGGAAATGCCAGGCTTTGATGCTTATATTATCCAGGTCACGTGGGCAACTTCTCACGTCCTTTAAGGTTATGGTCTATTATAGTAACTTCAGGGGAGCACTGATAAATGCTAAACAACCAGGACTGGGGGGAAAAAAGTACCCATGAGATATTTTTCACTTTGAAATGTATTATTAATACCTTCTCAATCACTTAAGTCTAGACAATCAACAAAGCAGAAAATCAAAGCCCTGATCAGCATTTGCTGAATTCTGAGGTGTCAAAGTTCACGTTGAAAATGGAAGGATCAGCAGCTCCAACACATTCCCTGACGAAGAGCCTAAGAAACATGCTGCTGGAGGTGACAGGAAGAGACTCCAGAGTCCATCTAGTCCAGTCTGCTGTTTTTATAAATGAAGAAACTGGAACCCAGAGAGAGGAAGCGACCCACCCAAGGTCAGAGTATTAGGGAGCAGACGTAAGATTGATAGACTCTCAGTCTTGGAAGGCATCTCAGAAGACATCTAATGAAGCTCATGACTCAAGGTAAGCCTGACATAACTCAATGACATTCCCAAAACAATCCATCCTCTGCCATGTCACTGGGAGGGAACCCACCCTACCTCCCTGGGCTGGCTTCTGAGGTCCCTTTCAGCTCCAACTTGATGACCTATGACCCCAAGGCAGCCCATCTCACTTTGGGATTGTTCTAATTTCTAGGAAATTTTTCCTTATATCAAACCTAAACCCACTGGGCCAAGCAGAACAAATGAAATCCCTTCTCTATATAACAGCCCTTAAAGAAAGCCATTGTGTTCTCCAGGATAAGCAGCTAGTTTTCAATCAGTCCAGCTTGTCAAGTGCCCTTAAGATGTAGTTCCTCAACTGAACACAATATTCCTCAGTGCTTCTTAAACTGTGGGTTGTTCCCCTATATGGGGCTTAAGAAGCCCTGCTCTACCTGAACTCTGACCAGGGGAGAGCATAACCGAATTATCTGTTTCCTAGTTCTGGACTCTCCAAGCTCTGAAGGCAGGCTAAGAGCTGCTTTGCCTCCCCTCATCCCCAAGCTGTGAGCCTGCAATCCACAGAAACCTCCCAGACTTTTACACATGAACTGCTGCCTAGTCATGCTTCCTTTCGTCTGTACTGATGACTTTACATTGTCCCCTATTAAACTATCTCCATCTTAGATTCGTCCCACTATTTTAGTTTTACAAGTTCTCTTGGATCCTGTAACCAACATGTCACCAACATACAAATTTGATAAGTATGCCCCTCTACCTCTTAATCTAAGTAATTATCAAAAACTGGATGAAGGGACGTTCTTTGGGGCATTCTACTAGAGGTAAGTCAGAAATGGTGTTACATACCTTGTAGAATGGTGGAGACCCCAGTGTCTGGGACTGCCTTGCTTTGACTAGGGCCACAAGAACACCTGTAAGAAAAACAGAAAACAAAACCTTGTAGCCAGAGTTTTCTATCTTCACCATAAACAACTTGTTTGTATTTAAGATGAGCCATGAACAGTTGTTAACCAGGCTATTTAACACAGTAATATTTATTATCAAGTTAATAAAAGATGAGAACAACGTACAAATGGTACGCCTTATAGTTATATTTTTGCTGCTAATATACTGAAATTGTCTTTTAAATGACGTCTCTTTTATATGTATCGGAGGTGCTTGTACAGCAGTAAAGATGGAGAACTTAAAAAAGAAAAAAAGAAATGGCATTACAGACCCAGTTTCTATTTTAGACAACACCTGAGATTTCATTAGGGTAAGAAACTCCCTCTACCAATGAAGAAAGCACTTTCTCTCTAAGGAATAGTCTTAAAGAGCTCTTTGAGGCACTGAGAGGTTAAGTGACTTTCCTAGGGTCACAGCCCCATACTTCTGAGGGTGAATTTGAACACTGATTCTCCATAACAACAGCAACAGCAAAAATCGCAACTGACAAAACAGCAGAGTAGTTGTTTTTAAAACAATTCTCCCCATCTCCAAACAAGAAATGTGCCAAGTCTTGATTAATTAAAGCTGCAACAAGATGACAAAAGCAGCTTCTGAAACAGCAGACTCAAACTACGTAAAGCTCCCATCAGCCCTGCCTGCCACATCCCTCCAGAACAATCTGCAAGGCTTATCTTTCCACCTCCCGATGCAGCAGTCTCTACCTAAACAGCAATAACTCAGAGTGAATCCCTCTACACCATATAAAGGGCCATAAAACACTGATCCTATCCAGCTAAATAACAGAAAGTAGATGCAACTGCCTGCAGGGAAGGGGACCACAAACCTGGAGCGTTCAGACCACCTGACTGAGGAGTCACTCTGCCTTTTATCTGCTGCTCCCCATCCCATCACTTCTAATCTCTCCAACCTTGACCACCACCACATTTCTCGGCCTCCTCTCCCCTATGTTTGAAGAGCTGGAGAGCAGAGCACCAAACTGGTATGTCCCGATGCCCTCCTTGACACAAGGCACAACCTGACTTAGATCACTGCACTTTGCATCTGATGTCATGCCTCATTTTAATGCCACAAAACAAGATGCCCCCACACTGGGTACCCTCCCCCACCCCACTTGCTTTCATCCTTTAGGTTGTAAGCTCATTGAGGGCAGGGACTTTTTTATGTATTGTGTCCCCAGCATGCAGTAGATGCTTAATCAATGTTGACTGGATTGGAGTTTAGGGCCAAAAAGTCTTGAGTCTATACAAAAGAAAAGGTGTTTGCCAAGAATGGAATAGGAAAAGACCAAAAGGTGAGGAGACAAACCAGCAAACAACTATTCAGGAAACAAGAAAGCAGAAAGAAAATGGTTAGGTGTCAGCCAAGATCCTATAGAAATCAACAGTGAAACTTACAAAGACAGGAAGGAAAAATTAGGAAAAACTGAAAAGAGTACAGCACAATGAAGAAGTATGATAATTCAACACAAAAGAAACCAAAAACCTTCAAGGGGAAAGCAAGAAAAATTCTGAGAATTGTTCAGAGATCATGTAACACTACAGACCCAAATGCTTTCAAACAGATAAATGAAACATTTTTTTGGAGGGGGAAAGCCAAGGCAATTGGGGTTAAGTGACTTGCCCAAAGTCACACAGCTAGTAAATGTCGAGTATCTGAGGCTGGATTTGAATTCAGGTCCTCCTGACTCCAGGGCTGGTGCTCTATTTAAAATTTTTAAAGGTAGTATTAGGATGGAAATTAGATAGGAAATCAAAGCTCTCAAAGGAGAAGTAAATAAGACAAACAGCAGAGTGGACAACTTAAAACATACCACAGATGAGTCTACAGAGTAGTAGATGCTCTTATAAAAAAACAAAACAAAACAAAACAGCCATGGAACTCAAAAATGCAGAAAAAGAAAAGCACAAGACAACAACTTTAAAAGAACACATGATTTTGATACAAGCCAAAACAAATGACCCTGAAGGCAGGATATTAAAATATAAGGATCACAGTTCTCCCCGAAAAAATATGATGAATTAAATAGCCTGAATATTATCTTGTAGCAATAAGAAAATTGTTCAAGATCTATTAAAAGTGATAACAAAGTATTAATTGATTTATTTGGGATTGTAAAGAGATAAAAGATGACATACTTGAAATTCTCAAACATGTAACTTCCAGAATGTCAATGTAAATAGCAAATTTTGCAAGAAGCAAAGAACAAGGCCTTAAGCTACAAAGGTAAGTTAATTCGACTATCACAAGATTATGCCACATTGATGAGAAATCAGAGCTAAGATTGACAAATGTGATGGGTGAAATCTGAAATAACTTGAGGAAACAAAGGTGAGAGCTTTCAAGCACATAAATTTAGTAAGTAATACATGTCAAGTGGATAACAAATCAGAACTAGGCCTTGTCAGCTTGGCACTGGACCCAAATACAGGAGAAGACATGTTTTTAAAAGATAACAATTAACGGGCCATAAACCAGGATACAAAATTAGGTAACCTGGTTTCTAACTGGAGGAAAGATTAGGGACTTTCTGAGCTGAGACAGATATGAGCGAGTCTCAGGAGTTAGGAGGAAGGAGAATGAGGAGGTAGACTTTACTGGATATGAAACGGGATGTCACTCAATTTCCATGATTAGCAAGTAGGTAGAATTTGCTGAAAAAAGAAACTCAAGTCCCAAAATGGAGTCAGTTTTATAAGAAGAAGTCAGTTTGATTCACACAGTTCTCTCAATTCCCCTCCTCTTTGATCCATCCCCTCTTCCCATGGAGCACTTATCTATAAGCCAAATTTATAAAGTTTTTAAGACCATTGGAAAGCATCTTCTCATACAGAACAACAGCTAACACAAAACCGAAGAACAATGATGATGATGTCACCTAAGAAGACAAGTCTTGTTAAATAGGCTCTATAGATAAACTACATCAGGCTATGGATCAAAGTACTTAGAGGGCTCACAACAGACTAATTCTGAGAGGGAAGATTTACATGTTACCAAAGTAAACCAAGAAAACTCAGCAAACATAAACACCATGAAAGAAAGGGCCAAAGCAATACAATGATAATCATCAATACTGAATAATGCTCAGTCTCCTTGTATCCAGTAACCCATTACCAATGTCCATTTAATCACTTTATCTTGCTTCTAAGACGTCCCATGTAGTCCTCTAGTCCTTGGAAATACACCTTCCCTTGGACAATCTGAAATAGGCTTTATTCTCAGGGCAGCTCTGAAGGGAGCTCTGCTTCTCTGGTTTCAAGTCACTTGTCAAAACTCCTGGATAATTCTACTAAAACACTTAATTTGATTTGATACAGGCCAATTTGGGGATCCATTTGGATTTTTATCTATTGTAGACCAATCTTAATTTCTTCAATAATCAAAAGTGCCAAATTGAAGCCAAAATAGGTGATTAACTGAATCTCTTGGAGTTTTAAACCAATTTTCACATAATTCAATAGATCCCATGACCAGTTTATCAGTCACTTGATAATTATGGCTATATGTGACTGCCAGTCATGCCACTCACCAATGTGGTTATCTATATGTAGTGTACTCTTCTCCAACTTCAGTGGAGCCTCACCTATTGCCTCCAAAGGACTTCCCAGGAAACACCTACCCCAAGGTGTGGGGGCTTAACTTAGGTCAGAAGACTATGAGATCAAGGTGGAGAGTCTGACCTCCAGGGAAGTCTTCCACAAAGTTTCTGAAAGCCCATCCCAGGGGTCCAAGTTCAGTCTTGACCTGACTGACTTTACCAAAAACTGTGACAAGTAAAATATGAAATAACTTGAGGAAAGTTAAATCTTCCAAGCATATATATTTGAGTAAGCAACGAATTCCAAGTGCATAATGAATCGTGACCAGGCCTCCTCAGCTTGGCACTGGACCCCGAATATAGCAGGAGACAGAATTTTATGCATTAAAAAAAATAACTCACAGGAAATAAACCAGGATACAATTAGGCAATCTGATTTCTAATTGGAGGAAAGATTAGGGATTTTCTGAGTTAGAAGGGGGATGAGCAAGTTTCAAGAGTTGGGAGGAAAAGGACAAGCAGGTGGATTTTCCCAAATGTGAAACAGGTTGTCATTCAATTCCCGCAATTAGCAAGTAGGTAGAATTTATAGGAAAATGAAATTTAAGTTTCAAAAAGGACTTTGTTTTACAAAATGGATTCTCACAACTCTCTCACAGATAGTCCAAGAACTAAAGGGAATAGGAATATCCCCCAAAATATAACCTGATAAAGTTAAGTCCAATAATCAACCAAAAAAAAGATGAACCTGGGGTGAGGAGCCAAGATGGCAGAGTAGAAAGACTCACATATGTGAGCTCCAAACCCACAGCCCATAAATTTCCTGTAAAAAGAATTCCCCACAAAATCTAGAGCAGTGCAAGCTGCGCAGCAATGCAGTGGAGGAGATTTCCATTCCAGAGAGCCACCACCAAAGGTCCGTCTCATACCAAACAGCAAAGCCCACCCCTGTGCTGCCCTGGCCACAGCCCCCCAACCTCCCCCCGACCCCCCCCAAGAGGAGCAGATCCTAGCAGGCTTCAGGGATGGAATCTCAGGCAGCCACGAAGGTCCCTCCACCCACAGGTGCTACAGGTCAGTGAGAGAGACTTCTGGGCTGGCTAAGAGGGGAACGGGGTGTCTCCATAACTCAGGCCCCCTTGGGAGGCAGCATCAGAGGCAGTGGCAGCCCAGGACTCCCAGAGCAGGCAGGAGCTCAGGGCCATTACTGAAGATCTCTCCCCCCTGAGGGAACTGAGCCTAGGAGGCGGCCCTGCCCCCACCTGAGCACCAGAACTTAAGCTCACATTGAATAGCAGCCTCACCCACTGCTGAAAGCCTTGAGGCTGGGGAGCAGCATTTGAATCTCAGACCCCAAGCACTAGCTGGGCAGATCTAGATGGGGTTGGAGAGGAATCTCAGAAGTCAAGTAACTGGCTGGGAAAATGCCCAGAAAAGGGAAAAAAAATAAGACCATAGAAGGTTACTTTCTTGGGGAACAGATGTTTCCACCTTTCCTTTCTGATGAGGAAGTACAATGCTTACCATCAGGGAAAGACATAGAAGCCAAGGCCTCTGTATCCCAAACATCTAAAATAGATATCCAATGGGCTCAGGTCATGGAAGAGCTCAAAAAGGATTTTTAAAATCAAGGTAGACAGGTGGAGGAAAAACTGGGAAGAGAAATGAGAGAGACGCAAGAAAAGCATGAAAAATGGGTCAACACCTTGGTAAAGGAGACCCAAAAAAATGCTGAAGAAAATAACACCTTGAAAAATAGGCTAACTCTATTGGAAAAAGAGGTTCAAAAAGCCAATGAGGAGAAGAAGGCTTTCAAAAACAGAATTAGCCAAATGGAAAAAGAGGTTCAAAAGCTCACTGAAGAGAATAGTTCTCTCAAAATTAGAATGGAACAGATGGAGTCTAATGACTTTCTGAGAAACCAAGAAATCACCAAACAAAACCAAAAGAATGAAAAAATGGAAGAGAATGTGAAATATCTCATTAGAAAAACAACTGACCTGGAAAACAGATCCAGGAGAGACAATTGAAAAATTATGGGACTACCTGAAAGCCATGATCAAAAAAAGAGCCTAGACATCATCTTTCATGAAATTATCAAGGAAAACTGCCCTGATATTCTAGAAGCAGAGGGCAAAATAAGTATTGAAGGAATCCATCGATCACCGCCTGAAAGAGATTCAAAAAGAGAAACTCCTAGGAACATTGTGGCCAAATTCCAGAGTTCCCAGGTCAAGGAGAAAATCTTGCAAGCAGCTAGAAAGAAACAATTCCAGTATTGTGGAAATAAAATCAGGATAACTCAAGATCTAGCAGCTTCTACATTAAGGGATCAAAGGGCGTGGAATAGGATATTCCAGAAGTCAAAGGAACTAGAACTAAAACCAAGAATCTCCAACCCAGCAAAACTGAGTATAATACTTCAGGGGAAAATATGGTCTTTCAATGAAACAGAGGACTTTCAAGCATTCTTGATGAAAAGACCAGAGCTGAAAAGAAAATTTGACCTTCAAACACAAGAATGAGAAGAAACATGAAAAAGCAAACAGCAAAGAGAAGTCATAAGGGACTTACCAAAGGTGAACTGTTTACATACTTACATGGAAAGACAATATTTGTAACTCTTAAAACTTTTCAGTATCTGGGTAGTTGGTGGGACTACACACACACATACACACATACATGCATGTACATGCATGCATGCACACACACACATACACACATGCACACACACAGACAGAGAGCACAGAGTGAATTGAATAGGATGGGATCATATCTTAAAAGAAATTAAGGTAAACGGTGAGAGAGAAATGTAGTGGGAGGAGAGAGGGTGAAATGGAATGGGGTAAATTATCTCTCATTCAAGAGGCAAGCAGGAGAATTTTTAGTGGAGGGAAAAAGAGGAGAGCTGAGAAAAAAACATGAAGTTTACTTTCATCACATTCGACTAAAGGAAGGAATAAAATGCACACTCATTTTGGTATGAAAACCTATCTTACAATACAGGAAAGTGGGGGAGAAGGAGATAAGCAGGGTGGGGGGGATGATGGAAGGGAAGGCAATGGGAGGAGGGAGCAATTTGAAGTCAACACTCGGGGAGGGACAGGATCAAAAGACAGAATAGAAACAATGGGGGGCAGGATAGGATGGAGGGAAATACAGTTAGTCTTACACAACATGACTATTATCGAAGTCATTTGCAAAACTACACAGATATGGCCTATATTGAATTGCCTGCCTTCCCAAAGGGAATGGGTGGGGAGGGAGGGATGGGGAGAAGTTGGAACTCAAAGTTTTAGGAACAACTGTCGAGTATTGTTGTTGCTACTAGGAAGTAAGAAATACAGTTAAGGGGGAATAGAAAGTCATCTGGCCCTACAGGACAAAAGAGAAGATGGGGACAAGAGAAGGGAGGGAGGATAGAAGAGAGGGCAGATTAGTGATAGGGGAAATTAGAATGCTCGGTGTATTGGGGGTGGGGGGAGGGGACAAATGGGGAGAAAATTTGAACCCAAAATTTTGTGAAAATGAATGTAAAAAGTTAAATAAATAAATTTATAATAAAAAAAGATGAACCTATAGGAAAAGATGTATTTCAAATAGTCCTAGAAAACAAATCAGAAAAAACAGAGCATTTAATTTGAAAACACCCCAAACAACAGAAGTGTAAGAACATCACACATAAATGTCTTTTAAATTGAGTTACCTCTGTAAGAATTATATAATAGCCTATCATGCTGAGGGGAGCCCAGATACAATAGCACCACTGTCCCTAGTGATAAGAATACATGGTTAGAGAAATGCAAATTTGTTCCATTTTGCATCTCTTTCTAGTACTCTCGTACTTCAATCAGACAATCTCCAAAGCTCTCCAATGACCAATTGCTTAGAGTAGGGGCTCTTAATCTGGGGATCCATAAGGGATCTAAGAATAGAATTGAAGAGGTCCATGAACCTGGAATTTTTAATATTCTGATATTAATTTGATTTGTGTTTCAATATAATAGGTTTCCTTTGTAATTCTATGTATTTTATTTTATGAAATTAAAACCATTATTCCGAGAATGGGTCCACAGGCTTCACCATTCTACCCAAGGAGTTCATGACATTTGGCTTAATATGTTAGAGGTTAAGAACCCCTGGCCTAGGGTAAAGTTCTGCCTCCTTAGCATGACATTCAAGGTTCCAATGTTACTGTTCTGGCCCCAAGTCCCTTTGCCAAGCTGACCTGCATATATGCTGGACAGAGAATTCGATGTGGAATAGAGAAGGTATTCTAAACCCTCATGCTGGACAGTTACGGCCCTAGGGAAGTCTCAAAGCTCCACTTTCACCATTCACAAAATGACAATGATAAAAGCACTGATCATCTCCCAGGGCTGTTCTGAGGATAAATGAAAGAATGTATGGGATGTACTTTGCAAAACTTAAAACTAAATCAATGTCAACTATTATTATCACCCCATTTCCGAAAACAACTCACCACAGCTGCTACTGATTGCAGCACTTCCCAGATGGACCATGGAGAAAACAAAGGATATTTTTCATGCATCTTTTTTCCTACAAATTGGGAAAGGGCACAGTTTATAAGACAGGACGGGGGCCAACTTATGGATCTTAGTTGAGTGAGGCAACCATTTGTGTATCCCTCTAAAAACTGAAACAGAAACTAAGAGTGGTAACAATAACAGCAGCCATGTTTGCCTTTCTTGATTATTGCTACAGTTGACTCAGTAGTTAATAAATAAACTGAAGAGGCTCACCAACAAGGTCGTAGCCTTTTGTTCATAGCTAGGTAATGGCTGAACATAGGAAATACAAACTACTGACTAGGCGTTGTCTTATGGTTGTGATAAACAAAGGGTGAAATAGGTTCATTCCCTCACAACAAAATACATGTGGCTTAGCACTTGCTTCCTGGCTAGTTACAGCCTTATATGTGTGGTGCACTAGAAAGTCTATGCCACCTGATGAAATTCACATGAAAAGCAACACAAATGGAAAGATCTTGTAAACAAAAGTGTCAAAGATCATAAAAGACAGAAATAGCATTGGAGAAACTGTGGAAGACAGTCATTCTGTCAGCAGAGCTACATGTAAATTGGTTGAACCCATTAAAAAAAATAACTTGGAATTATTCAAGAAACCGTACTGAACTGTCCATATCCAACTATATAAATACTGGGAATGGACCTCAAGCAAGTGAAAAAGGAAACAAAAGGTCTCATACAAGCCAAAATATGTGTAGCGTTTTTTATGGTAGTAAAACCTGGCAATTATGGAACAAATAGTGGTATGTGAACACCACCATTTCTGTTCTGTAAAAAACAAACTAATATGAAGAATCTAAAGAGGATAGGCAAGATTATACTGACTGAAGCACAGAGGGGGAAAAGTGGCACCAGAATATTCTACACAATTACCACAGTAATACAAAGGAAAACAATACTGAAAGACATCAAAATTCTGATCAATGCAAGGCCAATATCAACTCCTAAGTACTGAAAATGAAACATACCCTCTTCTCACTGGAAAGATGGAGGATATAGGTATAGAATAAGACATATGTAGTTAAACACAGGCAATTTGTAGGTTGCTCCCTTTTTCTTAAAAGGGAGGATTATAGGAGTAAGGGTAGGGGAAGAAAGTTATTAAGAAGTAACAGTGATGTGGGGGGGAGTATCTATAAAAACATTTATTTTAATTAAATTTTATTTTTCAATTATTAAGCACATTTTTCTCCCATTTTCCTCCCTTTTAAAAAGAAGGGGAAAAAAATGTAACAAATGTACATAATCAATAAAACAAATTCCCATATTGGCCATGTTAAAAAAAATCTGCATCTCATTCTGCATATTTAGTTCAGCCTCTCTCTTTCAGGAGGTAGGCAGCATCTTTCATCGTTGGTTGTCTTTAATTATGGTTGGTAACTGCACTGATCAGAGTTCTTAAGTTTTTCAAAGCTGCATTTTTACAATGTTGTAGTTACAAACTGTTAGTATAAATACATATTTAATATATATACATATTCAGTACATGTATATATATTCAGTTTATAAATACATACATACACTATACATGTAATACAGAGTATAAACTGTTCTCCTCGGTCTGTTCACTTCACTTTGCATCAGTTCACACAATTCTTCCCAGGTTTCTTAGACTATAATAGTATTCCATTATAGTCATAATACGTTCTGTCATTACCCAATTGATGAGCATTCTCTTACTTTCCAGTTCTTTGCCAATACTTAAAAAGAAATTGTTATAAATATTTTGTGCATATACAATCTTTTCCTATTTTTTTGATCTCTTTGGAGTATAGGTCAAGTAGTGGTATATTATTACATGGTAAGAAATAATCAATGTGAGGAATTCAGAAAAAAACAGGAAAACTTACATGCACTCTTGACAATGAATAAAATGACCATGAGAATGTAAATGAAAACATTAAAGGGCAACTAAACTCCAATTCATTGCAGTTATCACTCTCGGTCAGTCCTGAATATCAGATGATATAATACAACTGAGTAAAGGTAGGTACACTAGAAGTGTAGAGGGCTCAGTCATGGTTGTTTTTCAGTTGCTTACGCCTGACAATTTTTCTTCTTTACCAGGAAGGGTTAAATGGCTGAGACCATGGTGAGGATATTGGGAAATGACTATGTATGAAAAACAAAATCACCATAAAATTTTTTAAAATAAAAAAAATACAGGTTTAAGAATAGTCTAAAATTAACACATATGCATATGTGTATGTATCATATATATACATGTATATGTATGTATGTGTGTATATACATACATATATATACATATGCATATACATATATATATAAGCTATTTCCCCTAATATGGCAGATGGTCCAGAACAACAGTATTTTCTTGAGTTGCTTGTACTGAATAACACAATACAATATCCACTGTTCACATAGCTGCAGTAACAGAATTATTTGGATGATTTTTGCCTTGCAGATAGTAAGCAGCCAGGTCTCCTAGAACTTCACAAGGAGTGACTGTCACCTCAATTGAGCCTTACAACCTGCTAAAGCAGAGAAGAAACTATCCCCATCTGGTAAATAAATGCAAACACCAAGAGGTTAGGTGACTTGTCTGAGGTCATTCCGTGGGAAGTAGAGAAATGTGTCAAAAGCTTTCAAGGGATCAAGAAAGAGGAAGACTGAAAAAAGGCATCTGATTTAACTATTACAATGTCACTTGTAACCTCCAAGAGGTCAATTCCAGTCTAGTAGTGGGGGCAGAAGCCATACTGCAAGAGCCAAGGATACATTGGGCAGTGAGAAAGTGGAAAGGAAAGGAGTGGAACAAAGTGGTTTGATCATAGATTAAGACGTGGAAGGACCTAAGAGGCCGTTTAGTCCAACAGCCTCATTTTAGAGAGAATGAAACTGAATCCCAGAGAGGTAAAGTGACTTACCCAAGGTCACACAGATAGCAAGTGACAGAGCCAGGATTCACATTAGAATTGTCAGACTTAAACCTAGTGATCTCTCTACTTCACCATGCTATTTCCCTAATGATCTCCAACAGCGTTAAAGGCTGCAGAAAGATCAAGGAGAATGGGGATTGAGAAAACCTCTCAATACAGAAAATGTAAGTTGAATAATGATGGTGGTTTGCTGTCTACAGTTTCTTTCACCAAAATGTAATTTCCTTTCTTATCTTTGTTTATACTGTGAATTTTGCTTTATGTGATGGTATGATTCCAACTCCTGGTTTTGTAGATTAATCTGCTGCGTAGTAAATGTTGTTTCAGCCTCTCATTTTCATTCTATGTATTCTTTACCTTTTAGATATAGTTCTTGTAACCACAGATTGTGGGGTCTTATTTTCTTAACCAATCCATCGTTCTCATTTCATTAGATTTTTAAAATTCATTTACATTTAAAGTTATGAGTTAGGGTTATATTTTCCTCCATTTGTACCTTTGGCATTTCTTTTCTTCTGAATTAGGGGGTGTGTGCTGTGTGTTCTGGATGTGTGCAGACATTCTTCCCCTCATCCTCAACACACTTCCCCCATTTTGTTAACCCTCAATCTAGTTTTAGAGTTTTATTTGACTTAGAGATTTTTTCTTTTTTCCTTTTACTTCGTTACTTAATTCTTCTCCTTCCTTTTCCCCTTCTCAGTTAAATGGTTAATTTAAAATTCCCACTCCTCTTCTCCCCTCCAATTTCTTTCACTTGTAGGTTTTTTTTTCTAAAACGGCTTTCTTTACCTTATTCTCTTATATTTCTGTCTATTCTAAACTTTTATTTTTTAAAACTGAAATGAGTCCATTAGACTGTGATCTGCTTGAAGGGAGGAACTGGTTGGTCTCTTGCCGTTCTTTCTATGCCCAGGGCTTAGCACAGTGCCTAGCACACAGCAATCACACATCACTCAATCAGTGATGGTTGACTGGTGACTGACTCCTTTGCTTCATGATCCATATACTCATAAATTCCTTCTTTACCCTTTTTGTGTTCCTCATGAAACTAAAGCTTCTAAAATACTGAGTCTGTTCCTCTTCTAAATAATTTCTGTTATTGCCTTGTGTATCTTTCTCCTTCACCCCTCTTTTCTGTTGCGTTCTCTGACAAATAGCAATTCATGATACAAGTATCCTCCCAATGATCTTTTTTTCTCCAGTCATCTTTTCTTAGCACAGTGCTTGGCACACAGTAAATGTTTACTAAATGCTTATTATGACTTGCTGACTTTCCCATTTGCCATGAAATCTCCTTGTTGGTTCCATATCTTCACACCCTTCTCGATGCTTGTTAATCCTCAGGAGCTCCAATTTTCCTTCACTTGAGGACTTGCTGTCTAGAGGCACAACTCCATCTCAGAGGAAATGGTCTCCTCTATGCACCAACATGCAGTAGATTAGACCCGATGTAAGGTCCCCACCTCCCATTACAAAGTATATCTTTCTTCCCATGAGAGTTTTCTTCCGGAGGATGCCCTGACATCATTGGGTTGAGATCTTCCTCTTTCTTTCCCCCATTTTAATCCCTGCCTTTACTACTCCATCCATTCTCCTGTAGTTCTCTTCTTACTAAAAGACTATAAGAGTCATCTTTCCTTAATCATTTAGCCATGGACTTGATTGGGACACATCACACATTCCTCTCTCTTCCCTTTTATGTCCCCTCCCATGCTGCACGTTAGTCCTACAGAATGCAATGATTCACCGGTAGAAGAAATTGTGGGGATTGATTTCAGATGATCATCTCATCCTGGCATGATGGCTCATGGGGTTGAAATCAATGAGAGTTGTTGCTGATGGAAAGGGAATAGTTAAATCTGATTTGGCAGAACAAAATACTATGTTATAGTAAGGTGTCTCTAGTTTTAACAGCCTTGTCAAAAATGGGAAAGAAGGGTAGTCCACTATGGCTGGATCTTGAAGCCACTGTAGCTCTTTATGATCATTACTTTCTTTGCTAGATGCTTCTCTAAGCATTCTTCTCATAATAGTCTAGAATTTTGCCAGGAATTGAACTACAGTGACTTGTAGTTAGCAGATTTCATTCTGGTCTACTTTTTACAAACTGTGGAATAGTGTCTTGCCTTTTCCAATGCCATGGTCTCTCTTTTGTACTCTATAATCTCTTAAAGGACACTAAGGAAAGTTCTATGAAGTGATTAAGACTGGAGCTCCACAGTCCCAAATTGCTTTTTGGCTGTGATATAATGCCTTTTAGCAAAATCAAAATAATTCACTTAAATTGTAAATTCAGTTTTCATATTGTATCTTTTCTAAATGATCTGGTAAAATAAACTTCATAACTTTGGGTGGAGGAATGGGACAGGACTGAGTAGAGTTTTGTTTTCCATCATTCATTCATTCATTCAGGTTTTAATGAGAGGATGTGTACTGTGCTGTGTTCCAGGGGAACTTTTTTCCAAACACACCCATGATTTCATTAGTACAAGTAAATTCCCTCTAATGAGGGAGATCAGCAACAGGTCCAACACTTAGTGTCCTAGAGATTTTCCCAGAGCCTCCAGGGACATTAAATGACTTTCCCAGTGCCTCAAAGAAAAGATGGATCAGAGGTTATGTGACCCCAGTACTTCCATGACTCCACCGAGTCTATCTGCATAATATGAAACAGTTCTGGCCATCTGGAAGCTTCTAGTGTGACTGGGAAAACGAAGACACACACACACACACACACATACGCACATAGGACAAGACACACGACAGTATGTAACTGTTCTATATTGGTTCTGGTTAGATGTGTGATTTCACTGCATACCCATGCACACTGGCACATTCTCTGCAACTTACTCGTAAATCCAAAGCTTAATCCAGATTAAATTTCTGGAGCACTGAGAGATTAAGAGATCTGTCCAGGGTCACAAATCTAGTATGTGTTAGTGGTGAGACTTTTTCTTTCCAAATGTGAGGGCTGGTCTTTACCCACTGTGCTGTGATATCTCTCATGACTTTAATGATATTACTTTTTGGGGGGGCTGGTAGAATCAGACTCATACTATTATATATTAAATTACTGCATATGTGTAGTATGATTAAATGTCAAAATGATGGATAGAGAAAATTCTTTTCATGTCCATCAAAGGTTAGCCTTCATGTCCAATATCTTGTCTTGAACATTTGCCATACCCACATAAGACATACATGACACAGCAAAAGACCATTTGCCACATATATTGGTGGCACAAATGGCCAGGTTACCTTTCAGGGCTGTCATATTACTATTAACTTGAGAATTCATCCAGAAATCTGAAATAACTACTTTCAAGGACAAGTGATTAACTTTCTCCTGTTTTAAGATCCCTGATCAAAACTGTACCAAAAAGGCACTTCACGAACAAACAGCTCACCATATCATGCAAATCATGCAAAATAGTGAGTAGTACCGATTTTCTAACGTCCTACAAGAGCTCTCATGTTTCAAACAAATAAAAAGGGGCTAGTTCTCCACACTTTTTCCTGCAATGGAAAATTGAGGCCATTTGTTTGGGGTTTCTCACTTTCACCATAACTGGGCTGCCTTCATCATGGAGTTCAGTCAGTGGATAGAACTTCCACATAAGGAAGTTGCTGTTTACTTCCTGAGCTGGGACATGGAACTTGCACAAATTTATTTTAGAAGCTGTACATCTCCTAGTGTACCTTTCCACATCCCTAGAAAGTGATGTAATGGGACTTATGGACATGCAAAAACTGCCCATTTGCTTTACATTTTTAATATTTTAAAACTAAGAGCATCCTGGATTAGCCCCTGCCTTTCCAGTCTTCCTAAACTTCACCCCTACAAAAGAAACATAGGATGCACAAATTTGGAGTAATCATCCCAAATATTCACATGGACTATCTGTGCCCAATCTGTGGTACAGCATTCTGAGCTGGTATTGGGCTGAGCAAGCACAGTCAGACATACTGAAACATCACTCTATCATGGTGATGTCATTTTGGTCCTCTTCGAGAACAAAGCACAACAATGAAACAAACCTTACCCCACCCCCACCAGGTAGTCTTCTGCACACTAGGGACAGTGTAGTTCCTTCAAGTCCCAGATAAAATCCCACCTTCTGCAAGAAGTCTTTCCTGGTTCCCCCTTAATGCAAATCCATTCCCTCTATTGATTACATAAGATTGAACCTCAGTTATTTACATGTTGCTTTCCCCATTAGTCTGTAAGTCCCCTGAGAGAGGGGGCTTTCTTTGCCTCTCTTTGTATTCCTGAGGCTTAATCTGGCACATAGCGGGCACTTTAATAAACATTTATCAATGGACCTTGGTGGCATTTTTCAATGTAGTTTGTGTCCTGTTGTGTTCGCATATAAGGTAGATGAGCAAAAACAAAAAATGAGGCAAAGTCTCATTTTTAGTCCTTTTGAATTCCTATAGCTTTCTTTTAACATCATCATTCATCAACTAAAATCCTGTTAGGGGGCTCTGATGGCAATCAGCTATTGCCAAGAGAGGGCCAAGGGTTGTAATGTAAATACGAATAGGAGGCGAAGGGGAGAAGGTGGCACACACCTGGGTTCCAAGTCTAGTGGCCAAGTTGTAACCTTTACTCTTTTTTCTTGTCTCTCGTCCTCCTCCACTTTGCCACTTTCATCTTTCCTCTCCAATTTTCTCCTTCTCTCCTCACTTTCTCTCTCTAAAGTTCCCCTTTTCTCTATTACTTCTTCCCATTTCTCTATCTTCCCTTTTTCTCTTCCCTTTTCTCCTTTCTCTCTCCTCCTTTTCCAATTCTCTTTCCTTCTCCATTTTCCATTTCTCTTAAAAAAATAAAACATCTATTTATCTTTTTGGTTCTTTCCGTGAAAAAAATTTTTAAAACTAACATTTATATAACACCTACTATGTGCCAGGCACTGTGGTAAGTGCTGTACAAATATTCTGTCATTTGATCTTCACAACAACCCTGGGAGGCAGATGCTATTACTACCCCCATTTTATAGATGAGGAAACTGAGGCAAACAGAAGTTAAGGGACATGCCCAGGGTCATGTAGCTAATAAGTATCTGAGGCTAAAAGTATCTCAGGCTTTTCCTGATTCCAGCTCCAGGACTCTACCCACTATATCACCTAACTGCTCTCTCCATACAAATAACAGGAATAAGGAATATGCATCTGTGATTTCACTGGTATAAGAAAACTCCAATGCAGGTGGTACCTTCTTGGCAACTTTTCATCTTGGAGAGTTTCCTAGAGCCATGAGATGCTGATCAACTTGTCAAATCACATGACCAGTATACATCAGAGTCAGACCTGGAATCCAGGTCTTCCTGGCTTTGAGGCCAGCTCTCTATCCAGTATACTCTACTACCTTTTGTGAAAAGAATAAATTCCTTTTTAAAAATGCATTTTGAGGACAGAACCAAGATGGTAGGGTAGAGGAAGCAGTCCAACTGAACTCTCCCAACGTTAACCTCCAAACCCCTTTAAAATAACACATCAAATTGAATTCTGGAGTGGAAAAGCCAACAAAAGGTAGGGGTGAGACATTTTTTCAGCAAGATAACTTAGGAGGTCAGAAAGACCTTACACTGTCAACTCCATTACACATAACCAGTTCCAGGGTAGAGAGGAGTGCTTGAGGTCACAAGGAAGCAGGGGCGCTGGACCCAGTTTCAGGGCAAGGAAGAGAGCAAGCCATAGAGGCTGCAAGGGAACAGAGGCCCCTCTCAGGGAAGGACCAGAGCACAGCAGAGTAGGAGAGCAGTGACCAGATATCTTCCCAGACCACACTACTTTGGAAGCACTGACAACTTACAAATGGGCTTACAAAAAAAACAGAGGTAAATAGAAAGTTTAACATTCAAACACAAGACTCAGGAAAAGCATAAAAAAGAGAAATCGAGAAGGTAAACTGTTTACACTCCTATGTGGTACTTTATCATTATTACTGCACTTAGAAAGAGTCTATATAGACAGATGGCATGGGTATGAGTCGATTATGTTGGAATGCTCTAAAAAAAAATGGAGGGGTGAGAAAGAGGGACCATTGAGAGCAGGTGAAAGAGAGAGGATGAATGAGAAAAAAATATTTCACATAAAAAAGGCAAGCAAAGAAGAACTTTACAGTGGAGAGGAAAATGGAGGAGAGAGGCAGGCAACCCATGAACCTCCCATCTCAACTGGCTCAAAGAACCATATACATATACAGATATATATATACATACATACATATATATACATACATACATATATGTACATATATGTATGCATAAATAGAAAATAGGATAGAAGGAAATACACAGTAATCATAACTGTGAATGTGAATGGAATGAACTCACCTCTAAAACAGAAGTGGATAGCAGAATGGATGAGAAACCAGAATCCAACAATTTGTTATTTATAAGAAACACACTTGAAATACAAACAGGATGTTTAAAAAAATACCTGGAAAGATTTTCATGAACTGAAGCAAAGTGAAGTGAGCAGAACCAGGAGAATAGTATACACAGTAACAGCAATACTGCATGATGACCAACTGTGAATGGTTTAGGTAGTCTGAGCAATACAATGAACCAAGACAATTCTCGAGGACTTATGATGAAAAATTCTATCTGCCTTCAGAGAAAGAATTGATGGAGTCTGAATTCAGCTCAAAACATACTTATTTTTTAACTTTATTTTTGGGGGGATTTTTTGGTCTCTGTTTCTTTCACAACATGACTAATATGGAAATATGTTTTGCACAACTGCACGTGTATAACCTATATAAAATTGCTTGCCTTCTCAACGAGAAGGAGGGGAGGAAGGGAGAGAAAGAATTTGGAACTCAAAATTTAAAAAAAAAAAGAATGTTAAAATTATTTTTACACGTATTGGAAAAATATTTATTTAAAAAACACTTGAAACACAAAGACACATAGAGTTAAGTAAGGGGCTGAAACATTATGCTTCAGCTGAAGTAAAAAAGGTAGGGGGCAACAATTATGATCTCAGATAAAGCAAAAGCCAAACTTTGCTGTTGCTCAGTCATGTCCAACTCTTCACGACCCCATTTGGACTTGGGGGGGTTTATGGCAAAAATACTGAAATGGTTTGCCATTTCCTTCTCCAGCTCATTTTACAGATGAGGAAACTGAGGCAAATAGGGTTAGGTGATTTGCCCAGGATTACATAGCTAGTAAGTATCTGGAGCAAGATTTGAATTCAGGCCTTCCTGACTCTAGGCCCAGTGCTCAATCCACAGAGTCACCTACTTCCTAAAAGCAAAACTAAACCTAATTAAAACAGAGAATCTGGGAAATTTACATTTTGCTAAAAAAGTATCACAGATAATGAATGTCAATACTAAACATATATATATATATATATATATATATATACTAAATATCAGAGCATCCAAATTCCAAAAAAGAAAAGTTAAATGAATTACAGGAGGAAACTGTAAAACTATACTAGTGAAAGATTTTAACTTTACCCTCACAGAACTAAATAAATCTCATGACAAAATAAATAAGAAAGAAGTTAAGGAGATAAATAGAATTTTGGAAAAGCTAGATATGATAGACCTCTATAGAAAACTAAATGGAAATATAAAGGCATATGCCTTTTTTCAGCTATACATGGCATCTTCACAAAAACTGACCAGGTATTGGGGCATAAAACACTCATAAAGAAATGCAGAAAAGCAGAAATATTAAGTCCATCTTGTTTAAACCATAAAGCAATAAAAGTACATTCAATAAGGAGCACTGAAAACATACATGAAAAATTAACTGGAAACCAAATAATCTAAGCCTAAAGAACAAATCAAGGAAATGATAATTTCATTAAAGGTAATGACAACGATGAGACAATGTACAAAATTTTGGGGATGCAGCCAAAGCAGTATTTGGGGAAAATCTGTATCTCTAAACCAGGGGTGAGGAACTTGCAGCTTTGAAGCCACATGAGACCTTACAGGTCCTTGAATGCAGCCTTTTAACTGAGTCCAAGTTTTACAGAACAAATCCTGTTATTAAGGGGATTTGTTCTGTGAAGTTTGGATTCAGTCAAAGGACCACACTTGAGGGCCTAGAGGGCCACATATAGCCTCAAAGCTGAAACTACTTCACTCTATACTTACATCAATAAAAGAGAGAAAGAGCAAATCAATGAATCAGGTGTGCTACTAATAAAAAACTAGAAGAATAACAAATAATAAATCCCCAATTTAACACTAAAATATAAATCCTGAAAATCAAAGGAGAGATTAATAAAATTGAAAGTAAAAAAATTTGAGCTAATAAATAAAACTAGGGGCTAGCTTTATGGGAAAAAAAAACCAACAAACTAAACCATTGGTCAATTTGATTTTTAAAAATAAAGAAGCCAAATTACTAGTATCAAAAATGAAAAATGTGAATGGACCACCAATGAAGACAAAATTAAAGCAATTATTAGGATCTATTTGGCCCAATGATATGCTAATAAAACTGACCATCTAAATTAAATGGAAGAATATTTACAAGGATATAAATTGCCCAGATTAAAAGAAGAGAAAATAGAACACTTAACCTTATTTTAGAAAAAGAAACGGAACAAGTCATAAATGAGTTCCCTAAGAAAAAATCCCTAGGACCAGATGGATTCACAAGCAAATTCTACCAAACATTTGAAAAACAATTAATTCTAATACCACATAAACTATTTGAAAAACTAGATAAAGGAGTCTTATCAAACTCCTTCTACAGCATATATATGGTTTTGATAGCTAACCCAGGGAGAGCAAAAACAGAGAAAGAACACTACAGACCAATTTCCCTAATAAATATTAATACAAAAAAGTTAAATAAAATAGTAGTAAAGAGGCAGCAGCAATGTATCACAAAGATCATACACTATTCTCAGGTGTGATTTATACAAAGAATGCAGGACTGGTTCAATATTAGGAAAACTATAAGCATAATTGACCCTTATCAATAACAAAAATCATATGATTATCTCAATAGATGCAGAAATTTTTTTACAAAATACAACACCCGGTCCTATTAAAAATACTAAAAAGCATGGAAACAAATGGAACTTTTCTTAAAATGATAAGCAGTATCTATCTAAAACCAAGAGCAAGCATTATCTATAATAGGAATAAACTAGGAGCCTTCCCTTATAATAACATCAGGGGTGAAGCAAGGATGTTCATTACCATCATTATTACCCAAGATTATACTAGAAATGCTAACTATAGGTATAAGACAAGAATAAGAAGGAATAAGAATCGATAACAAGGAAACAAAACTATCACTCTTTGTTTATGATATGACAGTATATTTAGAGAACCCTAAAGAATCAACTATCTGAAACAATGAACAGCTTGAACAAAGTTGCAAGATGTAAAATAAACCTACATTAATCCTTAGCATTTCCATATATTACCAACAAAACCCAGCAGGAATAGACATAACAAGAAATTCCACTTAAAATAACTGCAGACAGTATAAAATACTTGGGAGTGTACCTGCCAAGATACATACGGGAACTATATAAACACAATTACAAAACACTTTTCACACAAGACAGATAAAATGAAGAAATATGCACAGCTCATGGGGAGGCTGAGACAATATAATACAAATTACAATTTTACATACATTAATTTACTTATTCAGTAACATACCAGTCAAACTACTACAGAATTATTTTACAGGTTAGAAAAAATAACAAGATTCATCTGGAAGAACAAAAGGCCAAGAATATCAAGGAAATCAATGGGGGAAAAAAAATTGAAGTAAGGCAGTACCAGATTTCAAAGTATATTACAAAACAGTATTCATCAAAACAATTTAGTACTGGCTAAGAACAGAGTGGTGGATGACTGGAATAGATTAGGTATGCAATATAGAGTAATAAACAGCCATAGTAATCTAGTGTTTGATAAACCCAAAGATCCCAGCAATTGGAGCAAGAACTCATTATGTGACAAAAATTACAGGGAAAACAAGAAAGTAGTTTAGCAGAAACTAGACACAGACCAACATCTCACACCATATGCCAAGATAAAGTCAAAATGAGTACATGATTTAGACATAAAGACAAAAATGAAACATTTTTGATATATCATAAGCAAATTAGGGAAGGATGGAAAAATCTTCCTGTCAAATCTATGGATAAGGGAAGAGTTTATGACCAAAGAAGAGATAAGAGAGAATTCCAAGAAGTAAAATAGATTATTTTCATTACATGAAATTAAAAAGGCTTTGCACAGATTAAAAACAATGTACCCAAAATTAGAAGGCAGGAAACAGGTAACAGTTTTACAGCAAATTTCTCTGATAAAAGTCTCATTTCTTAAATATATTGGAATGAACCAAATTTATAAAAATAAGAACCATTCCCCAATTGATAAATGATCAAAGGATATGAATGGGAAACTTTCAGAACAATAAGTCAAAGCTATCAATAGTCACGTAAAAAAATACTCTAAATCACTGATTAGAGAAATGCAAATTAACAACTCTAAGGTACCTCCTCACATCTATGAGTTTGGCTAACATGACAGAAAAGGAAAATGACAAATGCTTGGAGAGGGTGTGGAAAAACAGGTACACTAACGCACTGTTAGTGGAGTTGTGAACTGGTCCAATCATTATGGAGAACAATTTGGAACTGTGCCCAAAAGACTATAAAACTATGCATACCCTTTGATTCGGCAATACTAGGTTTGTATCTCAAAGAAGATCAAAGAAAAAGGAAAGATAAAGAGAACAAAGAAAAAGTAAAAGGACCTATACAGACAAAAATATTTATAGCAGCTGGAAATTGAGGGGATGCACATCAATTAGGAAATGGCTGAACAAGTTGTGGTATATGACTGTGCTATAAGAAATGATTTCAGAAAAATCTGGTAAGACTTACATGAACTGATGGCAAAGTGAAGTGAGCAGAACCAGAGAATACCATATATAGTAACCGCAATATTGTAATGATCAACTATGAAAGACTCAACTACTCTGATCAGTACAATGATCCAAGACAATTCTTAAGGACTCATGATGAAAAATACCATCCACTTCTGAAGAGAAAACTGATGAACTCTGAATGCAGATTGAAGCATACTTTTCTCACTTTATATTTCTTGCTTTTTTTGCAACATATCTAATATGGGAATATGCTTTGTATTGTTAGCCTTCTCAATGGATTGGGAGGAGCTGGAGGGAGAGAAATCGAACTCAAAATTTTTAAAAAATGAATGTTAAACACACACACAAATAAATACATGTGTTTTTTTTTTAAATGAAATGCCTTTATATGTACATTTCTCCTGAAAGAACATAAGCTCCCTGAGGGCAGGGTACATTTCATTTTTTGTCTTTGTGTCTGGTACATAGGCACTCCATAACTGTGTGTTGGTTAATTGATTTATGGTATGGGACATCTCACACTTCAGAGATTCCATTCTAAGTACATAAACACCTCAAGTTAGTCTCAGGGTTAGAGGTGCCAAGGAAGAATGCTTTGCCCTTCATTGCTTCTCTCTGCTTTATGAGCCAAAGCTACTCACCATGGTCAATCATTCTTTGAAATATTTTACAAATGAGTTTATATTCTAATCCAGTATTGTCTTTGGCAGCCATTTTGTTCTTTTTGGCAAGTAAGTCAATGTTTGCTGACTAAAGCAAAGCACTTTCTAAGTTCTTTTGGTCTTGTTATTGCCGCAATTAATTTGCACTGCGTAAAATTTATTGTAGTCAAGTATTGAATGTTATTTCTGTCCATTTCCCATTTTAATCTTCAATTACCTAAGTAGTTCTAGTTTGAGTTGTCTCAATTGCACATCATCTTATTTCACATCATTACTGTTGGGTTTTACTAAATCTGACTTCAACTCTGATAAGTTGATTTCAGAAAAATCTAGCAACTTTTGACTGACACCTTTGCAAAGGACCTCTTCAGAGAATGTCATCTCCTGCTGTGTTTGTGACCTATATGCGCCCACAGTGTAGTGACCTCAGTAGGTGAGGACAGCAATTGGTATAGAGGCTCTTAGAAGGTGAGAGGTTTAAAAGAAAGAGCTGCAAGGATGACTAGATGGGAGAAGCAAAACAGGAGCTTTGCTCAGAAGAAATTAAAAGAAGACCACTCTTTTGGGTCACCATCATGGAATCCTAAACTTAGATTATGATAACTACAAAGCCAAGGCAAGACAAGCAGATTACACTGCACATCCTCCTCCCCCTCAAGACTGTGAGTGCAAAGAGAGAGTGTCTTCCCATTATTTGGGAGCTGTGCCAGGGAAGGATTGAAGGGGAATTAAACTATAACTTCCATGGAGGTACGGATTTGCATGTCTCCGGATTTGCTCGTTTCCATGTATGGAGGCAGAATGTGTCAGTGCTCAATTCATTTCTTTTGTTGTTTCATGTCATAATTAAATGCTTCTACTACTGGATTTATATGTCTCTGGTATATCTAGAAATAAAATGACTTTTAAGGTGGGGATGTAAACTATGGTTCAAATAGTTATTGCCCTGCACCTACGAGTTTCTTGGAGGTAGGGATGGATGGTAGGGATTTCTGAAACTTAAATAGTTCCTAAAATAAAAACTAGAGAAACCTCTGGAAAGATGAATATTTATTTAAAAAATAAATGCTGAACTTTGAAAGTCAAGTGAGCAAGCAGTACAGGAGCAGCTATTTCTAAACCTGGAGAAGGTCATCAGCGCTCCAAAGACTACGACAAGACACACTAGCCCATTCTGGCTACACTGAGCGAGGTCTTTCCTTAGCCTTGTTCACTAACAAACCCTATCTAAGAGGAATCATTGTTATAGCACCTCCAGACTATGCTGGAAGACCCCTCGCCCTTCTCCATGTTTGGTTCAGTACAAGTGGCACCCATTCCCACTCCCCCACCCCCATCCTCTCCATGACTCTATGTCTTCCTCAGCTATCTACATCCTTCCTCTCAAGACCAACCTAGCACAGACTGGGCCTTTTTTCCTGTATGTGTAGGAGGCCAGAAAAGCTACAATGACAATAGCATGGCACAGTGGAGAGAGTGATGATCTTGGAAAATGAATTCAAAGACTAGCTCTTCCAGTGACTAGCTATGTGACCTTGGGAAAGTCACTGAACTTCTTTGGGCCTTAACTGTAGAAATGGAGGGTGGGTAGGGTTGGATTAGACCACATCAAAGATCCCTTCTACCTCTGGACCCTATGAGAGTGAATGCATCTTCTTCAAATATGATCAGCAATGGGATAGCATCATACATTCATCATATTTTTATAACTGCTGATAAATGAATTTTATTGCTATATAGACCAACAAGTGGGAATATGGCAATTTTGTGGGAATTTTTTAATGAAATTTTGTACTTTACCTTCACACATCAATCAACTACAACAACTTCTAGGCATGTTTCAGTGAGGACATTAGAAATCCTAGCTGTCTAACAGCTGAACAGTTTGGAAGTCACCAAAAGCTAGAAAAGTGCCCCAAACTCAGACAAAAGACAAAGCTCTCCTGATAACTTGTAGCCAGTTAGGAGGAAGATGAAGTGGCAAGGGATGGAGAGAAGCAGAGACACAAAACAACTGGAATCACGAGATTCATTTCATGCCCCCAGCCAAATGCTACAAGTACAAGAAGCAAGTGCTCAGGCCTTTCACGGAGTTATGTCACTTTCTGCGAGAGTCTCTGACAAGGACGCAGTTTGCTAAATTTAGCTTGGAAGGGTGTCATAACAAGGATGACAAGATTTTTCTCTGACCACAATGTTTTACCACAAGTGGTTCCTCTTTCCAGGCTTGGGCTTGAACATGTACAAAGACTTTATCAGTTCCACCCTCCTGTGGGTCTCACTGATTTCTTCACCTTGCCCAACTGACTACGATGGAATCCAGAACTCTACATCTCATGCCAGACTATGTTCCCGTTAATACACCATGTAGTCTTGTCATAAAACAAAGCTGAAAAGGACCTTGGGGATCTAGTTCATCTTCTCCATTTCACAGTTGAGGCAACTAATGCCCAAGGAGGTTAAGGCACTTGCCCAAGGTCACACAAATCAAGGGCTCCTGACTTGAAATTCAGCACTCTTTCCACTATACCACACTGTCCTGTGACACCCTGTAGGATAGGAATTATTAGGCAAATGGCCTCAAGTCCCCTGGCTTAACACTCACCCCACCATTCTTCCACAAATCTCCAAAAACTTAGAAAAGGGATAAGATCTGTGATTTTGCTGACAGAGAACTCCCAGATGAGTAAACTCCCTTCTATCACCACCTCTGCAATTGTCTTAGGGAGTTGCCTAGAATACAGGATAAGTCACACAGCCAGGACCTGAATCAAGATCTTTCTAGCTTTGAGGCTGGTTTTCTGTCTACTACTTACCACATCACCTCCATTGAGGGGAGGAGAAAACAGGAAATTGAAATTCAAGGACAATAAAGGAGAAACGAAAGAAAATGGAAAGAGAACAAATGGAACAGCAAGAGCAAAAAGGAGAACAAGGGAAGAGGAACAGTAACAAAAAAGTCCAAGAAGCCTACAGGAGACACAATCTAAATGAAGCAGCACTGCCTTAGGGCTGTCATTAATAGTACAAGGGCAGAAAAAGTTAATCCAGACAAAAGGGAGATGAAGCTTAGAAGGAGGGGGAGCAGGGAAGAAAGGGAGAAAGAGAAACGAATGTTGCTGTCACATCAGGGAGTGCTTTTAATTAATGTTCACTGTGTTCATACCTTGAATCTTGATGACAGTATACTAACTATTCTGATAAGGCCTCCCAGAGTGGTTTGAGGTTCTAGCAGGTAGGCATGTGTGATTGAATTTTATATGCTTCCTAATAAAACAGAAAGACATATAACAAGTAAGTAAGATTTCAGGGGGAGATAGAAGTATGCAAAACAACTCCATCCCCCAAAATAATTATTGAGGTGACACCTCTAAAGAAGCAACTAGAGGTTTATGTCATAAAATATACATGAGAGATCCTAGGTAGTCTAAATATTTTTAGCCAAGAGAGTTTGAATTTTTGGAGCAAAACTGGGAACACCAAAGTGTGCTGAAGCCAAGTAAACCAGCATTAATGAGCAAGAAAGATTTATTTTAGAAAATTCCATTTAAGACAAACAACAAAGGAGACAAAGATGTAGAATCTGAGATGAACTGGTGGGACAGCGGAAGGACTGGGAACTTTCCTCAAGATAGCCAAGTTAAGAGGAAGGAGAAAAACCATAGCAATTAGACCGGGACAGAGAGGGCTTGTGATTCCATGAGATAACAAGGAATACTACAACAAAATTGTAAGACTAAAAAAACGGCAGAAGATACAAGTTATCTCTTATCAAAAATAACTGACCTGGAAAATAGACAAAGGAGAAATAATTATAAATATCATGAGACTACCAGAAAACTTCTATTATAAAAAGCCTACATACCATATTTCAAGAAATCATGACTAAAAACAGTCCAGTTCTAATAAAACAGAGAAATGAGAGAAAACAGAACAAATCCACTGGTTATGTCCTAAGAGAAAATTCAAAACGAACTCTCCCAGAGACATCATACCCAAAGTTCAGAACTTCCAAATCAAAGGGAAACAAAACCATAAGCAGCCAGAAAGAAACAGTTCAAGTATCAAGGAACCACAGTCAGGGTCACACGAAGACCTGTCAGCTGCCATTATAAAGAAATGGAAAGCTTGGAGTAAGGTTTTCTAGAAGGCCAAAGATAAAGGCTTACAACCAAGAATAACTGATTTGGGAAAAAGGTGTCATCTTAAAGGGGCAAAAGTTAACCTTTAATGAAATAGATTTTCAAGCATTCCTGTTCAAGAGACTAATGCTGAGTAGATTCTTTGAAATATAATGGATTATGGGGGGAGGAGCCAAGATGGCAGAGTAGAAAGACTCACATATGCGAGCTCCGAACCCACAGTCCATAAATTTCCTGTAAAAAGAATTCCCCACAAATTCTGGAGCAGTGCAAGTCACACAGCAATGGAGCGGAGGAGATTTCTGTTCCAGAGAGCCCTGAAAAACCGACCCCAAAGGTCCGTCATGCACCAGACACAGAGTGGAGCCCCTGCCCTGGCCGTGCAGCCCCAAGAGGAGCAGATCTGAGCAGGCTTCAGGGACAGAATCTCAGGCAGCCACGAAGGTCCCTCCACCCACAGGCACTACAGGTCAGTGAGAGAGACTTCTGGGCTGGCCAAGAGAGGAGCGGGGTGTCTCCATAACTCAGGCCCCCTTGGGAGGCAGCATCAGAGGCAGTGGCAGCCCAGGACTCCCAGAGCAGGCAGGAGCTCAGGGCCATTACTGAAGGTCTCTGCATAAACCCCCTGAGGGAACTGAGCCTGGGAGGCAGCCCTGCCCCACCTGAGCACCAGAACTTAAGCTCACATTGAATAGCAGCCTCACCCACTGCTGAAAGCCTTGAGGCTGGGGAGCAGCATTTGAATCTCAGACCCCAAGCACTAGCTGGGCAGATCTAGATGGGGGTGGAAAGGAATCTCAGAAATCAAGTAACTGGCTAGGAAAATGCCCAGAAAAGGAAAAAAAATAAGACCATAGAAGGTTACTTTCTTGGGGAACAGATGTTTCCACCTTTCCTTTCTGATGAGGAAGTACAATGCTTACCATCAGGGAAAGACATAGAAGTCAAGGCCTTTGTATCCCAAACATCCAAAATAGATATCCAATGGGCTCAGGCCATGGAAGAGCTCAAAAAGGATTTTGAAAATCAGGTTAGACAGGTGGAGGAAAAACTGGGAAGAGAAATGAGAGAAATGCAAGAAAAGCATGAAAAACAGGTCAATACCTTGCTAAAGGAGACCCCAAAAAAATGCTGAAGAAAATAACACCTTGAAAAATAGGCTAACTCAATTGGCAAAAGAGGTTCAAAAAGCCAATGAGGAGAAGAAGGCTTTAAAAAGCAGAATTAGCCAAATGGAAAAAGAGGTTCAAAAGCTCACTGAAGAAAAATAGTTCTTTCAAAATTAGAATGGAACAAATGGAGGCTAATGACTTTCTGAGAAACCAAGAAATCACCAAACAAAACCAAAAGAATGAAAAAATGGAAGAGAATGTGAAATATCTCATGGGAAAAACAACTGACCTGGAAAATAGATCCAGGGGAGACAATTGAAAAATTATGGGACTACCTGAAAGCCATGATCAAAAAAAGAGCCTAGACATCATCTTTCATGAAATTACCAAGGAAAACTGCCCTGATATTCTAGAAGCAGAGGGCAAAATAAGTATTGAAGGAATCCATCGATCACCGCCTGAAAGAGATTCAAAAAGAGAAACTCCTAGGAACATTGTGGCCAAATTCCAGAGTTCCCAGGTCAAGGAGAAAATCTTGCAAGCAGCTAGAAAGAAACAATTCCAGTATTGTGGAAATAAAATCAGGATAACTCAAGATCTAGCAGCTTCTACATTAAGGGATCAAAGGGCGTGGAATAGGATATTCCAGAAGTCAAAGGAACTAGGACTCAAACCAAGAATCTCCAACCCAGCAAAACTGAGTATAATACTTCAGGGGAAAATATAGTCTTTCAATGAAACAGAGGACTTTCAAGCATTCTTGATGAAAAGACCAGAGCTGAAAAGAAAATCTGACCTTCAAACACAAGAATGAGAAGAAACATGAAAAAGCAAACAACAAAGAGGAGTCATAAGGGACTTACCAACGGTGAACTGTTTACATTCCTACATGGAAAGACAATATTTGTAACTCTTAAAACTTTTCAGTATCTGGGTAGTTGGTGGGACTATACACACACGCACAGACACATGTACATGCATGCGCGTGCACACACACATGCACATACACACAGAGACAGAGAGCACAGAGTGAATTGAATAGGATGGGATCATATCTTAAAAAAATTAAAGTAAATGTATAAGAGAAATGTATTGGGAGGAGAGAGGGTGAAATGGAATGGGGCAAATTGTCTCTCACAGAAGAAGCAAGCAGGAGACTTTTTAGTGGAGGGAAAAAGAGGAGAGCTGAGAAAAAAAACATGAAGTTTACTCTCAGCACATTCAACTAAAGGAAGGAATAAAATGCACACTCATTTTGGTATGAAAACCTATCTTACAATACAGGAAAGTGGGGGAGAAGGAGATAAGCAGGGTGGGGGGGATGATGGAAGGGAGGGCAATGGGAGGAGGGAGCAATTTGAAGTCAACACTCGGGGAGGGACAGGATCAAAAGACAGAATAGAAACAATGGGGGGCAGGATAGGATGGAGGGAAATACAGTTAGTCTTACACAACATGACTATTATTGAAGTCATTTGCAAAACTACACAGATATAGCCTATATTGAATTGTCTGCCTTCCCAAAGGGAAGGTGGGGAGGGAGATGTGGGGAGAAGTTGGAACTCAAAGTTTTAGGAACAACTGTTGAGTATTGTTGTTGCTACTAGGAAATAAAAAATACAGTTAAGGGGGAATAGAAAGTCATCTGGCCCTACAGGACAAAAGAGAAGATGGGGACAAGAGAAGGGAGGGAGGATAGAAGAGAGGGCAGATTGGTGATAAGGGAAATTAGAATGCTCAGTGTATTGGGGTGGGGGGAGGGGACAAATGGGGAGAAAATTTGAACCCAAAATTTTGTGAAAATGAATGTAAAAAGTTAAATAAATAAATTTATATTAAAAAATTTTTAAAAATTAAAAAAAAAGAAATATAATGGATTACAGTCTAATGAGGGAGAAAAAAAACCACTCAATATCCTAGTATCTTCAAGAGTCATAAAAGGGATAAAATAAGGCAGATGACAAAGGAGCAGTTACTAATGGGAGGAACCATGAGAAAGAAGAAACAAAATAACAAAAGAAAAAGAGAACACATAGCATGCTTCAACCTGCATTCAGACTCCAAAGTTCTATCTCAGGACATAGATGGCATTTTCCATCATGAGTCTTTTGCAATTTATTAGAACCTTGCATTGCTGAGAAGAGCTAAGTCTAACAAAGTCAGTCATCACACACTACAACTATTACTGTGTGCAGTGTTCTACTGGTTCTGCTCACTTCACTCTGAATCAGTTCATATAAGTCTTTCCAGGTTTTTCTGAAGTCTCTCTGTTCTTCATTTCTTATAGCACAATAGTATTCCATTATATTTATATACCACAATTTGTTCAGCCATTCCCCAGTTGATGGACATTCCCTCGACTTCCAGTTCTTGGCCACCACACAAAGATTTGCTATAAATATTTTTGTACATGCGGGACCTTTTCCCATTTTTATGATCTCTTTGGGATACAGATTTAGGAGTAGTATTACTGGGTCAAACGTATGCACAGTCATATAGCCCTTTGGGCATGGTTCCAAATTACTCTCCAAAATGGTTGGATCAGTTCAACTCCACCAACAATGCATTGGTGTTCCAATTTTCACACATCTTCTCCAACATTTATCATTTTCCAGTTTTGTCATGTTAACCAATCTGATAGGTGTGACATGGTACCTCAGAGTTGTTTTGATTTGGATTTCTCTAATCAATACTGATTTAGAGCGTTTCTTCATATGACTAAAGATAGCTTTAATTTTTTCCTCTGCAAACCACCGGCTCATATTGACAAAGGAGCAGTTCTGTCATAGTTTGATAATCTTAAGAGAATAAGGAAAAGAGAAGGAGAAAGAAATATGTTAGGGAAGAAAGAGGAAGAAGATGGAACTTATTTCACATAATCAGAACTATACAAATGTGGAAAGAGTGGGAGGCACAGGCTACAAACAAACTTTAATCTGAACCACACTGAATCTGAAGTTAAACACACACATACACACACGTTTCCTACAGAAATATATTAAATTCAACAAGAAATCAGGAAAAGACTAGGAGAGATGAATTAGGAGGAAATGCTTCAGGGAGGGATTACTCAGAATCTTTAGAAGGTAAAGCCTTGCAGGGGGAGAATAAAAGGAAATAATGAAAGGGCTGAATTAAACAAACAGTAAAAAAAAAAAAGACAAAGAGCAAAGGTTCTTGGGAGATAGTAATAACAGGATTTCTAGGGAAATTTCTAACTGAGTTGATAAGCAATTAGGACCAAAAAGTCAGGAGGAGGTAGGTCTGAAGGCCAAACAGGGAAAAATCTTGCTTTTTCAGAAATAAAAAAAAAAAAAGGTTCAAGGTAATATTCGGGACTGGAGTTAGAGGTTGGAAACAGGAAAGCATAGTCAGAAAAACCTCTGGGCCAGAGGTCAGCAAACTGTGGCCTGTCACCTGGTTTTGTATTATCTACAAGCTAAGAATAGTTTTTATACTTTTAATGGCTGGAAAAAATCAAAAGAGTAATATTTTATGACAGGTGAAAATTAAATGAAATTCAGATTTCAGAGTTCACAAATAAAGTTTTATTGGAACGAAGCCAGGCTGGTTCATTTACTTATTATCTAGGACTGTTTTTGTGTTACAATGGCAAAGTTGAATGGTTTTGACAAAGACCTTATGTGGCTTCACGCTTCTCCTGACTGAGCACACTACAAATCACAGCAACATAGTTAGAACACTGCTATAAACGGTATTTCAAGTGCCACAACACTTCATTTTATTTTTTATTACCAATTACCAGTGAATATACATAATGTCAAAACAAGAAGACAAAGGTGGACTTCCACTGTTGTGCTTTTAGGCTCAGGGGAGTGTAGTTTATTTGATTATCCACTTAAGATTCTAAGTGTCACTGTTTACTACATAATGACAATGTAGCTAGGCTTAAAGAATTCCAAATACATCGAAGTGATCCGACTAAGCATTCATCAAAATATTCTCAAATTATAGGGAAGCAAAGTAAAAAAATAGAAAATTAAAACAGAGTATCTCATAACAGAATTTCTTGACAAAAAATAAAAATGAAAAATGAGGCTGCAACAAAAGTAATTTTCCGAGTGGCACAAGCAAGGAAAGTCATTTACCAAAAGTGAGTTAATTAATTAAATCATGTTTGATTATAGTAGCTAAAGAAAGCATCCAGAGAAAATAAACTTGTTTAAAACTATTAACCAATACTCGTGGACTGATATTGGTATTTGTCAATGTGTATCTATTGAAAACACATTTTTAAAGATGAAATGTGTAAAACAGATGAGCATTACAGATGAGCATTAAACATTTGCAATAGATTTTTATAATAGGGATCACTAACTTTGAACTCTAAAATCTGTATTACAGAAATTTATTATTTTTCCAGGACATTATTACTTTTTAAAAATTTCACCAATAAAAATCATGGGAATTTGTCTTTTTTTGGTTATGGGAGAACCCACAGAACATACTGAATTTTGCCTCCTGGCACACAAAGCCTAAAACAAGAATTTTAGTTCACTAATGATAGGTTACTCACTTGTCCTTTAAAGGAAGTCTGCCAGCTCTTGCTCTAGGGTTGGAGTTTTTGAAAGGTCTATAACTTCTCACTCTCTGATTGGTTCTTCTCCTCCTCCCTGTTGTAAAGAAACTTCTTGTAACATGCTAGCTCCTCAATAAAACTATCTTCTCTTTCTCCATCCTTTCACTGCCAGACTTCACGAAAGTGTAGCATTCCTTGGTTTCACTGCCTTACTACTTATTTATTCCTTTGCACCTTGAAACTGGCCTTCTAACCCAACCATTCCACTAAATATACTCTTTTGAAAGTTACTAATGACCTTTACTTTCTAAATATAACTTCCATTTTTGGAACAGAAAAAAAGAGAAGAGGGATATTTTTCCAGGTATATTAGGGGAAGGAGAGGATGAAAGTGTCAAAGGGTAGGTTTGAATGAAAACAAGGAAGAGCTACTCAACTTGTACTTGAGCTCCTTTTTCCTGCTAAGTCACTATTGGCAGAGGAATTACCTGCCAGGATATTAAACAACAGTTAATGTAATTTCTGAGCCACTAGCAGTCATCTCTGAAAGACTGTGCAGACAAGAAAGGACCACATGTCCCAAATTTCAAAAAAAAAAATGAACAGATAATGGAGTCTGTAAACTCTACAGGTAGAGGAGCTTTACTTCTATTCCTGGCAAAATTCTAGATGATAACTAGCGAATGTGAGAAGTGACCACCATAAAGAGCCAACGTGGCTTCAATCAAGAACATGTCATACCAGACTAACCAAATTTTCCTCTTTAAAAGGGATTCTAGACTGGTAGATCAGGAGAATTCTGTAGGCATAATATGCCTCAATTTTAACTCTCCCACCCTCCTGCTCCTCCACATCTAATCAGCTGCTAAATTCACACCAGCCCTGCTTCTTTTACATTTTTTGTGCCATCACGTAAGGTTACTCCCTCATTATCTCTTAAACTATTGCAATCATCTCCAAACTAGTCTCCTACCTTGGCAACCCTAAATTCTACCATTTAATTAAAAGCACCTACTGTGTTCCAGGCACTACATCAGAAGAAAAATGAAACAGTCCCTGCTTTCCAGTTTACTAGGAGATACCATAAGTACCCAGATAAATAAAAACAAAATTGTTACCAAAGAGTTCAAAGGGTAGGCAATAACACCTGGAAGAACCTTGTAAAAGGCCACACATGAGCTAAACCTTGTAGGGAACTAAGGTCCCAAGAGCAGAAGGGAGGAGAGAAAATGTCTGCTCTTGGTGTTCTTACTATGTTTTTGAAGAAAATAACCTTCTGTAAAAAGCTAATTGATGCTTCAAAAATTGATGATGATTTAAACCCCCCAAAAAGATACTAGTAAAAGTAATATTTGAAAAACAAGTTCCCATGCCATCCGTACTTTGGGATTTGGCTTCTTCCAAGAGGAATCTTTACAGTCTGGTCAGAAATTGACAGTATGTATAGACAAAACATATTTCAGTTAGACCTTCTAAACCAGGACTTATTCACCAACTCTCTGTATTCAATAGGCCTCTTTGGCAATCTGTTGAAAACTGTGACCCCCTTCTCAGAATCATGTTTTTGAATGCACAAAATAAAACATGTAAGATTATAAAAGAAACCAATTGAGTTAGATATCAAACTTTCATTTTGTGAAAGTTCAAAGACCCTAAGTTAAAATCCCTTGCTCTAAACTTAGAAGATACTAGTTGTTGGGCTTATAAAGAGTTAATCACTGAGGCAGGACAGTGTGCCCCAGCTCACTCGTAGTGTGGGCAAAGTTATAAAAGGTATAAAAGAGATTAGACAGCAAGGATCCAAACAGCTCATACTCAGCACTTCACTTTTCTCTCCCCAGTGCTCTAAATACCACACAAATAAATTATGACCAGCACTGAAGATCCATTTTGCAGATACCAAGCCATGATAAATGGTACCCTTATGAAAATTTGTTTCAGGATCACAGGTTTAAAATTCGAAGGAACCTCAGATACTATCTAGAACAACCCCCTCATTTTACAGATGAGGAAACTGAGGTCCAGAGAGATTAAGTGATTTGCCTAAAGTCACCCAGGTCTCTAAGTGACAGAGAGAATTTAAACCCAGGTTCTCCAAGTCTAAGTTTGATGATTTTTCCACTGCATCATGCCGCCTCAAGTCCAATATTTCTAGCTACATTGTTTCTGCTATTTCCTTTCTGAATGCCACAGGAGGGAAGTCTCCAAGTGTCTAGAGTGCTTTTGTGATTTGAAAAGGACATTCCTTGTTTCATAACTTCAATGCTTTTTATAAATATCTCCCTCCTTTTCCTTTTCCAAAGGATGACATGGTCTCAGATTCCTGGGCTACCAGAGTTATTTGGATTCCTCTTGGTTGAGGTTACATATGTTCCTGTGATGTGAGGTAGGATGGCCTGAGTTTAGTTCAGTAATGTAAATTAACCTACAAGACTATAAACAAAATCTAGAAAGATCATAGATCAAAGTGTTTGCACTAAAACCATTCCACCCCAACCTTCGGTGGGCATTGTTTATTATCATTTTATTTTTTTACTTTAGGTGAGGAAGGAAGGAAAACTGAATGCAACTGTCTTACTTACAGACAGCAAAGACAAAATCACTATGGTGGAAGGAATGGGTTTGGGTTAAGTGACTTGCCCAGGATTAATGGATTGCTTGTGCTTGGACCCCAATTCCAACATTACATTTCTCCGTAGCTTCAAAAAACCAATAGCCCTGACAGTTTTCTACCCAGCTCAAGGATACTATGCCTAGCCATGACTCATGAGTGGGCCCCAGTAAAACATACTATCTTTCCTCATCACAAGAACAAGCTGACCTCTGAAGAAATGTTTTTGTAAAAACAGGACTAACTTGTAACCACAGAATTGTCATGCATTGATTCCTAAAGTTATCCTATTCAATCCAGAGGTCGAGCTATAACATAGACTCTCGAAGCTATCTTGCTGCAGATGTAACTCACCAAAAATACACCCTTGAAAAACCCCTTCCCCTGGTTTCCAGTAGTAAATGATGCCAATGACCAAGGCTGTAAATTAACAGCTAATTAGCAAGTCTGCCAGATAATCCACTCCTTTGCCTATAGCTTTAGCATCACTGCTGCTAACGTGCAAAGTCCTTAAGGAGCTCTCCCCACTCCAATAGCCTAAAAAGAAACCTTTGCCACCTTGATTTAAAGAATTTTTGAGTCTGTGAATTCATTTAAGACGACCCTACTCTGGTCCTTGAGGGGTCCCTGAATCCCTCCTCCCAAACCACATTAGGATCACTCAGCTGGTAAGTGTCTGAGACTGGATTTTGAACTCAGGTCTTCCCTGACACTACTGAAAAATGACCTAACAACAATACTAACAATTTTCCGACTCCAGGTCTGGCGCTCTATCCACTGTACCACCCAGCTGACCCGTCAATTGAAAGTATTGCCTTTCTAAAAATGCCAAGATTGATGCTGATAATTGCCAATATTTAAATACTTTGCATTTAGCTAGTTAATAAAGCATTTGATCTACTCACAAAGAAGCTATGTTTTCACAGAAGCACAGAATTCAGAGCTTCTCAGGAGTCACTAAGTCCAACTCTCTCCTTTACAGATAAGGAAATTGAGGCCTGGCTGGAGGCCACTCACCAAGTAGTAAAGTGGCAGGGATGGGAAACTGCAAATCCTCGTCCCGGCCTCGGTGCCCTTGGCTCGCCGTCTCCAGGCCCTCTCCCGGGACGCCTGGGTTTGTGTACCGGGGTCCAGGCCTCCGCTCAAACTCGCCGGTTCTCGCACCTCCGGCCCCGCAATCCACGTGCCATGTCCCCAGAAGCCACCGCGCGCGCCCTCGGGCGAGGGCCGGAGGGCGGACAGGCGAGGGCCGCTTTAGCGCCCGGCCGCCCAGCCGGGACCTGGAGAGAGGCCGGTGGGCCGGAGGTAGGAGGTGGGGGCGGGGCGAGAAGGCGGCCAGGTGTCCGGAGGGGCGGGGCGCGACCAGGGCCCCGCCCTCCCGGGTTACCTGGGGCGAGGGGGCCGGCCCGGCGCGGCTCTTCCCGTCTGGCCCCGCCCCCTTCTCCCGGGCTGCGCCCGAGCGCTGGAGTCGGGAAGTGGCTCTGGAAGCCCAGCGGCGGGCGCCTCCTCCCCCACCCCCGCCCTCCTCCGCCGCCGCCCTTGAACTTGGGCCGCGGCCGGCCAGTCTGCTGAGCCAGGGGCTGCATGGAGGGACTGGCGATCCTCTGGCTGCTGTGGGCCGCCGTGGCGCGCGGCGCCGCCGCCCCCGAGATCGCGGTGGGTGAGTGCGGCTCCGGGGGAAGGGGGGGGGGGGCGGCCGGGCCCGGGGCCCCCTCGGGAGCCACACTCCGTCCGAGCCCCGAGGGGGACTTGCCTCAACTTGTGGCCGGGGCAGCCGGGCCTTTCCCGCTACCCTTCCCGGGATCTGAAGCCGGCTGAAAGCAGGGAAGTTTGGCGGCAGCCGGGGGGGAGAGTAACAGTCTCGAGGGGGCGGCGCTGGGATGGGGGGAAGAGAGCAGCGACCAGCCGGCCGCCTGATCTCCTAACCCTGGCCCCCTACCCCCCTCCCGGGTCGTCGAGGGCACCCCGCAGGCAGGAGGCCAGTTTGGTCCCCGGACGGACGGACCGACGGACGGACGCTGAAAGGGAATGAAAGCCTTTCACAATTTCCCTTTGGTCTTTTGGTATTGCCTGGGCTTTGCGTGGTTGACGGTTTCAAGGGAAAAAACACTCCAAAACTCACCAAGTTTCAAAAAAATTGAAATTCCCTTTTGGACATTGACTCCCGGGCTTGAAAGTCTGTTGGTTAACTAGTATATATACACCCGACGCCTGGCAGTCTCGAGAACTGGGAAGAAAAGATTCAGAAAATCACATGATTTGGAGTCTTAGACGACCTTTAGGGAATATCCAGGCCGAACTCCCACATTTTACGAGGAAGGAAGCTAGAAGCCTAGAGAGGGGAAGAGACTCGCCCCCACTGCCTACCAACAGCTAAGATTCAAACTCAGGTACTCGAAAACCAGACCCACAGCCCTCTCCATTGGCCTATAGGATGATGAAGTCACTTGTCATCAGTCATGAAGCTGAGTGGGTGCTACAAGTTAGGTTTCTTAACTGAGTGATTTTGTTGCACTATACAGAGCTACCTCCTAAACACAAACACCCCCCAGGACTGAGGACAGTCTCGGTCTTACAAATCTGTTGGGTTCCAAAAATTGGTTTGTAATTGGTGGTTTGGAACACAGAAGAATGATATAAATGATGGTTAGGTTTCCAAACTGGGAGGTGAAGGGATTTGGGCAGGGCTGAGGCTAGAAGGTAGGGAAGGCCTCTGGCAACAAAATCAGGCAAAGTGGTTCATAGGTTGAGTTGTTTGGGGCTTCTTTCTTGTCATTTTTTAGTGGTGTCCTGCTCTTCCTGACCCCGTTTAGGGTTTTCTTGGCAAAGATGCTGAAGTGGTTTGCCATTGCCTTCTCCAGCCCATTTTACAGATGAGGAAACTGAGGCAAACAGGGTAAACTGCCTTACCCAGGGCCACTCAGCTAGTAACTGTTTTAGGTCAGGTTTGAACTCTGTAAGTGCACTGCCTAGCTGCCTTGGTATTTTTTGTTTTCTGCTGGAATTTTTTTTTTTTTTTAACAAGAGGCCAATAATGTAGTTTCCAGTAAAAAGCAATTGATGAAGCTTGAAGTAACCACAGAAAGCTTCACAGAGGAAGAGGAACTTGAACCAGGCCTTGAAAGATGAATGGACTCTAAAAGATGGAAGCAAGGGAGTGTTTTTCTGGTGAAGGAAAGAGTAAAGGAGGGAGAAATGAGCCTAATGTGTGGACTTTGAGGAGCTGATCTGACCAGAGCAGAGCATGGGGGAAAAGAAGATGTTAAGCAGGTAGGAAGAACAAATTGGACTTGATGTAGGCAGCAAGGAACCATGGAGAGCTTTTGGTAGGGGGTGATAGGATGAAAATAACATTTAAGGAAGGTTTTGTTTTTTGTTTTTTTTATGTGGGATGAATTAGATGGGGAAGACTGGCATCTAGAAATACGTGATTAATTCACATGTGTAAATTGTCCTGGGATGATAGGCTGCAAACCTGCTGGCAGAGGCCACATCTTATACATTTTTGTATCTCTTAGCAACTGTCTTGATGCTTTGTATATAGTAGGGACTTAATATTTTATCAGAGGTATAAATGGAGAGGAAGATATAAGTACAAGACATGTTTAAATGAAAAATGGACAGGTCTTGGTTATTGACTGAAGGATAGAGAGAAATGAATCAAAGGTTATAATAATTCTTCACATTTATATAGAGCTTTTTACAAAACACTTTTCTCAGGAAAGCCCTGAGAGGTAAGCAGTATACATAAGAGTATCCTAATTTTACAGATGAGGAAACTGAGGCTCAAAGAGATTGGTCATACAATCAGCAAATAGCTCATATTAACTCCAAGCCCAGCAAATACTACACCCTGTCTCTGTAAGGTGACAACATAATGCCAAGGTTTTATCTCTTCCCAGAACCTACCCTATTCTATCAGTGTTCATATAGAAGAGACTAAAACCTGGGATTTTGTAGGAAAGCTTTGTAAATTCTTCGGAATCTCAAAAATAGTTTGACCATTTGTAATATTATAGACTAAATAAGGAATTATTTTTCCTTCTCTAAACTTGAAACCTAAAGTTTTGGTTTTTCTTAGTGCTTTGAGAGGCAACATGGTATAGTCAAAAGAGCATTGATCCCTCTCATCAAGAATATCCAAGTTTGAATCCTGCCATCAACACTTGTTAGCTGGGTGACTCTGAACAAGTCCCTTCTACTCTCTGACCTTCTGCATCCTGGTCTCTAAAATGAGGGGATTGTTTTCATTAGCCGCTAATGTCCCTTTTAGCTCTGAATCTATGACCACAGATCATTGCTACTAAAGAACGTTTTTTGGGCTGAATTGCAATTCTTTAGTCCTTAGAGAAGTTGAAAGATTTCAGTGTCATTGAAAACTGAAGTGAATATCAAGAATAGCTATTTTTCTATCAGGTTTAGACCTTTAGCTTGGGACAGCAGAGGTACCTCGACTTTTAACACTTAACACTGGGATTATAAATCTGGATGCTTGGGGGATAGGGAGAGTACATAAGACAAAGTTTTTTTAAAGATATTCAGGTACAGTGTCAGAGGGCTTGGGTTCAAACTCTTCTGATACTCACTACCCCATTGACCTCCCTGGCCCCTGATTTCTTCATCTGTAAAATAAGGGAGCTGACCTAGGTAGCCTCGGAGATCCCTGTGATTGTAGTCCAAAAGGAGTTTTCTCTGTTCGTTCTTCCGACCGTTTCAGTCTGACTCCTGATTGCATCTCTCTGTTCTTTTTGTTCCCATTTCAGCCCCCAATTTACCTCACAAAATATGTTAATTTGCCTCTCTCTAATATAGTGAATTACATAGTTGTGTTAGTACAAAATTATTTTGTATTATATTTATCTATGTGTGCTGTAAGCCTAATTAAGCCAGGGACTGTATCTTAACTACATTTTATATCTCTCCCACCCCCAATCTAGCACAATTCTCTGTACATGGGTGTCTGTGTGTGTGTGTGTGTGTGTGTGTGTGTGTGTGTGTAAATTGTAGCAGAAAGAGCATTGGACATAGAATCAGGAAGACCTGGGTTCAAATTCTGCCTCAAAGCCTTAGTTAGTAATTGTGTAACCCTGGGGAGTCAATTCAAGTCTCTGAGCCTCAGTTTCCTTCTCTGAAATGACATTGTACTCAGTAGTGTCAAAGGCCACCTTCCTGTGATTCTTCTCATTTTATCCTCCATCCTACCCTGAGATGCTTCTCTGACAGTTCCTTTCCTATGACTCTTCTGCTGGCTTCTCATCCTCTGCTAAGTTTTTGTTCCAATAATTCTTCTCTCTATAGATCTTTTCGTCTTTTATATTCTATCTGTTGCAATGGCTTCAATGCGGTTAACATCTTCATTTGTGTTTCGGCCTGACCTTTCACCAGAGCTCCAGTCCTCAGCGTCTAACTGCCTGTTGGACATAGCATCATAGGTAGCCCCCTTGCTATCTCATACTCCACATGACCAAAATTTATCACCTCTAAAAATCTTCCCTCTGTCTAGCAGCTCGTTATGATGGTACCATTGTCCTCCCAATCACCCAGACTCGAATCTTTGACCCTGTCCTCTCTTTGACATCGAGACTCCTGTAATAGCCTCCTAACTGGTCTTCCTGTGTCCAGGGGCTCCCCTTCACTTTGTAATTCCCCACCCCGATCCTGTCACTCCACTCTTCAAAACTTGTCCAGGGCCTATTACAAAAGAAAAGTATAACCTTCTGATCCTAGCACTGAAGTCCCTACACAACCTGATTCCAACCTTCCTTTCAAACCTCTCTTAAATCCTTTCATACATTTCACATTCCAACCCAATTGGACTACTCTCTGCCTCCTGCCCTTTTCTACCATTTCACATCCCTGTCTGTTACCTGTGCTTAAAATGGACCCCCACCTCAATGACTCAGCCTCTACCCATGGAAATCCTGTTTTCCCCTTAAGAGTCAGCTAAGCTGCTGTCTTCTTGGTGAAGCCTTCCCTGGCAGCCCCTCCCTGGCCCCCCATAAGCTTAGCATCCATTCCCCATGGACAGCAGCTAGAATTTCTTCTTTGTGTCTCTTGCACAGGGAGTATAGTTGTAAGTTGCAAGCCCTTGATGTTAGAATTGATGTAAATGGTAAAAAGTTAGCAGGAAAAATGAAAAAAAAAGTATAGAAACCCTTGTCAGAACGGTCACAACTTTGAAAAAGAAACCCATGAGATTGGGTGACACCTCCCTTGATGAAGGCTCTGCCAAAGTCATATCATTAGAGAGTAGAGAAGTGAGCCACCCATGGCTGAAGCAGACGATTCCTTTTCCTGGAATGCTGGAAGGGGCACAAAGTACTTTCTCCATTTCCTTGGGTTATCCAAAGCTACATGTGCACAAGCTATTAGGTCATTAGGAAAAATTTACTAAAAAAAAAATTGAAAAAGGCTTCTTAGTTTCTCCAAGATAGCCTTAAGACAGTAGGGAAGGAAGAAGGAAATAAGTGTTTATTAAGCCCCTTGTTTGTTCCAAGCTGCACAAAGTACACTTTGTACAAGTGCTGTCCAAAGAGGTTTTTTTCATTCTATCCTCATAATAACCCTGGAAGGTTGGTGATGTTATTATTTCCATTTTACCATTGAGGAAACTCAGACTGAGAGAGGTTAAGTGACTTGCCCAGAGTCACACAGCTGGGAAGTGTGTGAGGCCAGGTTTGAATTCTTCCTGACTCCAGATTCAGCACACTGTGTGCACTGTGATGCCACCTAGCTCCTGTAATACCCTGACTCTGAATGTGGCTGTTGAAAACTGAGGTCTGAGTGGACTCCAGATAGCAGAAGCTGAGGCCCCAAGCTCAACTATGGTCTATTTTCAATACATACATACAAATGAAAAGATTCAGTGAGGCATCGATAATACCAAGGAAAACAAGACAGAAGGCTTTTCTTATGCTTGGTTTGAACAGAAGCCCACCCCCCACCCGTGACCAATTTCAGCATTTCCGTGAAGAACCTCTGTACAATCCATTGGCAGTGGAGTCCTCCTGAAGGTGTCAATGCAACATGTAAGCTGTGGTATGATAGTCATTTGGGGGAGGATAAGGTATGTTTCATTCAAGGGTAAGTTTTCTTGCTATTCATTGCATTGGTAATGCAAAATCGGAATCAAGAATTCTGCCAAAAGGTTGGGTAAATTACCATCTCCCATTGGTTTGGGATTTCTCTTTGGGCACCTTCAAGTTACAATTCAAACAAAAATATTGAGAAAATGGCATATCTCCAAAATTTTCAGAAGATTCAGGTGAGAAATCCCATGTATTTTTGTTTCACAAGGTTACAATAAGTATTTATGGGACAGATGTAGAATGCAATTGGTTTTTCAACACCTTTCATTCCCATGAGCAATCATCCAATTGCACGGTGCCTTTGTAATTGTTCAGAGAGATTTCATACCTTTCACATCATTTAATATAATCAGTAGTTCCCACTAGATAGGTTCTTGCTACACAACCAGTTAGAATGAATGCAAGCAAAAGTCAGCTGCTGCTAATAAAAAGCTGTCTTAACTTGCACAATCAATAGGGCAACTTTTAATCTCTCTCTTAGAATTTAAGTGAAGCTTTCATTACACTTCAATATTGCAAGGATGAGTATGACAACATATGTACTACTTCCACTTATGCCAATAACAATACTTCAGTAACTGAGTAAACAATCTTTCTGAGGATCTATGTCCCCAAAATTCATCACCCGACAGTTAATCTGGTAAGGGACCTGGTTTTCACCAGGTTGGTCTGAATCACTTCTGGCCTATTATGTTAACTTATCTGATGCAACCAGTTTCTCTTCCCTAAGCTGCCACTGCCCTAGACCTTCCACCACAAGAGATTGTATTTCTATTTCCTATTGTTGCCCTTAATGTCTTCAGAATTGAGCTTTAGGTTTCTGAACTTAAGAGATTACTGAGAAAGCAAACTGTATATCATAAGAGATTCCTGGTTTCCCATATAGCTTTTTCCTATCATATTTTCTATATAGAAATGTTCTTTTTTTTTAGGGGGGCAGGGTGTTCACTAAATTTAGACTAAAAATCAAACCAAATAAAATAAATTACTAAAAATTGAAATAATAATTTTAGCAAAGTAGCAGAATATAAAATATATCTACATCATGCATCAGCATTTCCGTATATCACCAACACAATTCTGCAAGAAGAGATGGTGAGAGATACATCATTTAAAATAACTGTAGACAATATAAGATGCCTGGAAGAATATCCATGCCAAGACAAACCCAGGAACTATTTGAACATGATTATAAAATGTTTTTTATACAAAGTCAAATTTCAGTCTTTGGAAAAATATTAATTGTTCACAGGTGGGCAGAATCAGTAGAAAAAATGACAATTCTATGTAAACTAATGTACTTATTCAATGCCATCCCAATTAAATTACCAAAAAATTATGTTATTGAAAAAAACAAAATTCATTTGAAAGAACAAAAGGTCAAGAGTATCAAAGGAATTAATAACAAAAATGCAAGGGAAGGAGGTTTTGCAGTCCCCAGATCTTAAACTGGATTATAAGGTGGTGATTATTAAAAGCATCTGGTACTGGCTAAGAAATAGATAGGTGGATCAGCGTAGACATACAATACACAGCAGTAAATGATTATAGTAACCTTGTGGTTGACAAATATAAAGATTTAGGCTTTTGGGATAAGAATTTACTATTTGGTAAAAGTTGTTGGGAAAACTGGAAAGGAGTCTGGCAGACATATTTTACACCATTTACCAAGATAAGGTCAAAATGGATATATGACATAGATATAGAGGGACATAGGAGCAAATTAGAAGAACATGGAGCATATTACCTATCAGACTTATGGATAGGAGAAGAATTTATAAATAAACAAGAGATGCAGAGCATTGTGAGATGTAAAATGGATAATTTGGATTACATTAAATTAAATATGGTTTGTACAACTAAAACCAGATTAGAAGGAAAGCAAAAAAATTGAGGGGAAGGGTAAAATATTATAGATAGTTTCATATCTCAAATATATGGAGAACTGTCAAATTTATAAGACTATGAGTCATTCCCCAGTTGATAAGTGGTCAAAGGATATGAACAGGCAGAAGGAACCAAAACTATCCATAGTCATATGAAAAAATGCTCTAAATCACTATTGATTAGAAAAATGCAAATTAAAACTACTTTGAAATATCTCACACTTATCAGATTGGCTAAAATGATAGAAGGGGAAATGACAAATGTTGCAGGGGATATGGAAAAATTGGGACACTAATACATTGTTGGTGGAACTGTGAACTGATCCAGTCATTTTGGAAGCAATCTGGAATTATGCCCAAATAGGTATAAAACTGTGTATACCCTTTGACCTAGCAATAACACCATTAGGTCTATTTCCCAAGGGTGATCAAGAAAGAGGGAAAAGAACCCATATGTTCTAAAATATTTGTAGCAGCTCTCTTTGTGGTGGTAAAGAACTGGAAATTGAGGAAATAACCATCAACTGGGGAATGGCTAAACAAGTTGTGGTATATGATTGTGATGAAATACTACTGTTCTGGAAGAAATGATGAGCAGCTTGATTTTAGAAAAACCTGGAAAGACTTGCATGAAATAACGAAGAGTAAAATGAGCAGAAGCAAGAGAACGTTGTAGACCATGACAGCAGCTTTGTTCAAAGAATAACTGTGAACGACCAAGTTACTCTGAGTAGTATGAATATTCAAATTAACTGCAAAGGACCTAGGAAGGAGTATGCTATCCACCTGCAGAGAAAGGACTTTAGTAAATAGAAGCATGCATATAGTATGGTTTTACATATATACGTACATAATGTGCATGTACATGTATCTGTGTCAAATGGTGGCCTTCTCTAGTGTGGGGTGTGGAGGGAGGGAGGGAGGGACCATTTGGAACCTACAATGTAACCAAAAAAATACTTTTTAAAAAAAGAAATTACTAAGGAGAAATATCAATTAATACCCTTCCGTGGCTTGCCGAGCAGATGGCTCAGTATTCTACATTGTTGTGAGAAGGGTCTCCTGGAGGCTCTTGGCTGCCTGCCCTCTGTGGGGTTTGAGGTGGACCAGGGATACCCAAGGAACTGAAAACATCACTCAGAACAGTGACACTACAATAGTGATATGACAGTCCTCCTTGAGGGAGGGTTGATATTTTGGACCGGGGAGACATCGTACTATAAACCATTTATCCCAAAGGTTAGGCTGAATTTGGTTACATAGTGGCTACTGTCTTGGCTTTTAAGTTCAATGAAGGAAGCTTATGTGGTCCTGGATGTTAACTCCATAATAATAGCCTAATCCAATTTCCATCATGAAAGAGAAGACATCTTTCCAAAGAGAAGGTGAGGCTCTATGGTCCCTCTTGAAAGTCGGGAGAAAGACAGATATTGGAGCCCAGAGATGGAGCATGTAGGTGGTACTGTTGATAAGGTCATTACGTTGTTACAGACGATGGACTGGGTTAAGAGAGAGAAAGTATCTATTTACAACCAAAACTTAAAGCACTTTACTTCTAGACCTAAGGTTGAAAATAATTAGAAACAATCTATTCTTGATATTTCCTAATGTCTTTATGCACTGCGTTGTATGTATTTATTCAAATATTATGTATTTATAATATATCTTTCATGTATCCTTGAGGTATATTAAAGCAACAGGCTGTGTGACCCTGGGCAAGTTGTAACACCTCCCACTGCCTAGGAAGTCCTCTAAGACTCCAAGTTGAAAAGCAATTTCTCATCTGTTTTGGTGGAGGCAGTGCAATCATAGGTCGGGGCCCCAGGAGTGAAATTCAGTGTGCATCTCCTCTTGGGCATTGTTTTCTCATTTGTATTCTCTTCGAAGGATATAATCATGCTTTTTTTTTTTGGTTTTTAATCTTAGATGATCAGTTTAAACAACTTTCGGATTGAAGAAGTAGCCTTAAATGAAAGAATTTGCCTCCAAGTGAGAACAACGTGCAGTGTGATGAGTACAAATCCTAGCGATGCTGTAGAGATGTGCACTGTGCCCCCGGAAGGTAAAATTATTATTATAGTGAGTCCCTTCCAGCGTGGAATCCTGGCAACAGCCCCACGCCCGAGAGAGAAGAGGCAGACAGCCGAGGGCCAAGACTTACGAGGGGTCAGAAAAGGGGCGGACAGAGATGGAAGAGGGAGGACATGCACAGGTCAAGCAAAGCGGTAAAGGGCCTCCTTGGGAATTTGTGGCCAGCATGGCTGACTGCTGCAGAGACAGCTCTTGGAGGGTGAGGGCAGAGGATCTGGAGGCTGGCTTGCCAGTGATGACCTTAGAGAGATGAGTTTCAGTAGAGAGATGGGAGATCCGAGGAATGAATGAGTGATGAAGAAATGAAGATGGCAAGTGTCTCCATTTGGAGACAGACACTTTTACAAGAAGTTTGGCCTTTGAAAGAGACACTAGAAAAAATCCAGTAGGTATGGAGGGGGCAGTGGGGTCAAGAGAGGGGGATTTTTAAATTGGGCAGTGGAGGAGAGAAGATAGTAGACGGAGAGATGTATCACTTCTTTTAGCAGGTCTTCCTGCCTTCAGTTACTCCTGTTTCCATTCCATAAAGTGCTAGAATAATCTTCTAAGTACTCAGTTCTAGTCACCTCATTTCTCTACTGAGAAGCTCTCTGGAGCTCCCTAGTGCCTACAGGATAAAGTCCTGACATTCACTGATCACAATCTTTCCCCAGCTTACTTGAGTTGGATGTGATGGCCCTTGGGTCCCTTCAAACTCAGTACAAGTCAATAACATGACCTAGCAGCCAAAAAAGCTAATATCATCTCAGACTCCATTAAGAGAAGGGTAGTGTCTGGAATGATGGAGGCGCCAGTCACTCTGTTCTCTGCCCTAGTCAAACCCCATGTAGACTATCCTGTTCACCTCTGGCCTCCACAGCTTAGAAAGGAATCTGATGAGTTTGAGCATATCAGGGAGGACAACCTGGAAAAGACTCATTAGCATTCTATTTAGAGGTTGGGCTATGTAAGATTTAGAAGGACCTGGGCTGTTTGAGTTGTAGCTGAGAAGGCTTAGGGAGACATGATACCTGTCTTCAGGTATTTGCAGGACTGTCTTCCAGAAACTGGGATTTGGTGGGTTTTATTTGGCCTTAGAAGGTACAACTGGCTCAGTGGGTAAGCCATGTCAGAGAATAAAGAAAATCTTACTTATCTGAGCTGTCCCAGAGTAGAGTGGCTTCCTCGGGTAGGAGTGGGCTCCTTCTCACTGGAGATCTTCAATGGCAGACCGGATGACCTCTTCGGTACATTAGAGGGCAAGCTTATTCAGGTCTGCTTCAGACCTACTGATTTCCGAGGTTCTTTCCAACTCTGATATTTTATGAAGCTATGAATCTTGGTAAAGACAATAAATGCACATTGTCCAGGCTTCTCTGGCTCATCTCTCCCCACTCTGGCTTAGGGTAAACTTTATTAAATAGGTGAAATTGATTTTTAGCACTCCCTGCTTACCTTGCACTTCTTCCTCCCACCACCACACCATGTTGCCTTCACATCTCTTATGCCACTTCTTGTCACTAGTCTCTCTTGCCTCATTACCCCAACTTTGGCTAGCTCTAGACCATCCCCCACCTTTGTTTAATGTCCAACCATTAAATGAGACAGTTTGGACAAAAGCTCTCAGTAGCCACGGAACCTGACTTGAGTTTCCTCATCTTTAAACGGAGGGAGTTGGACCACATGGTCTTGGAGGCCCCCTCCAGCTCTGAGCTAACAAAGGAAAAGACTGGACTGGGTGCTCTCAAAAGCCTCTCGGAGGTAAATGGCCTTTGGTCATACCAGGCTTAATTCAAGGCCTTTCTAACCCAATCCCACACATTAGTTGATGCTGTTATGTTAATGAGTGAAAATGGCTCCTTGTAGGTTTGCATTTTAACACTTTGACTTGACCCAAGGGATTCTATTGCCAGCATCTTAAGGGCCTATGGTGGGCTAGTAGGCCAGACGCCATTCAAGTCAATGGACATTTATCAAGCTCTTGCTACAGGCCAGGCACTGTGCTAAACCCTGAAAATGACAATCCCCTTTTTAAGGAAGTTGGATTCCCCTGAGGACTGTGGGAGAACATGTGCACAGATAAGCATGATGCAAGAGGGCAAAGAAGAGGCAGACTTTGGCATTTAGCACAGTGCCAGGCACAGACAGAGCTCCCATTTTAATGGGGGAGGCAATGTGCAAAGAGATACATATGGGATCAGTTGAGGGTCATCTCAGAAGGAAGGAGAACTGGGAAAAACTTCTAGAAAATGGGTGTTGAACAGAGACTTGAAGGAAGCCAGGAGGCAAGAGAGTGTTTCGGGCATGGTAGACAGAAAAATGCTAGAGTTGCATCCTGGGGCCAGTGTCATTTGGATCAGAGAATATGGAGGGGAGTGAGGTATAAGCAGACTGGAAAAATCAGAAGGAATCAGGTTATGAAGGATTTTCCGAGCTCAATAGGAGATTTTCAGTGCAGTGAGATCATCTTATATCCAGCAAAGTGGGAGACTTGAATAAGCAGAAACCCTGCCAATGAAATGGCCATGTAGAAACAGGACTTCAGAACTGTTTCCTAGGTTCCTGATCTCCCAATAATTCATCAGAAATTTCCAGGATCCTAGAGCTGGAAGGCATCTCTTGCAACCTAGGGCAGTTCCAGCCCTTCTGCTGTTAGCCAGTCTTTGCTTAACAAATTCAAATGAATCTCATTTTCTCCCAGCCAGTTGGGGTTCTATAAAGATATAATCAGGGTTAAAGGGGAAAAAAAACTTCCTACTTCTCTTGTTTAATCAAGATAACAGCGTGTTACAGATTTTACAGTGCCTAAGTATTTCTCCCCTTTTCTTATTGCAGATTATCTCCCAGTGTGAGGTGATAGATTCCACTTGTGTTAGTTTTATTGTTAACAGCGAAAATAGAGGGGGGAGGGGAGGAAAGACTGAGAGAGAGGGAGGAAGAGGGAAAGAGACCAAGAGAGAACATTATGGAGAAGGAGCCAATATCAGGAAGGTAACTAAGTGGTGTGATTTGAAGGGAGTCCCAAGGACCATCTGTCTCCCCCTCCCCCCCCCACACACACACATACACACACAAATGAAATCAACTCCACCAGGTCTGAAATTTTAGTCCTTATTGTCACTCTTTTGGCTTAAGCCGTTGTTTCTAGAAGGCTCCTGTTAAAATGTTGAGAAAGCCACCAGCTCAACCAGTTAACCCATTAGTAGTAGTTAGCACCGCAAACACATGGATAGGAAATATGGCAACCAGCAAGTTGAAAAGTAGGTAGAGAGCAAGGGCCTCAGCTTGCAGGTACAAAAACCATTACATCTAGGAAATATTTTCTGCTACAGCATTAAAACAACAGATGAGGACTGAGAGCCCTGCAATGGCTAAGCTGGGGATCAGGGAGTCCTTGGGTCAGCTGGTTCCTGAAGTGGACCTCCTCTCTTATGAGTAGAGGACTTTTAAGACACTAGAAATGCTGTGTTAAACTTTCAGACCTTCCTCCATTGGAGTACTAGAAGACTGTTGTGGGTAGGAATGGAAGAAGAGTCTGTGACCCTGGTGGGCCCCCTAAGCTGGGTAAAGTCAGGAGGTACAGAAAATGAGGAAGAGGGCAAACAAGACAAGCTACTTGTGACTGGAACTGAGGCTGACCTCTGGTTATTGACTTTTACCCTTGAGTCTGAGTACAGAACTCTAATTAATAAGAAGAAATAATAAGAGGTCACATTTCTATGGGGCTTTCAGGCTTGCAGAGTGCTTTACGTATTTCATCTCCTTTGATTTTCCCACCAGTCCTAACAAAGAGCCTTTTCATTTTATGAGGAAAGGTAGTGAGGTACCTGAGAAATGATGGGTGGCTGCATGGAGGATGATGGGGAGGCAGAAGTGAATCTGTTCTTCTTCCTTAGGGGAGAAGGGGTGAGGGTTAGAATCGGTTCTAAACTGCCCTGGCCTCTGGTTTTCCAGGTGACCCAGAGTCTGCTGTAACAAGTCTGCAGTGTATTTGGTACGACCTGAGCCAAATGAATTGTACATGGCTCCCTGGAAAGAGGACACCTCCTGATACAAACTATGCTCTGTACTACTGGTAGGTGGGGCTTGGCAGTGCTGGGGAAATGACAGGCTGTGCACGTGTCTGTGAACTGGGAGACTGCCCCAGCAATAAGGATGTGCATGCATACACACACACACACACACGCTCACACTTCAAAGGTGATTTTGAGTGGATATAAAGCTTGAGAGAGTAGTTAGCTCAGCCTCGATGGAGGATTCATCTCATGGGGGTTCCTGACAGCTGAGCTCCTCCATGTATCCAAAGAACTCTACCCAACCTTTCTGTGGCCCCCAATTCTGTGATTTGTCCACCTGGTGCTAAATTGGAAGAAGATAGTGGATTTTATTTAATAAATGTTCAAACTGCCATTGATGGCTTAGTCCCTCAGCTTTGGTTTTCATTGATTTCATTTCATTTTATTTTCATTGTCTCTGCCACAGAGCTTGTGAGTAATGTCTATGCCCCCTCCATCCTCTCTCCTATTTCTGAAAGCTTCTATTGGACATTTGACAAAGAGATTCAGAAGCTGGCATTGGTTCCTGCTTCCCTGCCTCTGTGTGGGCTCCATACCTCTGGCCCCTACTTGTAAAACTACTATTGGATGAGTGAACCCTCCCTTAACCTGTGCCAGTCACATCAGAAGGAAATGGGACAGAATATGCTTTGCTACACTTCCCTACTTTGCTTGGGGAGGAGGAAAAAGAGAGGGGTTTAGTAACTGCCTCTCCTTCCCCTTCCCCATTAAAAAAGTGGTGTCAACCTAGAGGACACAGGGATGTCCTGGATTTCTGTGGAGTGGATCTATTGCTGAAACAACTCTGCCAAGTGCAGACTTTCCAGGCCAGCGAATCTAGGGAGATTCTAACAGCATTTATTATCCTGGGAAGGTTGGGAATGTTCAAATGCTGTCTTCCATTTGCACGTTGAGCACCTCATTTCTTTAAAATGAAGGAAAAGAGTCCCTCTAAACCAATATGACCATATAACCAGAACTTTAATTCAAAATGTATTTTACCAAACCAATGATGACAACAATTGGCCAATACTTCGTTCCCTAGTCTTTTTCTTAACACTCTATTTGTATTGAAAAAGAAACACAAGATGCTCAAATTTAGAGAATCCACCCCAATGTTCGTGTGAATTATCGTGCCCAACCTGTGGCAGAGTGTTTCGAGCTCCTGTTGAGATGATCAGCCACAGTCAGACACCCTATGGCTTGACTCCAGCATAGGGATGTTATCTTGGTCCTCTTTGAGAACTAATGACAACAACCAGTGTATGTATTTTATAGATATATATGTGTGTACATATATACACACCTATACCTATATGTGTATATGTATGTATGTATGTGTAGTTTTGTCCTTATGTAGTCCTAGCCAGTGTGGGGACTAGTGTTCTGGTTGTACTTCCTTCTTTTTATTTTGCGTGTCTCTCCATATTTGGAAATGGGAAGAAAAGAAAAACAACACTAAAAGACAAAATACGTCAGGTCAGTACGATGATGAGCTTTGATTCAGGAGGATGAATGATGAAATGTGGTAGAGAGATGGTGGACTCCAGGAGTGGAATAAGGCACACATTATCGCACATGGCTAATAGGTTGGTTGGGTTTGACGACACTTCTCTGTCAAGGCAAAAAAAGGGAGGATTCCATTGAGAGGTGATGATAATTCTTTTTAAACATCTCTCAGCTAGTTTTAGGGGACATGGCAAACTCAGGGGCCAGTGGGAATTTGAATATAGTAGAAAGTGTGCTGTGGAACAGTGGGAGATGTACTAGGTTCTACAGAGACAGATTCTGGAGGACCCTTGAAAGCTAGGGAGTAGAATTTGGATTTGAGGTTATAAACATTAAGAAAAGTGGCTTGGCAGCTCGAAATGGGATAAAGAAGACCAGAGGAAGCTATTGGAGACATCCAGGTATGTGGTGAGATGACAGCCTGGACTAGGATGATCTTAGTGGGAATGGAGGTGGGAGCTAATCTAAGAGACATTTCAAGGGTAGAAAGGGTGGTTTTGTGATTGGATTTCAAAAGGGAAAGAAAAATGGGAGATGTGAAGGGTGGGGGTGGTTCTGTTGATGACAGGGATGGGGAAAGCAGAGCCAGTGTGAGGGAAGGGAGAATGTTGGGTTGGAGGTACTTGTTATCCGTGCAGGGGACAGTGGTTGCTAGGCAACTGCAAATGTGGGATGAGAATAAAGAGCCAGATTTGGAGGAGTCAGCGGCAGAGAAGGGTTGGTTAAAGGAGGGAGTGAGGTTCCCAGGGGTGACTCCAGAGCCAAAGGCTCAGGACTAGGCTTTGAAGGCTGCTCTGGGAGAAAGAACAGTTAGCAGGGGAGGAAGGGAAGGCAGAGAGGTAGGAAAGTGAAACATAGATGCCAAAGGAGGAGGAAAGGGCCAGGCTCTGGAGGCTGAACTTAGGAGCAGCACATGGCATGGCTCCTCATAGTTGGCTTCTCTTCTGCTACGTTTCTTAAGTGCCAATTTTGTGCCAGGCACTGTGCTAAGGGCTAGCCCTTGCCTTCAGGGAACTCCCAGTCCAGGGGTGTCCCAGTCTAATGGGGAAGACAACATGTAAATCCCTAGCTACACACAGGCTCTGGACAGAGTAGATGGAGAGAGGAGAGTTACTTAATGAGGGAGGGCATGTTCATTCCTGGAAAGTCTTGTGAGTGAATAAAAAGCGATGCCTTGGGCAGAGTTTGACTCTTCCCTTTCTACTGTAGATTATGGTGAGGTTGTTTTCCTTCCTAGAATGTAAATGGAAACTCCTTCTAGAAACAAGTTTAAAGAATAAACTTGGCCTTTCTTGCAGCACATCCTGCTTTCCATAGACATGTACCTAAACTTTAGTCTGTCCTAGATTTTGAAATTTCATTTCAACAATTTGTAGAGTGGATTGTCTCCATTTCTCTGCCTCATAGGTACAACACTCTGGAGAAAGGTCTTCAGTGTACCAACTACTATATGGAAGGTGAACTCATTGGATGTGTTTTTGATCTGCTTAAAGGAAATGTTTCAGCTTCTGAAAAAATTCAAATAATGGTCACAGATACAGCTGGAACAATTAGACCCTCCTATAATGTCACTTTCTTAAATTCTGGTAAGTTATACCTCTTAATAATCCAAGAAAAGAATTGCTGCTCAAATGTCTTCATTTCATTCCTAACATAAGAATCAGCTTCCTTCATTGACAAGTGGGCTAGACTTCTTTGACCCACTCTTTGATAGATCCTTGTCGTGTGGGGATCGATTAAGGGGATGCTAGACCCAGTCATGGACCTGGGATCATCTCTACCTGTCACGTAATTAAATAATGAGCATATATGTCATTGAACACCAGCTGGAAAAGTTCAGGATACATGAAACTATATTTAAACAGGGAGCCTCAGTTAAATGATGGGCAGTAGAGTGGGAGCAGATGCATTGAAGCAACCTCCACCTACTGCTCATCCTCAAATATCCACAAAGGAAAATCCACATGGGAGCCAAAGATGGCACAGCCCAAGGTCTTAGACATGGAAGTGCTGCTGCCGGACCAGTTGGTTCACCATGCTGGCTCAAAGCCCAAGTCAGCCTTTCTTTTCATGAATATTAATGGTAAAAAAAAGAGAAAGAAAGAAAGAAACTATTTGGCTACTAATGACTTCAGACTGTTTTCTCTTACCTGGATGTGCTCCCCACTGGTGAGGCACTCAGGCTTCTTCAGAGCTGACTGTTGTAAAACTGGATAGGCTAAGAACCAAACACAAGGTTTCCTGATACTTTCATTCTTTCGCTGGTCATTAGCATGATTGTTTGACAGTTGGGAGACTCTCCTCAACAGCCTTCCATATCTGCCGTATTGGAGTGGAGGGTTGGATAAGGACCACATGTGCTGTTTTTCAGACAATCCCAGTACAAAGAGGGATGCAGGATCAGTGACCTTTCGGCATCCCTGCCCTTGTATGTGCACCTGGGCCTAAAAGACATCTGGAGTTATTCTGTATTCCTGATTTCATTTCTGCATTGCAGTGAAACCTGCTCACCCTGTCATAACAGCCCTCTCCTTCCAAAATGACAGCCTGTATGTGGAATGGGAAAGTTCAGAAAACTTTGAGAGCAATTGCTTAGTTTTCCAGGTGGAAGTCACTGACAGCAAGCCAGAGTTACACAAAGTAAGTTGCTTGACTTTTAAGCTCACATTTCCTTTTAAACGATGATAACCAGAAATATAAATCCAGATGTATCTCAGTGCTGTCCCTGCTTTGGGGCCCTGTGGGCATATGTTACCAGAAAGGCTTATCTGAAGGTAGTTATGGGGCTCGTAATGGGGAAGGGAAGCAGGCGATCAAAGGTGGTCCTGTTGGTTGCCCTCAGTGGGTTGTAATCTTACCAGAAGGGCATACATGTGTCCCAGGAGCGTTGCCAAGAATAACCTCACTGAACCTGCCCCATTTCATTTCAGCAAACATTTGTCTTCCTTTTCTCTCAGGAATGGAAGCTTGCTAAGAAAGAGGGTGATTCTACCTGTGGCTTTGTCTCCCCAGTCCTTACACCTAGTAGGTGCTTAATAAAGGTTGTATTGGAGTTGAATATATTGCTAAGAATTTCATAAATCCTTACATTTGATCCTTATAATAAATAAGAAATGCTTATATTTGATCTATAAGCTTGGTGACTTAAGGAATAGCGCATTGGGCCTGGAGTCAGGAAGACCCGAGTTCAAATCCTACCTCAGGCATTAACCATATAACCTCGGGCCAATCCTTCAACCTCTATTTGCCTCAGCTTCCTCACCTGTAAAATGAGAATAATAGCAGCACCTACCTCCCAGGATCATTATCAGGATCAAATGAAATAATATCTGTCAGGAGCTTAGACTGGTGCCCGGCACATAGTAGGCTCTTAATAAATGTGTGTTACCTCAGGGTTCAGAATACCACTAATGACGGGGAGACAGCTGCCCTGAGATCACAGATGGAGATGTGCAAATCTGTTTGGAACTGAGCTGAAACATAGTGAGTTTGTGTTACAATCCATAGCATTATAGAGAAATAAGATAGGGCCTGGGGACTAGTGGAGAATCCAAGGCAAAGGATCCTGGCTTGGTGATTCTTTGTACTTAATGAGAGTTTGAGGAAATCAAACACTTCTCTGATTATTTTAACCATCATTGATAGTTCCTTCTTCAGATCTGCTCTGAATACCTCTGCAGTTCATTTGGGGTGCTTTATGTTCTGGCCTGAGAGATCACACTACATAGAACAGGTTTGCACAACCTGCAACCCTTAGGCTGACATGGAAGACAGAAGATTGGCCTTGAAGTTGGGAAGACCTAAGTTCAAGTCCCCAAGCTGTGCAGCCTTCGTAGTGCCCCAGGCAACTTTTTCAGATTTAGTTACCCAGAAGGTGCAGAAGGAATTTCCATACCAGGAGTTTCCTTTAGAGATGAAATTGTCTGTCTAGACCCCTTTTTGAGTTTTGACACTTTTCGTTGGCACTAGGTGAGCATGAGAGCATGTACAGTGCAAAGTGCACACGTAGTGTGTTCAGAACCAAGGCTGCAGTGAACTTGCCAGATGTATTTCAGGCAAGCGCTGCCAGAAACACCTTGGATTCATGACATAGCTGATTTTTCATTAACTTTTGATTGTTGTACATTCAGAAACCTTTTACTGTTGCCAAATTTTTCAAGACCCCAATGGGGTCATGATTCACAGTTTTAAGAAGTGCTGGTTTAGACCACCCTCCCCCCCACTACCTCACTTTCAGTCAAAGCTAGACCTTGTGCTAACTCTACTGTATCACATGTTGGAAGTTTCTAGGACTTGTCTCCTACTTGTTTGTCTTGGCTACAATACCTAGCCCAACTATCAAAATTATAGGTCTTTGATAAATATGCCCATTTTTCATTCATTGGCCACATATTTCTTGAGTGCTTACTGGGCACCAAGCCCCATGCTAATGAGAAAGCCCTTTTTTAAAGTACTTTGCAGTGTACAAAGTACATAACATAATGGAAAGAGTGTGGGATTTAGAATTGGATGACATGGACTTAAATCTCAGGCCTGCTCTGTCCTCCGAGTTGTTTAACAACTCTGTGGGCCTCGGTTCCCTCCTGTACAAAGTCACATGGTTGGGTTAGATGATCACTAAGGTCCCTTTCAGCCTGGAAATTCTCTGCCCTTTAGACGTCAGCCTTAGAATGCAGGAGGGCAGAAGAACATCTGCCTGCTGCGGTGGGCATCAGGAAGCCTCTTGGCACCACAGAGTCAGAGATCTGGGTCTTAACTTCCTCCAAACCAGTTTTTTCTTGTGCAAAATGGGAAGAAGAAGAACAGGATGCTTTAGACTGTTTACTTCACAGAATGGTTGCCAGCTCAAAGCTCTGGATAAGTAGGAATTGTTCTGACTTCTCCCCCCACAGTCAAGAAAACCCAGGCTTAGAGTTGGTGACTTGCCTACAGTCACTGAGCTTGTCTTACAAGGCCAGGCCTTGCCAGGCACTCTCCAGGTTTCCTTTCCACTAAGGCCTAGAGCTAAGATGCAGTCAGTTGACTCCCTTCCATCCTGGGGGCATCGAGGAGGCACCACAGTGCCTCCAGTCAAGAAGACTTGTGTTCCAATCCAGCCTCAGAAACTGACTAGCTTGTGTGACTCTGGGCAAGTCATTTAACCTCTATCTGTCTAAGTTTCCTCCATTTGTAAGATAGGGGCAATGATAGCACCTCCCTGACAGGGTCCTTGGGGGGATCCAATGAGATTATTATTTGTCAAGTGTCTGGTACTTAGTAGGTGCTTAATGTTCCCTCCCTGCCAGGTTATAGCCTGCTGAACACAGTTGTCTTTTGACATGAGTCTGAGCTAAAGAGGATATACAGCTTAACTTAAAATAGTCATTTATCTTGACTTTTTCAAATGTTCTGTTTATACTTTTGAGTAACTGGTATAAATGTTTGACATTTTCTCCTTAGCAGATGTTCGCCAGCTGCTTCCTCTCTTAGACTACCCTATCGGTGACTGTGCTAATTTGTAGTTTTGTTTGTTAGAATTTTCTACTTTCAGTTCCTTTATGGGGGGTTTGGGCGACATCAGTCAGTGTTTCATTTAGTGTCCATAGGAGTAGGAATGCAGGCTGGTATCAGCATGGTGACATTGCCAGGACCATGGTCAGCCCTAGGCACATTGGGAAAGTGGGGGAAGTTTGTCCTAAGCCTCCCTTCCCAGATGCTGGGTCACCCATCCCACCTATAAGAATGGTTCTCAAGAGCTGGAGAATATGATGAATTAAAATGTAAACAACCAATATGACTTAATGCCCTCTTTCTCTGAATATGGAATTTACATCTTAACAGTCATAAGGCAAAGGAATGATGGTGAAGAAGTAGCATCAGGTATCTTGGGAGAAAGACAGACCAGCCTAGAGGAACAGAGGGAGCTGTATGCTTTCCCTTAAGGCCAGTGTGCCCTTTGGTTTGACTTGACTCAGCTTATTTGTCACATAGGAGATCTTTCTTTCAAGGGTGAGGAATTGAGAGGGAAAGTGATAGTGCTCCCCCAAACTCCCCCCAAAAAGAAAAGAGCATTAATAGAACTTTTTAAAAATTCACAGAGGAGAATCAAGGGGAATGGAGAGGGAGACATGGACAAGTAGGGCATATTTGAAACTAAATGTTGAACCTATTATATACTTTTTAAAAAAAAAACAAACTATATGTAGTATAGATTTACAGTTTCATAGGTTTCTCTTTATACATGGAAATGTTCATATACATTGATGTCTGTCAAGGTCAGAATAACTGAAAAAAATTTTAATCCTGAAAAAAAAGGAAAGAAAAATCTCCTTAAATGACACACACACTTCACATCAGGGCTTAGCAATTTCCTTGGGAAGGATGTTCATCCCTACAGATGACTCCCTGTATGTAGACCAGTACTGTCAAGCTCAAGGAGAAACAGGTTCCACTAAGCCACATGGAAGGATCATGGTGGAAACTACATAGCAACGCTATGTCAAGTTTACTGTGTTTTATTGCAGTTAGTGTCGCCGTTACATTTTAATCTGGTTCAGGCTACATTTGGGATTGTTGAAGGCCTCCATGTGTTTGACACCTCCGAAGCAGATCATTCCTGGCTACAGATAGCACTCTATGCACATGATGTCCTCTGGTCTAAAAGTGTCTGGGAACTGGCAGAAAAGCCCACAGAACTGCCTTTTCTCTGCTTCTTGTTGATAGGCTTGCCCACTGACATTTAGAAACTTTATCTGCCCTCTGTTAATTCTGACAGTAGCCTTTCCTCAACATTTAATTCAAAACAACATCGCTCTGCCTCCCCCGTGCTTTGGCTGTTTAAACCTTTCTGCAGATTCTAGTGGGCTACATGCCAGATAAACCTTCCAAGTCTTCTCTCGGAATTTTTGCTCCCTTGTGTGTTTAATAGGAAGAAACTACAACTCTGTAGGGAAAAGTTTGGGGTTCACCCTGCTCTCATGCATTCTCTCTCCCTATCTCCCTTTTTTCTCTGCCCATCCCTCTCCCTCACTCTGTCCCCCATCTTTCTCCCTTTCCCTATCTCTTCTTTTCTTTCTCCCTATCCTTCTCCCCCACTCTCTCCTCCCATCTTTCTCTCTCTCCCTCCCCCATTCTCTCCCCCCCCTCATTTGCTTTGAGTTTGCTTCTCATGTGTTGTAACTGGGGAGGTTTAGATCATGAACTCTGAAAGGTTCTAAAGGCCTCACAGGCACTTTTAATATTTTCAAGGCTGAAGATTCTAAAAGTAAATGCCACGTCCCACAAATGCCTCAGGAGCTTCCTGGAAATTCCAAGGTCAGTAAATTTTTCATTCTTTAATTTGTTCTGAATATCCCAGACAAATCTGAGGACATGGGTTTCTCTTTCCGCTAAAACACCACAAAATCAGGCTCATTTTATCCAGCATATGGGTACCATTTGTCTGTATTTCTTCTTCTAAAAGTCAGAGATTGAACTGAAATTGCTTCACTCTTGTGAAAACATTCTGCTTATGAATATGTAACAGAGTTGAATGGTGCCTTTCCCTGTCACATCTGCTTTAATTTGATATTTTAGGATAAAAATTGTTTAGTGATCAACAACATGGACCATGGCACTTTCTACACAGTCCGAGTAAGAGCCAAAACCAGTAAGTTTTGCTTCGAAGACAGAGACCTCTGGAGTGCTTGGAGTCCAGAGAAAAGCATAGGTAAGATCATCATAAAAGTAAGGACACACCCAACCACAGCCTTCCCTCGGGACCTCATCCTCCATTGCCTGCCCTAATCCACTACCCCAATCCAATTTGTCCACACGACTGCCAAAGGGATTTTTCTAATGCGCTTCTCTGTGGCATTTAGAGCACTTCGTGATCTGATGCCATCCTAGTGTGAATTTTAGGGTTTTCGTTGCACACACTCCGCAGTACCACCACACCAGCAAGAAGGCTGTTCCTCACACAAAACCATTCATCTCTGCCTTTCCACAGACTGTGACTTGGGCCTGGAATGTGCTCCTTTTTCACCTTGACCTCATGGAATCTCTACTTTCATTCTACAGGAGGCCTTTCCTGGTCTGTTCCTCCAGCTGCTAGCAGGGCCCAGGGCCATCCTTCCATCTATCCCCCGCCCCCACTTTGAATCTGGTTTTTGTCACGTGTGTGTGTGTGTGTGCCTGCTTGTGTACATGCTGGCTCCTCCTTCAGAATGTAAACTCCCTGTGCCAGGGCCTGGGCCTTGGGTGGGCACTTAATAACGATTTATGCCCACTTCACCTATTTCACCTATCTCAGTCAGTAATAATTTCCTACCTCACATCTCACATTCTAGCTCTTCATTATATGTACAGTATTTCTCTCTTAGCTCCCTAGAAGACTACAGACTCAGGAGGCAGCTAGGTGGTGCAATGGACAGAGCATTGTCCCTGTAGTCAGGAGGACCTGAGTTCAAATCCAGCCTCAGACACATGACACTTCCTTGATGTGTGGCCTTGGGCAAGTCACTTAACCCCAATTACCTTGCCAAAAAAAAAAAAAAAGACCATAGACTATGAGGGTAAGAACCAGGTCTTCTCCAGCTTCCAGCACAGTGCTCTGCACATAGTAGGTCCTTAATACATGTTGGTGAGATGAAAGAATAGCCTTCTTCTTGATGAATGTGTCACCTTCACCCCTGCAGGTTCCTCAGAGTCCTCACACTTCCCCATCTGGGCCTGTTGATGCTCAGGCCTCTTGGAGTATACCACTGTCCTCACCCAAGAGAAAGTAGATCTGGGCAGACTTACTATTTGATGGAATCCTATATTGAACCCTCTTCTAAAATAAACAAAGCCCAAAACATGTCTCCTCTGTCTTTGGTTCTTTGGGTTCTCTGCTAGACAACACTGATTGTTCATCAGATACAGTTAGTTACCCATCTCTGATGATGGGTGAGAAGAAGAATATAGCACTTTATCATGTACATAATGTTGTCATGGATCTTCCCATTTGAGGCTAAATACAGCCTTGTGAAAGGTGGGAAAGTATTGTCTTTGGGAAATAAGAAAATGGGCCCAGACAAGTTGAGGTGACTTTCCCCATGGCTAAGACGTTTATCACAGAGGACGCCTCCTTGCCTGCCCGCCTGCCTGTCTAACTGGGGGGCCGGGCCCACAGAGCAATTTGCTTCCAAAATGTTTCTACTCTGACTCACGGTCTTCCGTGTCCATTTTCCTTTCCAGGCCAGAAACCTGACCCCACGTTTTATACCGTCACATTACTCTCCATCCCGGTTGCCATCTCCATCTCCACTCTTCTCCTGCTGCTGTATTTAAAGAGGTAAAAGAGTCGCCATGACTAGATATCTGCCCATTGTCCAAGAGAGAAAACCAAACAGAGGCCTGCCTAAGTGGCCAGCTTCTCACACGGGCCCATCCATGTCGAGGCCACAATTCACAACACCAAATCGTCCCTTTCTGACCCTTAGGCCACGCCTGATGCCAGCAACGGCTCTAGTAAACGAATATTAAGGATGAGAGAGGATTGTTGAGCTTCTATAGAACTAAAATTTTATACTAATTAAAGATAGCACTGTGATTTAGAAATGGAGTGGTAAGAAATAGGAAAAGAAAATGAGAGATTAGGGAGGAATGTACTCCTTCCCCAGAGCAGTCTTTTTCAAGTCATTGCAGCCAGCAATCCCCTGCCTGGTACATCAGGTCTGAAGAACCCCTTTAAGGTAAGAGGTAGAAATCAACACTTGGAGATGACCTGCTCGTGTCTATTCTTCCTTTGGGGCCACCCAACCCCTCCCCACCCACATACAGAACTTGAAACTCTTAGCACATTCATTTCTCACAGCTTACTTCAAGTAATTACACCAAATCTACTTCATTATTAGAGTCACATCTTCAGAGCCAACTATATTTAAGCTAAGCCCACTTTTATTTTGGGCACTAGGGGGCGCTGCAGTGTTAGAGGCCAGGCCTGGAGTCAGGAAGACTCATCTTCCTGAGTTCAAATACGGCCTCAGACACTTAATATCTGTGTGATTCTGGGCAAATCACTTAACCTTGTTTGCCTCAGTTTCCACATCTGTAAAAATGAGCTGGAGAAGGAAATGGCCAACCACTCCAGTATCTTTCCCAAGAAAATCCCAAATGGGATCATTAAGAGTTGGACACTACCAAAACAGCTGAAAAACAACAGTTTTTTATTAGAACTCTTCACCCAAAACACTTGTTTCTGTCTTTTATTTTCTCTTTAAGACTGAAAATCATTATTTTTCCTCCAATTCCTGATCCTGGGAAGATTTTTAAAGAGATGTTTGGAGACCAGAATGATGACACCCTAGTGAGTATTGATAGTCTGGAGTTAGAAATGACTTATTTTTAAGTATTTTCAATCTAAAATCCCAGGCAGCCTTGGGAAATGGAGCACTCCAGGTAGGTTGGACCAGACTTTCCTGATATGTGGAAGATCTGGGATAGAACTGAGGCCTCCCAGCATGCTGCCAGTGACAGTTTTCTTGAACTACTTTGGGCATGACCAGACAATGTCAGTCTTCATCATATTTGTCTCTGAAGCGTCCAGTGTTTGAATGTGTTTTGTTTAGCCCTGGAGTAATTTGAGCATAGGTCCTTGTTCAAAAATTTTCCAAGTGAATTTCTCTGGTCTTTGCTCCTTTGTGACTAAGCAAGGCTGCTGTCAGTGTTAAGGGGATTCTCTCCTTTTCATTGTAATTTATACTTATGGGTTAAAAATCAGTCCTCCTATCTATCCCTGCTCCCTGGTATCCATCTGTGCTTTTCTTGTCCTGTGGCAATTCAAAATTTTCAGTGGTTTCAAATAAGAAACGCCCTTTGAACAGTTGTTCAGATTTTAAAGACAGGAAAATGCCACCACTTTGTGGGCACTGATTTGCTTCAATGGGCCAGCTTCTTTGGCTAACCCTCTGGTACACAAAAGCCATATTGACTGGAGCAGGAAATTCACAGCAAGATAATCTGCTCCCTAGTGAGATAGCTGACCTTCAGAGCAATCATAGAGTGAAGTTTAGAATTTCAACACGCTGCCATTGTCATCGTGTTTAGAACACCACAGTACTGAAAGCCAGCATTTTACCTTAATAAAAACCTCTTCTAGTCAGGCGCACACAGAGACGCTTTCCAGTCATGTGGTGTATTTCAGCCGCCTGCTGCATTAGGCTATTGCTTTTTAATCTACATAGGAGTTCTTAACCTGTACTCCGGGATCTTGGTTTTTTGTTGGTTGGGTTTTAAAGATTTGGTCACTATTGCCCTAGATTTGGTTTCCTTTGTAATCCTCTGCCACGCAGTTTAGCATTTCAAACCATTTTTCTGAGAAGGGGCCCAGAGGCTTCAGGAGAGAGCCGAAGGGCTTGAGTACACACAAAAAGCCCTGCTCCAAATGCTGTACGGTACTTTCTTGGGCCAGCTAGGTGGAGCTGTAGTGGTTAGAGCCCTGGGCTTGGAGTCTAGAAGACCTGAGTTCAAATCCATCCTCAGATACTTCCTAGCTGCATGCAAGTCACCTAACCTTGTTTGCCTCAGTTTCCTCATCTGTAAAATGAGCTGGAGAAGGAAATGACAAGCCACTCTGGCATCTTTGCTTAAAAAAAACTCAAATAGGGTCCCAGAAAGTCTGACATGACTGAAGTGACTGAACCACAGCTTCTTGAAGGATTAGGTTGTGAGTTGGTAGCCTGAACCAATGTATTTTTTATTTATACATGTAATTTTCAGATTGAGTTAGCAGGTCACCAAAGAATCAAAAGCCTTGCATACTTATGTTCTACAAAGGCACACTCTGAAACTCATGCATGAGACTTAGCTCACATTTGGGGAAAATTCCCATTGTGTTTATCCCTTAGGACAACATATTTACCAATATACAACAGTCTCATGCATTTTTCTCCCTTAATGTTGATTCCAGATCGTTCTGTTTCCTTAACTGTCCAAATAGATGAAAGTTTCTTAGGTCAGGAAAAAGGCACATGTTTCCATGCACGCAAAACCAAAAATAAGCACTGACAATGAGTGCCCAGGGAAAGGACGTCACTTAGAAGTAATTATCTCTTTTTTTCCCCTCCTTCCAGCACTGGAAAAAGTATGACATCTATGAAAAGCAAATTAAAGAAGAAACTGACTCAGTGGTGCTGGTTGAAAATCTGAAGAAGACCTCACAACAAAGGGAATAATTTATTTGGACGTCACACATGACTACCAGGAAATTTTCTCCCATTCTCCATTAGTTACTTTGAAAATTATTCAGTGAAAACTGAAACCATTGGGCCAGTTAGTCAGAAGAGGCAAGTAATCAAACAGTTTTGGGTTCACAAGTCATGCACTTAAAACCCAGAAAGAGGAGTGGGCCATTCTCATGAAAACAAAAACAATCAGATTTTGTGATGGTTACAAAATTGAATGTCAGGAGAACCCACTTTCTTGGGAAGCCTACCCAGCCCCCCAAAAAAAAGATAATGGCATTAAGGATAGCACATTCAAACTTGTGTGGGTTTCTCTTTCACCAATCAGCACCAGATGGCAGTGTGTTTTGTGTTTTGTTTGGGTTTTTCGGTTTTTGCTTTTTTTCTTGGTGTTAACTGCTAATGTAGGAGAGTAACCAGAGTATATTTACTTTCATCAAGAAAAAAATTGGTGAGCTGTCATACTTCCAGTTTTCATCTTTCTCAGAAGTTTGTTGCCTTTCATGACTCACAGTAAGCCAGAATCACAAGTGCCCTTCAGTGCCTCTCCTGAGGCTATTTTGATAAAAAGTGGGTTATGACAAACCTACCAGTATGAAAAACCTTCACATGTTTCATTTGGGCTTCATTGGCATTTTCCTTTTCTCTTATTCTGAGATGGTTTTATTGCAATCTTGCAGTAAGAAATGGGTTTATTACAGAGCAAGTAGAGGGCCCAGTTGAGAGGTTGGTCCATCCAGGAGCACAAGTCTGCCAACGTGTGTATACTGGACAAAATGAATTTCAAGCTTTTGGCATCTTCATCTGCCCTTGAAGGAGCTTGTGTCAGATGAACAATGACGTAAGCCTTTGGTGGCACTGCAGTGATCTACCTGTCTTTGAGTCTGTACCAGCTTTTAGAACTTCATGTTGGCAATGAGGTTAGGCTGAACCACTCTAACCAGAACATGGAAGGCCGCTGTGGCTCCTAGAAGCAGATGGGCAGCAGAAGCCACGCTGACTACAGTAGTCTTGGGTGAACCGCACCGGTTCATGAGCTGTTGCTTTGCCTTACCTCAGTCAACAAGTATTGAACATCTGTTGGGTGTACCCCACAGGCGTGCTAGAAACAAAAGTTGGGGACATGATCCCTACCCTCAGAATTCAGTGTCCAATGGGAGCCTTTCTGGTTCATTGCTGTATTTGCCCCTCTGCTCTCCATTTGTAGACTCACTCATTCCCATTCCAACTCACAAGTTGCTTGTCCTGTTCCCTTTTTGAGCTTTTTCCATTTCCTAATATCTTCCCTGCCCAGAGAGTGTAGGAGATTATCAAACTGAGGAAAAACAAGGGGGTGCTGAGGAAAACCAGATATCCCCCCACCTTTCTCTTTCCTCTTCCTCCTACATTCTGACTTAAATCAATGTAGGTAGCTTGGAAAATATCGTTTTGATTTTGTTGGATTTTTTTAACCTGTGTATAAGGCTCTATTTGTTATTCAGTTTTCTTATATTAAACCACAGATGTTTCTGCATCTTTTCTAACTGAAGAGTTAGGGGTACTCTGAAGTTTGCTGTTTTCCTTTGGGGGAGAAAGACTCGTTTTTCTTTTGGTCCACAGGGGTGGCCCTAGAACTCTTTGGAGTCCCACTACCTAGCCTTAGCTTGAGTAAGCAGAGTGCCTTGTGTGAGTCACCAACCAGCCAGCCGAGTAGCCCCCATATTTACTCAGAGTTTTTTCACCTCATGCAATCCTTCTGATTCCCAGTACCTTTAAAAAGGAGGCAATTTCAAATTGCTTTTCCCATATTTCTCCACCGCCACCAGTCTTGTCCATAATAACTATCTGAAGAAGGCTCCTAAGGCATTGTCAGATAAAGGCAAGAACTTCGATGCTTAGACCATAGCTTAGTGCTCAGAGACTCATTCCTATTGTGTGCTAGGCATGTTAAGGGAGTGAGATTAAGGGGCTTCAGATTTGGCTCTTGGAGATTTTGTGGACAGGGACGCACAATGGTGGGTAATCCATGATCTCCACAATAGTGGAGAAGGCCTTGGTTTTCCTGTGTATTGAGCTGTGTGGCAGTGTTACATTTATAGTGGTTTCTCTGTGTTTTTCTTTTTGAGGCCAGATAAAGGCAAGTGTACAGATTGAAATTGAGGTTCCTTTGTACTCTTGCTTCCAAGGAATTTGTCTTCCTCTTTAGGAATAAGTGTCAAATCTATGTATCCTAGGTATCTGATCTAATTTGGAGTAATTACTCTCAGTTGAGGTTCAGGCCTGTTAGATTTTAGTGTCCACCAGTGCCCTTGGAACTGGCGATTAGCCAGGGGACTGCTGATGTTAGCTCACAGCTTAGGCTGACAGCATGTATTACGAACTCCTACCTCATCTTGGCAGTGATGAAAAGAAATATGGTTTGCAGATTGGCGGATTAGCTGAAAACCAAGCCCCAGGACACTTCGGAAATTATCCCAAGGCATCCACAGGCATGCTCCAAGAAATGCTCTGTGGAGAGGTTTGCTTACAATCCCATGCTTTCCCTGCCTGGAACCTTCTCCCCAACCTAAACATCCATGGGGAAGGGAGGGGGGAACCGTATTTCTCAATATCACCTAGGTCGCATGTTTCCGACTCTGCACACTGAAAGACTTAAGTGGGCAGCTTTTTTTTTTTTTAATAGTTTTTCCTTTAAAATAGAGTTTGTCTTGTTTGACCTCTTGAAAGTTGAAAATAAATCTGGACTTTGCTCAGTGCCATCACTTTGGTCTTATTTCGAGTAAATTGTCATAAGATTGGCATGGCAGAGGAGAGTGGAATTCCAAGGCAAACGATTTTTGTGAAAGTCAAAAGTGCAGCAGTTGAAGACGCATTGACTTTTAAATAAGACAGAAGCCATCAACATCCATAGCATATGCAACTGCTATGTAGGGGGCAGTAGGCTAGGGGACAGGCACACAAATGAGAAGAGTGGAGCAATCCCTTCCGGCACTGAGCTTACATTCCAGTGGGGGAGACAGCAAGGAACACACATGTGTAAACATACACACATAGAGTGAATAAATACAAATGCATACCAAGTAGTTAGATCTGCAACAGTTTTGGTGGGGAGGGAAGAGTCAAAAATGGCATCAATTCTGAGCTGCTGGGGCCTATTAGAAGACTCTTGCTTCTACTCAAGAATGCCTACCACATTTTCCCATTAAAATCTTTTGGCTTAAGTGTCTACGTCTACATTGCATTGAGTGTAAAAATCCTAAGCATATACGGCATGGGAAGGAAGGATGTTTATGTTCAGGAGGGCTGCATTTGGGAGTACGGGAAGCAAGAATTTGTTACTAAGCAAGGACTTGTTAAAATGGACATAATGCTTTCCTCAAAGGAACGCGAGTAGGATTCTGGGGTTTCAGGTGAGGAAACGGGCTCAAAGAGCTTGGGTGACTTTCCCATGACTTTAGCTAGATTTTAGATGAAGAAAAGTCATTTTTTGGAGTAGATGCCCTTCTGACAGAGATAAAGGCCTTGGTAGAATACTTTCTGCTTTCATAGTTTCTGCAATAGAATCCAAGGGTGGGGAACCTGTGGCCTCAGGGTCACGTGTAGCCCTCTAAATCCTCAAGTGTGACCTCTTGATGGAATCCAAGTTTTACAGGACAAATTTCAAAAGGCCACACTTGAGGATCTAGAGGGTCACATGTGGCCCCGAGGCCACAGGTTCCCCACCCCTAGTAGACAGTCAAATGGTTTACACTCCTGGAGTGTGTTGGCTTGTTTAGATTTCATTTTAGGATAGTTGTATCTTATAAGGTACTTCCCCATAATCCCAAGAGGCCAGACAACCAGAAAGAGGCTATGTCAGACACCAAATTGCCCTCCGATTTTCATGTTGTCATGTTTCCAGTTACCCTTCTATGCTTTAGTAAAAATACTCTTCCCCCCCAAACATCATATTAAATGAGGAGTTGCCTTACAACTCCTTATGATGAATTACAGAGCTCAGGATAGGCTGATGCTTCTAACAGGAAACATGGAGCTAACATCCTTGAAGCCACATGTGGGATGTGTGGGAAACGAATCCAGCCACCACAAAAATGTTTTGTCCAGCTCAGCTGGTGGGGGAGGGGGGGCAAAGCACATTTGTTTTCTAAAGAAATGTACTGTTTATATTTTATTGACTTTTGGCATCTGGTAACATCCCAATTCTTTTGTGGAGGAAATAAGAGAAATGAATTCAAGCACACTACTTTAAAGCATTAACAATTTGAACATTCTGTTGAACTGTACAAAGATGTAGCCTAGGATTGGCTAAAGGGGCAGCTAGTTGGTGCGGTGGCTAGAGCACCAGACCTGGGTCAGGAAGACTCAATTTCCTGAATTCAAATCAGGCCTGAGACATTTACTAGCTATATGACCCTGGGCAAGTCACTTAACCCTCTTTGCTCAGCTTCCTCATCTATTAAACCAACTGGAAAAGGAAATAGCAAACGATTCCAGTATCCTTGCCAAGAAAACCCCAAATTGGGTCACAAAGAATCAGACACAGCTAAAACAGCTGAACAACAAGAAAGGACTTGGATAAAGTTCACTTTAAGGGGAGGGTTGTAATCACATTGTAAGTGCTTGGCATTTTCTACATCAGTCCCCAGGATAATGGAATCTTTTCAGACTTTCCCAAAGTTTTCCTTTCTGCAAATTGTCACAAGGAAGAATCTTACATACAAGATATCCCACAAGGTAACCATTAGTTCTAAGACTCCTGATAACATTTGTTCAGAGGCAACCATGTAGAACAATGTAGAGTGCTGAACTCAAGAGTTTGGAAAGCCTGAGTTCAGATCCTCCCCCTGACAGCTACATGACTGGGACAAGTCACTTACCTTCTTGGTTTCCTTATCTGTAAAATGGGGATAAAAAGAATACCTATCTCAAGGGTTGTGTGAGGATAGAGTGAGGTAACATGTGAAGTACTTTGTAAACCTTAAAGCACTGGGTAAATACTAGCTACTAGTCATAAGAAAATAATTATTGTGAGGAATGATTAAAACTTTTGTTTCTACAAAAATGAAGTAATACATGACTTATGAAATCTAGGGGATTCATACATACCAGAAAGTCTTTTGACTTGCAGCAAATGGCAGGTAAATAAATTGATTGTAGAAGAAAGCAGTGGAGGATGTTGATTAAACATTTTCATCAGGTTAATCAGCATATCTCAGAGAATTTCTCTGTCTATGACTATTAAGGATGAGATATCATTTTCTCTGATGTCATGGTCTTCGGAAACAAAGGAGGAACACAACCTGTAAGTAAACCAAGGTGCTTGAATGGGGACCTGGTTATCTGGGTGACTCAGCTCATCCTCTCCCTTCTGTTCCACCCCTCTTCCTACTCCTCTCCAAAGGAAGGTAAATTTGGATGGCCAGAGGATGCCCAGTTAACTTGGGGTTTACTGGCCAGATTTCTTCCTTTCTTTCTATTTCTTTCCTTTCTTTCCCACAACCTTAAACCCAGTGCACTCTGAAGCCCATAGATTGGACAGCAATAGGTCCCTGCCCAAATTCCACTTAAGGGCTGTTTTCTGGACCCTTCTGGCTTCAGAATGATTATCAATAGGAACTTTTGCTCTTTCCCTCCCAGCTTTATTTACTTATATTTTTTTTCTTTTGCTCATTAAAGGGGCCATTCCCTGATTACTTCTTACAGAGGCCTATTCACTGAATGGGCATCACCTCACTCTGAGCACCTGAATAGGCCTTAGGCAAAAAAGACCAAGGTCTTCCAGTGCATCCTGGGTCATCTCCAGTCATTCTGAGGAATATCTGGCCACTAGATTCAGATGGCTCAGGAGGAGAAAGTGAGGCTGGTGACCTGCCCAGCCCTCCCTCACTTAAAACAAAGTCAAGTGCAAGTCACGTCATCATTTCTCTGATGGCATGATCTTCTTCGGCAACGAAGGACGAACACAACAACATTTAGACAGGGATACTATCAACATAGATTAATACTAGATCAACCTGTAGCAGGAGAAGAGGGAAATTGAGAGATATAAAGGATAAATTTATTTCAATAAATTCAGAATAAAAATCAGCAGAATGGGAGACATAAGAGAGGAGTTATGTCTCACACAGAAGATAATAGGCAAAACAGAATCCAACTGGTTTTATCTTGTTTTGAGGTTATAAGTCAGCTAAGTAAAGTAAAAGTTAAGTCTTGCTTGCAATGCTCATGCATAATAAGCTTATGAATATTAACTTCTCCTCTGGGAGGACTAAATGTTCATTGTAACGGTCATATAATACATGTAGTGGGAGACGGAACATATCAAGGGGAACTTGTTATAAGCAAAATGGGAAGTTGTACACCCTGTATTACCCAGTCAATGAGGAGACAGAGGAGGGACTTCGCTGTTGGGCATAGGTTTTTAACGCTTGCTTTTGTTTCTATAGGATGTGTCTATTTTATGAGACACTCACTACTGCAGTTACAGAAACATATCTTATCTTCACCCCTCCTGAGCCTGAGTTATTTCTCACAATCATGTTTTTCAACTGGTGTGCCAGATAGGCATTGTATAAAAATTGTTTTTATTGGTCTTTAAACCACTGGCTAAAAGTGAGGATTTGCTGGTAGTTTTCTGATCTTACCCAAATTACCTGCCAGCTGCACTGCATTTTAAAAATATAGGTTCCCTATAAATGCTGGAGAGGATGTGGGAGAGTTAGAACACTAATTCATTGTTGGTGGAGCTGTGAGATCATCCAACCCTTCTGGAGAATGGTTTGGAACTATGCCCAAAGGGCTACAAAAATGTGCATACCCTTTGACCCAGAAATATCGCTACTAGGACTGTATCCCCAAGAGATTATAAAAACAGGAAAGGGTCCCACGTATACAAAAATATTTATAGCAGCACTCTTTGTGGTAGCCAAAAACTGGAAGTCAAGGGGATGCCCATCAATTGGGGAATGGCTGAATAAATTATGGTATATGAATGTAATGGAGTACTATTGCACCATAAGAAATGATGAACAAGAAGACTTCAGGGAGGCCTGGAAGGACTTATATGATCTGATGCTGAGCGAAAGGAGCAGAACCAGGAGAACTTTGTGCACAGCAACGACCACAGTGTGCGAGAGTTTTTTCTGGTAGACTTGGAACTTTGTAATAACACAAGAACTTACTGAGAAAAAAAAAATCCTAATGTCGGTCTTCTAAGGCAAAATGCCTTCCACACTCAGAGAAAGAAATATGGAAGTCATTCGCAGAATGTAGCAGATCATGTTTGTGTGTGGGTTGGTTTCAGTGTATTATGTTTTGATTTGTTATATGATTTCCTCCATTTATTTTAGTTCGACTACATAGCATGACTATAGTGAAAATGTGCTCAATAGGAAAGTATATGTAGAACCTATACAGAATTGTATGCTGTCACGGGGAGGGAGGAGGGTATTGGGGGAAGGGTGAGGGGGGATAAAATCTTAACTTTAAGGAAATGATTGTAAAACACTAAAAAAAAAATTAAAATTAAAATAAAAAAAAAAGAAAAAGGAAAAAAAATATAGGTTCCCTGCTGCTGTCCAGGGTACCACCTGTAGAGGGCTCAGGGGAGTGCGAGTCCCGTGATCAAGGCCATTGCTGAGGCAAAGCCTGTTCCCGTGGGACTTGTGCTTACTCACACCCTGGCAGAAGCTCTCCATGACCCTGGAACCTGATGTTCCTGCAGATAGTGATGATCTTTGCAGGAAAGTTGCAATTGGGTCTGGGAACTCAGGAACTAGCTTCAGGAGCAAGATAAGCTTTGTTACTTGCTTGGGTGCAAGGACGTGGGTAAGTCATGAGATGATGAAGTAATGGGATGAGTTCAGCCTGCACGTGATTGTGGTTGCAGCCCTTAAATACCCTGATCGTCAGTTGAATAAATGGAGTTGCCTTACATCCTGCCTCCCGTCTCATTCCTTGGGTATGACAAGCAAGACCCTTGTCTAGGTGAAAGGAATCCAACAACCGCCATCTTCCCAGTTACCCAAGTTCACAACCTAAGTGCCGTATCACTCCTTATACCTAATCTGTGGCTAAGACCTGTTGGTTCTACATGTCTTGAATATACTCCCTTCTCTCCTCTGCCACTGCCACCACCCAGGTTCAGGCCCTCATCATCTCACATCAGGCCCATTGCAGCAGCTTGTTGGTTAATCTCTCTGCATCAGTCCCTCCTCCACTCCAACATCAGAGTGATCTTCCTAAAGCTCAGCTCTGACCATGTCACTTCCCCCATTCAGTAAATTCCAGTGGCTCCCTATGATCCCCAGGGCTAAACAGAGACTCCTCTGTTTGATTTTCCAAGTCCTTTATAACCTAGACCTTCCCACACTCCAATTTTTTTTTTACACCTTACACCTCACCACATGTTCTTTGATCTGGTATTATGGTAGAATAAAGATATTGAGTAGTTACACCTGACATCAATTTATTTAGCAATGCACAAAGTTTCAGAAACAAACCAAGTTCAAGGTTCTCAGTTGCTAAGGACGTTGACTATTGGTTTCCATTATATATTATTATATGATTTGGAGGCAAGGGAAAAAAGGAAAAACAGGGTGTAGGGATTGAGATACCCCGTTTCTTATTGGTGGGGTAGATCTAGAGACACTGAGGTGAGGAGAGGAGTAGTGTTGTGGCATTCCTTTTCAGTTTATCCTGTCTCTATCTTGCTTGTACATAGCTGTTTTTAAGGGTGTTGCCCCAATTTGGATGGGACTGTCTTTTTCCTTTTTTTGTATCCCCAGCACTTAACATAGTGCCTACCTCATAATAGGCTCTTAAATTTTTGTTGACTGACTTACTGTCTGATCTATGTGGAGTAAGCTTTTTAGCATAAAGGGCTTTGCCTCCGAGTGAGGGAAAGGAGTGTTCCACTCACCCAAGGGCTGACATCCTAATGTCGTGATGTAGTGGACAATTCCATGGGGACTTGTATTCCACCGAAAGGCCCACCTGGTCTTTCTGGCAATGGCTGATTACCTGGCTTGAGGAATATTCAAGTTGAAAAGAATGAGAGTGACCGGTACCCTGATGATACTGAGGAAAGAATCTGTCCAAGATTGCACAGACAACAGCAGAGCAAATCACATGCAATAGCAGGACTTTTTGGAGCTAATGTTTCTGTCTTTGGATCCTCAATCAGTCAAGTCAATTGCAACAGCCTCTGTTACAGCTTCTCAGTAATCTAGCCTTCCCACTTGGAATAGAATTCACAATACTTTGATTCTCAGCCATTTCTTTTTCTGGACCAGGATGGTAAGGAATGCAGATTCAGATTCACAAAGCACTTTATCTCATTTGATCCTCAAAACAACCCTGGAAGGCACGTGCTATTATTATCCTCATTTGACAGATGAGGAAACTGAGGTAAACAAAGTTAAGTGACTTGCCTGGGGTCACACAGCTAGTAAATGTCCGAGGTCAGATCTGAACACAGTTTCCTGACTCTTGGCCCCAATGCTCTGTGCACTGTTTATTTCATACATCTAAAACCATTCTTCAGGGCAGGGTATTGTAGGCTTCCTCAGACTGACCACCAAAGGATCAACAACATGAGGTGAAGAGCTCCTGCTTTGAGACCATCAGAAAGGTTATAGAGTTGAATTCCATCCCCCACATTAGAATGTAAGCTCTTTTGCCTTCCTTTGTATCCCCGATGCTTAACACATAGTGGGCACTTAATAAATGTTTATTAACATATGCTCCATATAAGTCATCCCAGATAGACATTGAGCACTGGACGTAGGCATTTTAGAGAAAGAATACCTTGATCAAAAGGACTTGAATAATAATAGAAATACAGGAACTGACGTATGGATGGATAGACAGACATAGATGGAGAGATAGATCAATCTGTAAGGCGCTTACTATGTACCTGGCACTGTGCTCAGCACTGGGGATACCAGAACAAATGAGGAGTTCACAGTACAGTGGAGGAGACAACATGCAAAGGGCCAGGAAGAGACAAGATGGAGCCAGGATAACTCATAGGAGAGACGCTCACATTTAGGGGAGCTGGGAAAGGCTTCCTGCAAAAGACGAAATTTTAGCTGAGGCTTAAAGAAGCTAGGGAGCAGAGGTGAAGATGGACATATGGGGATATGTGTGTGTGCATATACACATAAATACATATATACATACACACATACATATATATATATATATATATATATATATACATACATATAGAGAAGACATATAGTGAGATATAGGGGCAGCCTATGAAAATGCACAATCAGGAGATGGATTGTCCTGTCAGGAACAGCAAGGAGGCTAGAGTCTGACCATATGGAAAGTGGTAGGTGGAAGTCTATTTCCTGCCTTTCATGACTCAGGGATTTCAATGGTGAAACAATGATGAAGAGTCCTCTAATTATCTTAGGAGTTTCCAGTCTCCTGGATGCACCACCCTGGGCTGCCTTGTCATGCTCCAAAAACTCTTTGCCCTGGAAGCCCATTTCAACCCTAGAACTCACATCTCAGTAGTACCTCTGCCCCTGGGCCTCTCCCTCTGATTGAGATGGTTCCTCCCAGAACCTCCATTGAAGGAGGCTTCCCAGGTCAGCCATCTCTTCATTCCCTCCTTGGGACTTTTCCATCACATTCCCCAAGACAGGTACCCTCTCCCCACCCCACCTCAACCTTTTCAGTTCCCCTTTATGTGTTGTCTTCTTCATTAGAACGTAAGCTCTCTTTCTTTTTTGCATGTATTTGTATTCCCTGCACTTAGCAGAGTGCCTGGTACATAGTAAGAGCTTCGTAAATGCTTGTCGATTGAGCTGGAAGAACTAATGATGCTGGGGGTCACAATGGGAAATGACAAAGAGCTTTCTAACTGTTGAGCCAAAATTCAGGGAGTTCACGCAGAGAACAAGATCCCAAGAGAGCTCCATAAGGATTTTATGATGAAAAGAAAGGACTTCTGATGTCAACCTGTATGGAGTATCCCTCTGCTCTAGGTTTTCCTTCCATGTGTGCTTCACCACCATTATACTTTGATTCTGAGCCCACTATCCACATGGATGCTGTATGCATTTGTGAGAGTGCACCTCAGATTTGGAGGGGAAGGTTCCATACCAACTGTTCTTGCTATTTCACCTTAGAAAATGTTTTTGCTAAAAGATAAACCATCTAGTGGCTGGTTACTGATGAAGAACATCACCAGTAGGGACTCGGGAATTGCAATTATAGGAAGCCTACCACAGAGTTACTTCTAGAATCCAAGGTAGCAGTTGTTTCCCTGGGAACACACTCTGAAAAAGAGCAACAAGTGGAGACAGAGAGGGGAGACCCTACATACTTGTACTGATAGAAAACTCTCGAGGTTGCTGATTCAACTACATATGATCTGATGTAAGGCATTTTTCAACCACTAATTTTTGTTTCCCAAATGGATGGGTAGCCCAAATATTTTACTGTCAAGTGATTATGGCTCTGATTTGGGAAACTCTGCAATATTCTGGGACTTCATGTAAGAGGTTTAATGTCATCCACAAACAGAATCACTTGGAGTAGAGGTGTCAAATGCACAACCCACAACAGTCCCAAGAGCTACCCAAACAAAATTAAAATGTAATTGGCAAGTATTTAGCAAAATAAATAAAAATGTAAGGAAAAATAGGTAATATTACATTTGTGACCTGCAGGCATCTTATGTTCAAATTACCTCCCCCAGTTTTTATTTGAGTTTGACACCACTAACCATCTCTAGATAATTCCTCTTCAAATTGGATCCTGGGCTAGATCTATTCTAGGATGGGGTAGAGAGGAGAGGTGAAGGAGTGAGCATATGTCTGTTTTATCCCTCAATTGATATTAATGACTTCAGAGTTGTCAAGGTTACCTTACATCATTTTGACATGTGCAAGACATACTTTGTTGGCATTTTGCTCTACCAAAGCAGATGTCTTTATAAGTACAGTGTAATCTAATATGGATGATACAGATGATGATGATGATGATGATGATGGCTGGTATTTATACAGCACTTAAGGTTGCAAAGCACTTGACCTATGTTAACTCATTTGATCCTCAAAGCAGCTCTTAGAGGTAGACACTATTCTTTTTTTTTTTTTACAGAGCAGGAAACTGAGATATAAGGTTAAGTGAGTTGCCAAGGGTCATATAGCCACTAGTGTCAGAGGCAAGATTTGAATTCATATCCTCCTGACTCCAAGTCCTATGCTCTACCCACTGTGCCACTTAGATACATTTTTCAGTCTACTGTGGAATACAGCTTGTCAGCACCTTCCTGTTCCCAGTTAATACCCTAATTAAGGATTTCCTCAATGTGAGTGCAAATTATTCTAATGAAATTAGATAGATAAGTGGTCACCTCATTCAGTCACTTTTCCTCTCTGTCCTTTTCTTTTTCTTTTTTTGGCAAATTGAGTCTGAGACTTTCCCCCTCCTTTGGTAGCTGCCCTGCCTTCAGATATCTTGAAAAGCTATGCCTTACCATCTTCAATAGTGTTTCTATCCACACAGATCTCTTCTGTGTAGACTTAGTCCAATCTAACTGGTTTTCCCCATCTTCATTTTCTTCAGTACCATTTCCATTTCCTCTAGAAGCACATCCAAGACTTTGTTATATTATTGGAATGCTTTGATGTCATTAAGATACCCAAGGAGGAAAAATATAAAGAAACTTGGTGAGGTCTTTGGGAAACAATGCCAGTCAAAATCAATCCATCGATAAGCATTTATTAAGCACCTACTATGTGCTAAGCACTGTGAAGGCAGAACCAAAACACCCAGCCCAATGAATGGACAAAGAAATCTGATGAAGATAAACAGGACTACTTGACAGGATCTATGTTGAATTCTATACGCAAAGCAAGCTTGTTCGACTGTAATGGTACTTAATAAATTTCTGATCATTAAAAAAAAACAGGAGGAAATTGTCAAGGGCAGAAGATTCATCTTTAATGGTGCCCCTTGCCCTCCCCTCCCCACCAGCCACTTTCTCCACATTGTCGATGACTAGGCTTTCCTAGACTCACCCTATGTTCTCTGGACGTAACCTTCTCTTCTCATTTAGCAAACCATGTCATGCTTCCTCAAAGATCTCACTAAATGAGAGAGTCCCCAATGCTAGCCTTTCTGAAGGGCTGCCACTTAAAAAAGAGATCAGACTGGTTCTGTTGGGCCCCAGAAGGCAGAACTATGAGCAACTGATGGGTACAAGTGGCAAGAGGGCAAATTTAATGATGAGGGAAGGACAAACTCCCCCACAATTAAGGCCATCCCAAAGTGGAAAGAGCTGCCACAGATCCAATTGGTCTCTACACCAATGATTGTCAAGGTACTTATCCAGCCCTAACCTCCAGTCTTGAATCACCAGTTGCTTACTGGATATGCCAATGTCTGTAGACATCTTAAACTTAATGTGTAGAAGCTGAACTCTCTTTCCCTGAAAATACTGCCCTCTTCCTAACTTTCCCATTACTCTCAAGAGCACCATCATCTTTCCAGTCACCAAAGCCCCAATCTAGAAGTACTCCTAGTTCCCCTACTCCATCTCCCTGCCCAGATCAAATTTGTCACATCTTGTCAAGTCTACTTTTGTGGCATCTCTCCTTTCCACCCCATTCTCTGCTCTGCATTGCCACCAACCTGCTGAAGGCCTTCATTACTTCACCCCTGGACAAGTGCAATCACCTACTGATGGGTCTGCCTGCCTTTCCCCACTTTGTCCCATCCTCCATTCAGCTATTAAAATCATCTTCCCCTCAGCTTAGGCAGTGCACTAAGCCTGGAGTCTATTTGGCAGCAACAACAGCCCTTCCTGCTGGCTTGAGCCCAATTCCACCATAGAAACCCCAGGCATCCCCAGGCCAGGGGATTGGGATATACTACTACTGCCGCCTGCTGAGCATTTGTGTAAACCTGAAGGAAAGTACCAACTTAATTGTAAATACTGTAAACAGTTCAAAACCAACAGCAGCAGTAGCACCTAGCTAGGGGCTGGACAGCATCCATCTCTTGGAGAATGTTTCTATAATGTTTCAAGGGTAGGTACTAAGTAAGAGCTGGTCATTTCCTTCGAGGCCAAGGCAGTAAACAAGAGCATCTCTGGGACCGTTCTCCTAAAAGACATACCCATTTTACATCTATTTGCTTGTTTGAGATTTCAGTGAGGCATATGGCAATTCAGTAACTTCCCTGGGGTCACACAAACTAGCAAATGTCAGAGGTAAGATTTGAACCCAGGGGCAGCTACATGGAACAGTGGATAGAGCACTGAGCTTGGAATCAAGGAGACTCATCTTCCTGGTTCAAATCCAGCTTCAGACACTTACTAGCTATGTGACCCTCAACAAGTCACTTAACCTTGTTTGCCTCAGTTTCCTCATCTATAAAATGAGCTGGAGAAGGAAATGGCAAACCACTCCAGTATCAAATGATTGAAATGACAAGATTCTCTTACCTATGTCATGCCAATGTGACTATGTGACAGCTACTATAGTTGGTTCGCAAAATATAGTAAACTCTCCTCTTCCAAGACAATTATTTGGAACATCACTATTAGCATACCAGAAGACAAGATTTAGTAATGTACTCACCACCAATCCTCCCCACAAGTTGCCCTAAACAAGTTCTTCCCTCCTCTACTTTCTCTCTCTGTGGGCTTTGCTCTGCACCCGGGGGCAGTGTGTGTGTGTGTGTGTGTGTGTGTGTGTGTGTGTGTGTGTACTGATTCCATTCAAAGACTCTTGAGCACTTGATTGACTTAGAGATGCTTGGAAATGAGCATTTAATTGAGTAGATGTGGAAATCCCTGTGGGCTCTGAGCCAGGGCTCCTGGGAGGCCTATTGATGGGTGGGGAAGATCCCATATCCCATCAACATTACAACCTGCCACTTGCTCTCTTCACCAAAGCCCAGTGACCTTGCCAAAAGGTAAATACCATTGGCAGCTGCTAAATACAGATTGCCATCAGTCAGTAAATTAAAACTGAGATCTGTACTACCCTGAATTAAACTCAAAGAAGAAAGAATGCTGTATTTGGAGTCACTTCACTGTGTGACTTTGAGCAAAAGTTATTTCCCTTTCCTGAGTCTCGGCCTCAACTATAAAATGAGAAACTTAAACTATGTGACTTCTGGGGCCCATACCCACTCTAAATGTATGATCCTATCTATGACCTCTACACAGGGAGGCAGCCTGTGTCAAAGAAAAGAATAAGGGACTTGAAGTTAGAAGATACGGGGTTTACAATTCAGGTCTACTATTATCTGGATGACCATACAATTTGTTTTACATTTTAGAGCTTCAGTTTCATCATCTGTAAAATGGGGATGATGTACAACATCAAGACTTTCAAAGCACTGTATGCACATATTTGTACACTGTATGTACAAAGCACTGTCCAATCAGCACTTAATTGGGTAGGTGTGGGAATCCCTGTGGGCTCTGAGCCAGGGCTCCTGGGAGGCCTATTGATGGGTGGGGGAAGATTCATATCCCATTAACATTACAACCTGCCACTTTCTTCACCAAAACTCAGCGACCTTGCATACACTGTATGTACAAAAAATATGGGACCCAGAAACTTCAACCTAAGACCAATACCCAAAAGATGTCACTGAGAAAAAGAAAAGTTCTATAAACGCTAAATATTTACACAGACCCAGCATGGCAAGGGGGTCTTGCCCCAGACTTGGGAGGCAGGGCATTGAGGGGGAGGGTTAGGGTTAGTGTGGTGGGGCCATCATTGGCTAGATAAGGGGTGCAGACCCCCAGACATGGAGGTGCACACCCCCAAACATCCCAGCAACATGCATAGGACAGAGGGGGCAAATTCCCTGACACACAGGGTCTCAGGCAGATGCAGCATTTTGAGCGGTGAACGTGCAGGACTTGGGGTCCAGGTCCCCAGACAATCAGGGTCTAAATCAATATCCCCCACGTGTCCTCCAGGCATACAGAGGATTCAGAGTGCAGGCACCTAGACACACATACAAGGTGTTGGAGACAATCCATTTGTCAAGGTGGGTAAGTGTAGGACTCAGCACTCAGGCTCCCTCATAGGAAGGGATTTCGGGGAGACCCAGCATGGGGACCTGGGCATTCAGGTCCAAGATCTCTATATTGATCATCCTTGTTTCCAGGGAGCTGGCCCAGGACTCAGGAACAGGGACCCACACAGACATGATGGGACTCAGTGAGCCTCATTGCCAGAGGGGCAATGGGGTACCAGCCCAGGACTCTGGGGGCAGGCCACCCCTGACATGATGGGGCTCGGCAAGCCCCAGTGGGGTGATGGGGGCCAGCCCAGAATCCCTACTTTGTCTCTTCTGGTTACCTGGGTGTTAGGGTTAGTTTCCTAGGCTCAGCCCAAATTATAAACATCAGAAGGACATGGTCAGTAGTTACTAGCTGTGCTAAGTCAGCTGGGCTATGATGCCTTCTGACTCTGAGTCTACTAGTTGAAAACTATGTACCTGGAGGTTTGTATTTTACTTTGGAGGTTTGCCCATGGCAAGGACATTTGGATTCCCTGGACCGGACTCTAGGAAGCAGTTTGTGACCCACCTACCCCCTACTCTGGTGTTGGTGCTTTCTTGGTCTGTTGCATATGGAGGTGGTTGTATTGTTCTGTTTAATCAGTTGGAGCCCTGTTTATTGGATTCTTTCTTGGAGTACTTATGTGAACTTACCTGGCTGTTAATTAATGTAAGATTTCTAATCCTTCTGATGCTCTTTCCTTTAGAAAAGCGAATCAAAGAACTTGTACTAGCATTCCACTCTCTCTGCCAGTGTTTTTTGCTAATACAAGGTTTGAGGGAGGACTGTATTAGGCTGCCTGAATTTGGGCCAAGGTAGGGATTTGTTTTTCGTGACTGTGTATTTGTTACAAGGGTTAACTTTTTCCTTTTGTTTCAAGTGGAGAGGAGAGGTTGAAGGGAGAGAAAACTATTTTTTTTATCAATTTGTTGAGGAGACAGAAATTGAGCTAATGGTTATTTGTTCCTCAAAGTCTTATTTTATATAAATTAGCCACTAGATGGTGTTGAATTTTTCTTGACCTGATCTGTACATGCTCAGGACAGCCAGCCTTTCAAGTGTCTGCAATGTACTCTGATCATTATGGGATATAGAAAAATCTGAGCTATTCCTTTTGATAGCAGCTGGCCATTTTGGCTTTTGGTTTAGAATGGAGAGTGCATTTTTTTTTTTACTTCCACTGGTTGCTACTTCAAGGTCATTATCTAAGAGGTGAAATAAAATACTACAAATAGTCATTGGGTCTAATATGATTCTAAGCTGGGGAAAGGAAGCACAGAAGGAGAACAATAGACCGATATCAATTCAAAAGATGTTAAAATTCTGCCAGACTGCAGAAGTGATTCATTATGACCAAGCTAAATTTACAGCAAGGAAACCAGGATGGTTCAAAATTGGGGAGAGAATAAAAATAATCACATTTTTAAAAATTTCTAAAATCACAAAATTATATCAGCAGATGCAGAAAAAAATATTTCCAAAAGTACAATACTAAGCTATGGTTGGGAAATAGAGACATAGTGGGGCTTTAAAAGAAATCATAAAAGCACCTATCTCAAACCAATATCAAGCAACAGGTTTAAAGAGAATACGTTCCTTTCCCATTCATCTAAAGGGCCAAAGCAAGAATGCCCCCCTCTTTGGTATCATTTCATATAGTTCTAAAAATGCTAACACTTGTACCAAGAGAAAGAAATTGAAAGGATAAAGGCAAGCAAAGAGAAGATAAAACTATCCCTATTTGCTGATAATATGATATTTTCCTTAGAAAATCATAGGAAATCAAAAAAAAGCTCATCACAGAAAAAAATAGTGTTAGCAAAGTTGCAGCCTACAGAATAAATCCTCAGAAATCAACAGCATCTCAATATAACAACAATAGAATCCAAGAGCCAATATGAGACAGGAAAATTCCATTCAAAATAGTTCCAAAATAAATAAAATATTTGATAGCCAATCTACCAAGTCACACTCAATACGCTTATGAATGCAGTTAAAAAATAATCACTAAAGAAATAAAGAACAACTTAAATAGGGGGAATAATTATTCACTGGTCATGGCTGGGATGTGCCAACATAATAAAAACGACAAAACTACCAAAGTTAATTTTCACTTTTAATGCTATCAAAGGGATAACCAACCATCTTATAGGACTGGAAAAAATAATCTGAAAATTCATTTGGAGGAACAAAAGATCTATAATAAGGGAAATAATCCAAAAATGATTCCACATCACCTAGATTCCTCCATCCTTCTAGTTAAAGGGAATGAAGGGGAAGTAGCACGTTTAGACCTCAAATTGTATTATAAAGGACAAAAGGAAAGGGAACAAGCATTGATTAGCTGTTCCAGGCACTATGCTAAGTTATGTTAGAAACACGCTTGACACTAAAAAGGTATCAAGGAAAAGTTATCGCAGCAGAGTTCAGAGGAATTGAATGCTTTGGCCAAAGTGGCCCCTCACCCTCTTTTCAGGAGGAGGAAGTGTCAGATACAGAAGTGAGATTCAGGACAGATCCTCCCATCAGAGGATGGATTGGTCCATTCCCTGTTAGGTCACAACCTTCTTTACATGCCCATTACATACCTCCTTAATATGTTTCTTCACTTTCTTTAACATACGAATTGTACCCATTGTGCTATTTCTTCCTCCTGGGCAGAGAAGTTAATATACAAGTAGCTTATTGAGCAAGTGCAAAGAAAAAAAGCTTTCTACCGGTTATTTCCAGTCATATTCCCTGATCAGTTCAGGCTGGATCAGTCCTTATTCCTGATTCTTCAGTTTTCTGAAGGCTATTGACTGTCTTCTGATTGGATGGAGCCCACTTGCAGTCTGCTAGTCCCCTTTATCTAACGCGGTTTTTTCAGTGGCTCCTTCAACTTATCAACTTCTGTGGAAACTCAACTCTTTACTGTCTCTCACAGTTTATATGTATATATATATATATATATATATATATATATATATATATATATATATATATAATTTCATTTAATCCTTACAACAACCCTGTGAGGTAGTTGCAATATTGCTCTCATTTTACAATTGAGGAAATTGAGGCAGGTGGGGTTAAGTGACTTGCTCAGGGTCACACAGCTAGTAACTGCTTGAGGCCACATTTGAACCACCTCACTGATACTCAAGTATAAAGCAACAATCATCAAAACCACTTAGTATTGTCTTAAAATAGAAAAGTAGATCAATGAAACAGATTAGGAGAGAATCTGAAATAATATACTTCATAACAACGGCAATTGTGCAGAACAACAAAAACAGTAAAAAATAAATGTTGCAAAATTTTGAAGATCAAACTTTGCCCTAAAGAAGAGAGAGAAGACACTTACGGTGGGGAATCCAAAGGTGTAGAAAATTGCCCAAAATCACAGCTTGGGGTTTTTTGTGTTGATTGGCTTTCTGAAATGTTGTCCCTTCTCTTTGTCATTTAAAAAACTTTGTTATAAGAGATGGATTTCTGGGAGGGAGATGGAGAAATCTAGGTAATGTTTAAATCAGATGTCAATAAAAACCTATTTTACAATAGGTAACAGAGGAATATTTTGCATGACTTCACATGTGTAAGATGTATCACATTACTTGCCTTCTCAATGGGGGTGAGGGAGGACTGAGAATTTGGAACTCAATTTTTAAAAAAGAATGATAAATAAATGAAAATAGTTGTATCACACCTTACTTTTGTTAAGAACATTTCTTGATTATAAATGGGGCTCCTCAAATTATCAGTTTAAGAGACTTGGTTTTGCCCTGAGGAACTTGCATGAAAAAGGAGAAGGGATCTCAGCACCAGATAAAGATTCTAAGGGTCTGTCACTGGAGAGGAAAGAATGGGATTATGCATGGCTGAGGCAGAAAGAATCTACAGCCCTTGAGTAATCAGTAAAAGGAGAATAAGAATGGAGCACTAAACTGTGGCAGGAAGGGCAAATATGGGAGAGGTTCATTGGCCCTACGAGTATCCTGGAGCATGATTCACAAGGATGCCACCAGTTGTGTCTACATGCTCAATGACCGAGTGAAGTCCTTGGGAAAAAGTCTGCTCTTTTCGAAACTTCCCAGCCCAATGCCTGTCAATTCATAAATACTAGCATATGATCTACTGCCTCATTACTCAAATGTTTTCAGCAGCCTGAATTTTACCTCAACCACAAAAATGCAAGGAGTTAACTAATAATTGATATTAATGGTGATTTCTGTCTAAGAGTTAGGTGTTTTCCCAACTAGGGCCTTGGAGCAACTGTAAACGTACTCCCAACTTTTCTTCTAAAATAAAATTCTTCAAGTAGCAGGAGAAGGAACCACATGGGCATTAGGGGGCATTATCTTGCCTCCAGGCTTGAGACAACTGCTGTAACAGGGTATTTCATAACCATTTCTTCAATTCAGCAGAGCTCACTTCCCTTGGAATAATTTTCCTCTCTCATTTTTTCCCTCCCATGTAATCCAAAAGAATTCCTGTAAGCAGCCTACAGTTTACTGATGTTTAATTCAGATAAAATGAAAAACAAAAGCAAAACCAAACACAGTTCTCTACTCCTAATCAATATGAGTAACTCTGCCTATTTTTTTCTTTTCCTTTCTCTCCTTCACCAGTTTTTCTGCACTAGGGATTTCCAGTTGTGTACAAAATGCCCTTTGCTCTATGGGAGATACAAAGTTTTGACAAAAGTCTAAGTCCTTTCATAATGTATAGATTTTGAGAGTAGTAGGACACATATAGACAACCACAACGTACAACATTGCATGATACATGCATCAGACTTACAAAACAAAGTGTGATGTGAGAAATGAAAGGGAAGATAGTTAATGGGGGAGGGGGGGAGGGTCACATAAGGCTTCCAGGAGTTGACACTTAAGTGTCTTTAAAATACTTAAAGTATCTTTAAGCTCTTGGGAGGAATTCAATTGGATCAGAAGCCAAAAGAACGCCTTCCAATCACCAGGAGCAGCATCAACAAATGCATGGAGGAGGGAAAGTGAATGGGAACATTCAGGGGACAGAAAATAGCCAATTTTGCCTAGAGTGTAGAACAGAAGGTAGAATATGAGATAAGATAGTATATAAGCATATTCCTCTCTCCTAATCTGTTTCATTGATCTACTTTTTCTATTTTAAAACAATATTAAGTGATTTTGATGATTGCTGCTTTATACTTGAGTATCAGTGAGGTGGTGTACAGTCCCAAAGACCTGTGTTCAAATGGGGCCTCAAGCAGTTACTAGCTGTGTGACCCTGAGCAAGTCACTTAAGTCCTGTCTGACTCTGGAAAAAAACAAGTCAGATAAAGGGGGCTAGCAGGCTGCAGGTGGGCTTATCCAATCTTCCTGCATAGGGAAGGTGATGTCCAGTGACAAGGGCTGTGAATGCCAGGCAAAAGAGTTTGAGCTTTACTTGGTGGAAAATGGAGAGCCACAAATATTTTTTGAACAGAGAAAGGGCATGACCATGTCTGTGTGTGAAAATGGGCATCTTAATAATGGTATGAGGAAAAGACAAATTGGAGTGAGTACAGAATGGAGACAGGAAGACCTGTTCTAAGTTGACACAGTCCCTGTTGGTGGGAATGAGAGCCTATACTAAGGTACAAGATAGACAGAAGAGGCCAGAGGTGCAAAATGTTACAGAGCCCAAATCAATAGGCCTTGGTGAGAGGTGAGGAAGAGAGTACAATCAAATGTTATTCCAATGTTGCCAACGTGAGAGACTGAATGAATGGTGGTACCACTGATGGAGATCAGAAAGAGGGAAAGAAAATCTAGACTTTTTCATATGTTGATTGAATCTGAGATGCTTGTTGCTTACCCAGGAGGAGATGTCCAGAAGGCAATTGCATCTGCAAGCTGGGAGCTCAGATGAGAAATCAGGGCTGGAGGTACTGATGTGAGAGTTATCAGCATTGAGGTGTGAGAATGAATACTGACGCTAAGGATAGGGAGCAGAAGAGAGAAAAGAGGAAAGAGGGCTATGAAGACATTCTTGAGGAGTGTGCAGACTAAGAATATAGGAAGAAGGGACCATTGCTGGAAAGAGGAAGAAGTAAGAGAGTGTCATGTCTCTGGAGCTAAGGGAGAAGAGTGTATGGATATGTGAAAGAGAGACAGAGAGGTACAAGATTCCTTCTGATAAGATTTATCTAGAGATCTTTTTTGTATTTTATTTGCTTTTTATTAATTTATTTTTAGTTTTCAGTATTCACTTCCACAAAATTTTGAGTTCCACATTTTCTCCCCATCTCTCCCCTCCCCCCTCCCCAAGTCTGCATGAACGTTGATTGCCCCTTCCCCCACTCTGCATTCCCTTCTTTTATCCCCTTCCCTTGGATTTTCCTGTAGGGCAAGACAGATTGCTCTACCTTATTGCCTGTGTATCTTATTTCCTAGCTGCATGTAAAAACAACTAACATTGGTTTTTAAAACTTTGAGTTCCACATTCTTTCCCTTCCTCTCTCCCCACCCACCCTCACTGAGAATCCAAGCAATTCAATAAAGGTTATACATGTGTAGTCATGCAAAACACCTCCATAACAGTCACATTGTGAAAGACTAACTATATTTCCCTCTATCCTGTCCCACTGTCCATTTATTCAATTCTCACCTTTGACCTGTCCCTCTATGAAAGTGTTTGCTTCTGTTTACCCCCTCCCCCAATCTTCCCTTCCTTCTATCCTCTCCCCTCTCTTATCCCCTTCCCCCCACCCCAGCTTTCCTGTAGGGTAAGATAGATTTCCATACCCAACAGAGTGTGTGTTATTCCCTCCTGAAGCCAAACCCGATGAGAGTAAGGTTCACTCACTCCCTCTCACCTTCCCCTCCATTGTAAAAGTTCTTTCTTGCCTCTGCTGTGAGCTTTATACAGGGCTGCTCATCCACCCTTGGTGGTTGCCTTCACCCAAATCTCACCTGTGGATCCAAGATCTAGTATGCTAAGTGGCTATACCCCAGTAAACCACCAAGCAGACAAGTGAAATCAGGCTGCAGGTAATCAACAGGCTTCAAACCTGTCAATGAGCTACCCTAAACATGTGAAAACTTTCCCCAGCTGAATGAGAACAACTTGTAGAATGTGAATGTATGAGCAGGATGGGTACAATACAAAATTCTATTGACTTTTACACACAATAGAAGGGGAAGATAAAGGTGTGTGTATTAGGAAGGTCAGGGACTCAAGTTGGTCAAAACTGGAGCTAAAGTTAATGTCCCTAGCTTGATTTTGCAGACTTCAGCAGGAGATGTGACCTGCTTAATTTTAAATAGTGTCAGGAGTTTCTAGACACTTCGAGGCAGCTTTTCTTAGCACAGCAGCAGCAAGAAGCCCTGACCAAACTTTATCTTAGCAATGAACATTAGTTAGCTTTTCACAATTGGGGGTGGGTGGTTATTTGCTGAGAGGATATATAGTGAAAGCAGAAGGATGGATTATCTTTGGCGCACCCTCTTTTGTCTACATCTTGGCCCCTGGGAGGGAAGGTTCAAATTTAAAATGGTTGCTTCAAAGGATCTTTTGCACCAAATTCTCCTGTAAATGTGGTGTAGCCTTTGGACAAGTCATTCACTCTCCTGCTACAGAACACAGCATCTTAATCATTAAGCTGATTTCAGGTTGAACTGAGTTAAGCAAGCCCCTCTGTAGGGCTGTACTGGCATACTTGACTTGGCTACTGGCAAACTCTGGTATGATCAGCCATTACTGGACTTTTTGTCTGATGTCTCAAAGTCTCACAAGAGCCTGTACCAAAAGGAAGGAAGATGCAAACAGGAAGTGACACAGACTTGTCTAGGATGCCATGCTCTCGTGGGTCAGCCCAAAAAAGAGTCCCAAAAAATCTGGATTTGATTTGAAAAAAAGGTCAAATGAAGGAAAGAACAATAACCCTCAGGTACTTTGGAACAGGCGCAGCCTTAATGTGTTAATGAAGAGACATCATGCATGGATAGGTTATCAGCTTTTGAAGGTTAAAGACAACTTCAATAAATGATTAATAAAATGAGAGTTTGTGTGGCCTAATGGAGAGCCACTGATGGGATGGCACTGGCAGAAATGCTTGGTTTCACACCCTGCCACTGACATGAGCTGTCCATGTGACCCTGAGCAAGTCACATGATCTTAGGCAACTAAGACGACAACTAGGCAGAAGGTTCTGAGGAAATAAAGTGTACAGAATTCAAATATACATGGATCATGGTCATCATTTACATTGTACAACCGGGAAATAATTAAGCCTTGATGAAAAGAGTAAGTGGCATACATATACTCATTACTCTCAGTTGAAAAAAAATACATAGCACTTATAGTAATACATATGTTTTCAAAGCCTTTGGTAATTTTTCATTGTTAACGTGGGAAACATTCATGATCTTCTTCTCCCACTGTTTTCACTGGAACAAAAAGAAATTCTTTTTTCCCAAATGTGCACCATCGTCTTTGAATTGGTGGATGTAGACTAGTGAATACTTAGGCTATTCCTTTGATGGGGATGGATGTTGTTCGTGAAGAATGTAGGTCAGGAAAGATGAAACACCTTTGACAGAGAAAGCAATATTATGGAAAATTTTGTCACTTGAAAGGAATGTCCTTATGGGATGATTGGAGGTTGTCTGTAAAGAAAGATTCATTTGGGTCACTGTTGACACTTTATGAATGGGTTTGACATGTACAATAAACAGAAAGAAAAAAACCAAGTGTATATAACTTGACTCTGCTATGATACAGACCAGGCAGAGTTCATACATTATTCTTTTCCTGTATTGGAATTCTTTCCCTCCCACCTCTTTCACATGCTGGCAATTTTTGCTGTATTGCAAACTTAACATGAAAAGTGGCAGGCTCATTCCTAGCCCATTAGATTCAATCTTTTCTAAATTGGCAATTGCCTTGGTATTTCCCCTAGATCAAACATGCAATTTAGAACAAGATGTTTCTCTGGAAGAAATGAAAAACACTCTGAAACGTGGCCTGAAGGAACAAGAAAAGTTCTTGGTCTTGATACAACCGCAAAGACGTGAAATGTTCCTCCTAAAACGTCCTCTCCAACAACAAAAACCGCACTTTTTGCTCCATGCAGTTGCAAGACCGTACAGTTTTTATTTTTGGACAGCCTGGTGTCCCCTCTTTCCCCCTCCAAATTAGGCCTGGTCCTCCTCTACTGACTGGCTGATTTTGCAAATCCAGGGTTTGACAATTTCAGCCTTGATCTTGGCCTGTGATTCTGGGTTTTCCAATTGGGGCTCTTTTCTAGTCCCAGACCGGAGATTTCATTAACCTGATTCCCACCGCCTGCTGAAATCCTAGATGGTGAGACAGAGATTATTGCATTCTCTGAAGAAATTGAGCATCACCCAGAAGCAGGGGAGTGTTGGAGCCAACTCTTGAGAAAACTAGTTATTAAATTATCAATAGAACATTTATACCTCAGTAAATCAGCAAATTCTACAAACTAGGGCTTGATTTATTGTTTGGTTGTATGTATAGATTTAGAAAAGTGATGAAGCAAATGTTAGTAATGCAGATTCGATTTGAAAGTGTTCAGTGCGTGAGGAGGGGCAGAGCGAAGATGGTGGAGTAGAAAGACACACCTACTCTAGCTCTTCCCCCACAACCCACAAAAAAAGCTGTAAAAAATGACTTTAAACAAATTCTAGAGCAGCAGAAGTCACAAAATGATAGAGTTAAAGAGATTTCCACCAGTCCAAGGCAGCCTGGAAGGCCAACAGGAAAGGTCTATCGCATGGGGCTCACAGCAGAGTGCAGCCCATGGAGCCCAGCCCATGGAGCCCAGCACAGCCTTGGCCGCATGGCACCTGCACCAGCAAGAATGGGACCAGAGCAGGCCTCAGGAACAGAATCACAGGGAGCAGCTGTGGTTCCCAGATCCCTCAACCCATGGAGCGCAGCCCATGAAGCCCAGCCCAGCCTTGGCTGCATGGCACCTGCACCAGCAAGAACGGGGCCAGAGCAGGCCTCAGGAATGGAATCACAGGGAGCAGCTGTGGTTCCCAGATCCCTCAACCCGCAAATGCTTCAAAGGTCAATGAGAAAGCTTTTTCATCTGGATGAGAAGGGAACATGGCCCCAGGCAGCAGCAGCATCCATTTTTGGAGCCCTTGGCCTAAAGACCCTAAGAGAATTGAGCCACCAATCTGGGTCTCAGCCCTGAGTGGAGGCCCTGGGGTGAGGAAGAGTGCTGGCATAGTGAAGCTAGTAGAGGCTCTGCAAAGGGAATTCTACTTGCAGATCCTGGGCAGAAAAACTTTGGTAGCTCCCAGACCAGAGCACAGGCCAGTAAAGGAGTAAACTCCTCTCCCTTGATTGCGCCACCTTGGAGGAACTGTAAACTTACAAGTCCCCACTGTTCCCTCCTCTTGACAAAGGACTCAAAAGTCAACTAATTGGCTGGGGAAATTCCCCAAAAAGGGAAAAAATGGCTATAGAAGGTTACTTTCTTGGTGAACAGGTATTTTCTTCCATCTTTTCAGATAAGGAAGAACAATGCTTACCATCAGAGGAAGATCTAAGAGTCAAGGCTTCTGCATCCAAAACCTCCAAAATAAATACGCAGTGGTCTCAGGTGATGGAACAGCTCAAACAGGATTTTAAAAATCATGTAAGAGAGGTGGAAGAAAAATCGGGAAGACAAATGAGAGAAATGCAAGAAAATCATGAAAAGCGAGTCAACAACTTTCTAAAGGAGACCCAAAAAAATGCTGAAGAAAATAACACCTAACTCAAATGGCAAAAGAGGTCCAAAGAGCCAATGAGGAGAAGAATGCTTTTAAAAGCAGAGTTAGCCAAATGGAAAAGGAGGTTCAAAAGTTCACTGAAGAAAATAGTTCTTTAAAAATTAGAATGGAACAGATAGAAGCTAATGACTTATGAGAAACCAAGAAGTTACAAAATAAAACCAAAGAAAGAAAAAAATAGAAGACAATGTGAAATATCTCATTGGGAAAACAACTGACCTGGAAATAGATCCAGGAAAGACAATTTAAAAATTATGGAACTACCTGAAAGCCATGAATAAAAAAAGAACCTAGACATCTCTTTCATGAAATTATCAAGGAAAACTGCCCTGATATTCTAGAACCAGAGTGTAAAATAAATATTGAAAGAATCCACTGGTCACCTCCTGAAAGAGATCCAAAAAGAAAAACTCCTGGGAATATTGTAGCCAAATTCCAGAGTTCCCAGATCAAGGAGAAAATATTGCAAGCAGCCAGAAAGAAACAATTTGAGCATTGTGGAAATATGATCAGGATAACACAAGATCTAGAAGCTTCTACATTAAGAGATCGAAGGGCCTGGAATATGATATTCCAGAAGTCAAAGGAACTAGGATTAAAACCAAGAATCACCTACCCATCAAAACTAAGTATAATACTTCAAGGGAAAAAAATGGTCATTCAATGAAATAGAGGACTTTCAAGCATTCTTGATGAAAAGACCAGAGCTGAATAGAAAATTTGACTTTCAACCACAAGAATCAAGAGAAGCATGAGAAGGTAAACAGGAAAAAAAATCAGAAGGGACTTACTAAAGTTGAACTGTTTACATTCCTACATGAAAAGATAATATTTGTAACTCTTGAAACTTTTCTCAGTATTTGGGTAGTTGGAAGGATTACACACACACACACACACACACACACACACACACACGCACGCACACACACATATATTTATATATAGACAGAGGGTACAGGGTGAGTTGAATAGGAAGGGATGATAACTAAAAAAATAAAATTAAGGGTTGAGAGAGGAATATATTGGGAGGAGAAAGGGAGAAATGGAATGGGACAAATTATCTCTCATAAAAGAGGCAAGAAAAAGCTTTCTCAATGAGGTGGGAAATGGGAGAGTTGAGAGGGAAAAAGTGAAGCTCACTCTCATCACATTTGGCTTAAGGTGGGAATAACATGCACACTCAATTTGGTATGAAAATCTATCTTACACTAGAGGAAAGTAGGGGAGAAGGGGATAAGTGGGGTGAGGGATGACAGAAGTGAGGGCAAATGAGAGGAGGGAATAATAAGAAGTAATCACTTTAGGGGAGGAACAAGGTCTAAAGAGAGAATAGAATAAATAGGAGGCAGGATAGGATGGAGGGAATTATAATTAGTCTTTCACAACATGACTATTATGGAAGTATTTAGCAAAACTATACATATTTAGCCTATATTGAATTACTTGCTTTCTCAGTGGGGATGGGTGGGGAGGGAGGGAGGGAGAGAAATTGGAACTCAAAGTTTAAGGAATGAATGTTGAGAATTGATTTTGCATGAAACTAGGAAATAAGAAATATAGGTAATGGGGTATAGAAATCTATCTTGCCCAAAAAAGAAAAGAGAGAAGATGGGCATAAAGAAAGGGAGGGATGGGATAGAAGGGAGAACAGATTGAGGGAAGGGTAATCAGAATGCACAGTGTTTTGGGGTGGGGGAGGGGATAGATGGGGAAAAATTTGGAATTCAAAATTTTGTGGAAACGAATGTTGAAAATTGTTTTAAAAATGTTATAAATAAATAAATATAATTTATAAAAGAACAATTATACACCCCCCCAAAAAAAGTGTGCAATGGGAATACCCATCACCTCTCCTCCACCCTAAGACAGCTAGTTGTTAAACATTTACCAGCATGCCCCTGCCCAAAAAGTAACAGAAAGGTACATGGTGGATGTGAACATACTACAATCCATTTTAAATGAAGAACCATTCAGGAGAAGTAAAGATAACATCAGAGATTTCTCTGATGATATATATATATATATATAATGGATATACATATTTATATCTGCAGAAAAAAGACTTTCCTGTCATTTCATGAGAGGGAAAAAGAAAAGGACAGTTCGGTGCTCCATTGTTTTTCTTGCAATGTCAAGAGAGCCTGAGAAAGGTCCTCAGTATGTTGGGTGGACTGTCTGTTGTGAATTTATAGGAGGGTGCGGACAAGAATCTCAAAGTATGGTTACGCATGGATGGCTTGAGATCTGACCTTCACTAGGGAGTCTACCCACTTCAAAGGGATCACTGATCCATTGATACATGAGTGTTGTAACCCTGGGGTTCTGACCATGGTTGTTATGTTTCCTTCAACTTCTCTACCCTTACCTTCCACTGATACTCAGCCCATAAGCTCAAGCTTTCCATAGCTTTGGGACAGGCTTAATTCTTGCTGTTGTCAAATGGCCCCAACAATTTGGTAGAGTAGGAAATAATCTTGATCTCCAACTCATGAGACCTGACTTATCATGGGACCCTTAGCCAGTGGAGAGACCTTGGGGAAATCAATTCATTTTTTTGTCCTTCAATTTCCTTCCATAAACAGTTCTGTTTTATAAAGTGAGAGAGATGGCCTAGATAATCTCTAATATCTTCAGTGACTTTTAAACGCTCTGATTTTAAACCCTGATGACCTCATCCCTGACTTTCTTTTTCAGTTTACAATTCCACTGTCTATATGAGTTTGCCTCTCATTGTCTACTTGTTACTCTCAGTGCAAGACCAGGAATGTCAGCGAGGGGTAGAAGCAGTTGGGATTGGAGTTAGGAGAGCTGAGCCGCTTCAAGTTCCTCAATGGTCCAATGGCAGAAAATCAAGCTGTATTTCTACCTCACAGGGCTGGGATGAGGAAAGGGCGTGAAAAACTTTACAACCCTACAGAAATGTGAGCTGTTACATTATCCTGGTCCAAATTCAGATATTCTTAGGCAAACATACCAGTTCAAATCAATTAATAACAAGTTCAAACCAGTTAAAAGAGAGTCAAACCAGTTAAAGCAGGCTAAACCCAGCTCAGAACACTTAAAACTTGTTAAGACCAGTTAAAACCAACACAGACTGGTTAGACAGGAAAAAACAACCAGTTCAGACCAGTTTAAACTGGTTCAAACTGGCTAAAACTGGTTTTGGCCAGGTTTAAATTGGTCTGAACCAGATCAAATGAGCAATATATGTAAAGTGATTTGTAAACCTTAATGCCTTACATAAGTGGTTTGCCAACATGGTGTTGAGGTCGGGTTTTTAGAGGGGTCGCTACTATGAATACCAAAGTCCTCCAAGGATTATGGCCAGGAATGGGGAGGAAAAGAATTTGGAGATGCAACAAACTGAAGTCACTGAAATGAGAGAAGAGTCTAGAGATCTGTATGAACTGCCTTAATCTTAAAAGATGAAAGAGCATAGACTCATGAATTCGGAGCCCAGGGGGCTTGAGCTATCATCATCAGCTCCCTCGTTTGACAAATGAGGGGACCCAGGTGCACAGAGGTCAAAGATCTTGCCCAAGATCACGTAGCAATAGTAAGCAGGTAGAGAAGAGCTGAGAGCTGGCTCTGCACGGGTCTCCTCCCTTCGGGCCGGGGTCCACACTACTTCTCGTAGGTGCTTTCCCGTGGGGGGAGAAGGGAGGGGCCCCATTCTCCAGAGCCTCAAAGTGGCCCTGGGGAAGGGGTGAGGCTCGGGGCAGTGGGGGCTTGGACCGGAGCCCGGAGACAAAGGCCAGGACCAGGTACCAGGGCAGGGAGGAGCTCCCTGGGCAGGGCTCGCCGCCCTTTTGTCTTGGGAGCTCCCGGCCTGAGGTCCTTGAATGACGGATTGACTGATTGACTGCGGAACCGCCAACAGCCGCCGCGCCCACCCCTGCTGCAGAGCAGGGCGCTGCCTTGGCAAGACAAAGAACATGACGGACTGACCGGGAAGCCAATGGGAGAGCGGGGAGGGGAGCGGAGGCGGGCTCTCGGGCCTCCTCCCGCCCCCTGCCAAGGGTACTTGGTCCAGAACGCGGGAGAAGCGGAGTCGAAGACCTGGTGGAAGGAGGGCCCGCCGTGGCCGCCTGGAGGATGGACGGACGGGAGGAGAGCACTCCCGCTCCCGTTCTCCCTCCGGGCGGCCGCGGCGGGGACAGCGGCCTAAGGGGCAGCAGCTTCGGGTTAAGGTAAGAACAGCCGCGCCCTCCACCCCCACCCCAGGCTTGAGGCTTGTGGCGCTGGCTCTTTCACCCGCCCCCACCTGACCATCGTCATCCCCGTTTCCCCGACCAGCCTCTTCCCCCCCAGTCCCCGCTATCTTGATTCTCCCCACTAGCCTCGTCCCCCCCCAGTCCCCACTATCGCTATCCCCCATCAGCCTCGCCCCTCCAGACCAGCCTTGTCTCTCCGACCCGCTTCGTCGTCCCCGCCCCCCCGTTCTCGTTATCTCGATCCCCACGCGACCAGCCTCATCCCCCCAGTCGCCATTATCTCGGTTCCCCCCGCCACCAGCCTCGTCCCCCCAGTCCCCATTATCTCGGTCCCCCCCACCAGCCTCATCCCCCAGTCCCCATTATCTCGGTCCCCCCACCAGCCTCGTCCCCCCAGTCTCCATTATCTCGGTCCCCCCCACCAGCCTCGTCCCCCCAGTCCCCATTATCTCGGTCCCCCCCACCAGCCTCATCCCCCCAGTCCCCATTATCTCGGTCCCCCCACCAGCCTCGTCCCCCCAGTCTCCATTATCTCGGTCCCCCCCACCAGCCTCGTCCCCCCAGTCCCCATTATCTCGGTCCCCCCCACCAGCCTCGTCCCCCCAGTCCCCATTATCTCGGTCCCCCCCACCAGCCTCGTTCCCCCAGTTCCCATTATTTCGGTTCCCCCCCACCAGCCTCGTCACCCCAGTCCCCATTATCTCGGTCCCCCCCACCAGCCTCGTCACCCCAGTCCCCATTATCTCGGTCCCCCCCACCAGCCTCGTCTCCCCAGTCCCCATTATTTCGGTTCCCCCCCACCAGCCTCGTCCCCCCAGTCCCCATTATCTCGGTCCCCCCACCAGCCTCGTCCCCCCAGTCCCCATTATCTCGGTCCCCCCCACCAGCCTCGTCTCCCCAGTCCCCATTATTTCGGTTCCCCCCCCACCAGCCTCATCCCCCAGTCCCCACTATCTCGATCCCCACCAGAACAGCCTCTTCCCCCCCACCAGCCTCGTCCCCCCCAGTCCCCATTATCTCGATCCCCACCCAACCAGCTTCGTCCCCTCAAACCCATTATCCCTATCCCCACTCCACCATTCCATCCCCTCTTTATCTCCGTTATCCCCATCCCCACCTGATCATCCCCAAATGACCATCTCCATCCCTCAAAATCCTCATTATCCTCATCCCCACCACCATCCCCATCCTCTCATATCCCCATCATCCTTATCTCAGCCCAATCATCCCCGACCTCATTCCCATCCCCCCTCACCTCAACATCCCATCCCCACTCGCCATTTCCATCTCCTGCCCCCCACCTCCATCCCCATCCTCACCCCGCCCCTCCCCATCCCCGCCCCTGCCATCTCCAACCCTGCGTTGCCAGCCCTATCTCCTGCATCCCCACCCCCACATCGATATTCCCCTCCACTTCCTATCTCCACCCCCACCATCCCTCACCTCTACCTATCCCCACCCTCACTCCACCTCCTCTATCTCCGCCCCCACATCGCCCTCCCCCACCCCCCAGCCTAGCCTACCTCCTGCATCCTCCACCCTCACCTATCCCCATCCCCATCTCCACAACCCAATTGTCACCCCCTCCCCACACCATCCTCATTTACCACATCCTGTTATTTCACTCTGCTATTTCGTCTTCACCTAGCTATCCCCATCCCCCATCTGCTCATCGATCTCCATCCCCACTCCGCCATCTTCACCCCCTCTTATTTCTATTATCTCTCTCATCCTAATTACCTTCATTCTCACCCAGCCAGCTCCATCCTTCATCTCCCTCACCCTAAAAACTAGCAGAATTGCTTTTCTGGAAAGATTCCTCTTTCTATGCTCCTTCTTCCCCCGCCTCTAACCTTCACTAGCTTGAGGTGAGCGAAAAGTCAAACCACAGCGCCTGTTGCCTCAGTTCTGTGGACCCCACATATGAAGAGTCTCGCTTTTCCCTTTGTCTCGTGGGGAACTTTTTACGGAGCCCCACTTGGCTGGCTTCTCTTCCTAAATTCACCTTCCTACACCGAGGGTGGGGGACATAACCGAGAGTTGGCCACCTTGCCCTCTGGTTCTGCCATTGAAGGTGAGTTGGTCATGGCTAACTGGCTCTCCTGCCTTTGTCTGGAAAACGCAGGGGCGTGGCACTTCTGCGTTTTCCGAGGGAAGCAGCTGAGGATGCCTTTTCTTGGGGAAGGAGGGGAGGGCTCAAACCAAACCCTAGAGTGGTGGACCTATTGTTCTCTGTTCTTCCCACTGGGAGCCTTTAGCAGCTGTAGTGGCTTCCTGCCTTCCCCTTTGGGGTCCCCTTTGGGGTGGGGGTATTAAACAGAGTGAATGAGGTTGTATTGTTTATCTTTTTCAGTTGGTTATGGGAATAGAACTTAGGTTCGTGGATTTCGAACTGCATTTTACATATGAGAAACTGAGGTTCAGAGAAGCGACATGATTTGTTCAAGGTTCCACAAGTTGCAAGTAATACTGCTAGATTTTGAACCTAGGTCTTCAGATTCTAAATTTAACGCTTTTCTCTCTGTACCAGAGGTGTTCTCCAATCCTTTGTTTCTGCTTAAAAGGAAACTTAGAGCATAGGACTGTAGTCTCATGAAGGAATCTGGGGACATTCAGGCTCCAGCTGGAAGTTCTCTGCTCCCCAGTTTTATATATATATATATATATATATTATATATATATATATATATATATAGATAGATAGATAGATAGATAGATAGATAGATAGATAGATAGATATAGATATATCTATATATATCTGTGACTATATTGGGGAGCCCATTAGTACAAAATCTTGCTCACAACCCTGATGCATAAACAGGGGTTCCACTCTAGCTTTTTCACCCTGGCTCAGGAGCATGTTGGGTTTTTGCTTGAAAGCTATTGAAAGAAAATAATAGATGTGAAGAGTCCAAAGTGCTTCCATTAATGCAAAGAAGCTATTTCTACAGAGGATAAGAGGGTAGGCTTATCTTAAGTGAGACAGTACATCCATTATAATCAAACTGTTCGTATGATGGCTGGTGCCTTCCAGTCTGAAGGCCTGCGATGCAGCTAGCTAGCTCACTAATTAAGAGGCCCCATTTGAAGAGCAGCGGATGGGCCTTAATGGTTTGAGGGTAGGGCCTAAAGTCTTCTGTGACAAGGATGATGTAATAAGGAAGATTTTGTGTGTAAGATGAGAGCATGACAATTCAGATGACCACTAGGGGGTGCAGTGGAAGACCTGGATCTGAAGGAGGGAATCCAGACCCGCAATCTTTGTAAAAAGTGCTTGGCACCTAGTGGGCGCTCTAGAAATGCTTATTTCCTCCCCTTCCCCTCCTATCCTGAGAACTGGATGTAAGAGTAACATGCATTTTGGCTCCTGGGAAACCATGTCACAAGAGGAGGAAAGAGAAGGATCTATAAATGTCAGCTCAGAAAATGATGCTCGTTAGGCAAGGTTCCCTGTGGTAAAAATTGCAACCATGAAAGCTTGCAGAGATTCTGCCCTCTTTTTCCTCACCCAGACTTTAGTTCCTTTTTAGATATTGATGAGTTCCTCTACTTATTTGAAATTAGAAAATAAAAGACAAAGGTCCACAATTATTCTTTAAAAGCTGGCATCTTACTAGAAAGTCTAACTTTCTTTTCCTATGATGCTTATGGTTTCTTGTATTCTCAAGTGAAAAATCCCAGAGACTCAGAATTTCTTAAAGTCCAGCAGCTTCATTTGCAACAAAAAGCAAAATCATTTAACAGCTGAATTTGACCTTTCCCCCCCCCTTTGCCAGTTATTTTCAGCCCAAACCGGTTATTACCAGCATGGGGGAAAAGAGGCCAGAAGACAACCTTTGGCACTCCCGAAGCTACACCCTTGGCGCCATTTCCAGCTTCCTGTCTACATTTGTGACCTTTCCCATCTACAAGGTTGTGTTCCGCCAGCAGATCCATGCTGTGTCTGTACCAGAGGCTGTCAAGCAACTGCACCAGGAGGGCCTTCACCGCTTCTACCGGGGAATCTACCCTCCCCTTCTGGTCAGGACCCTGCAGGGGACCCTGCTCTTTGGCACCTATGACAACCTGCTGCAAGCTCTCTCTCCTAGTGGACCCTCCAGGCTATGGCAGCACTGGGTGGCCGGGTTCCTGTCAGGGGCAATGGAAGCTGTGGTGTTCACCCCCTTTGAACGAATACAGAATGTGCTTCAAGATGGACGGAAGGATGCCCGCTTCCCCACCACCGCCAGCATTTTACGGGAATTCAACTCATACAGCTTATGGGAACGGCTGGCCATGGGCTACTATCGGGCCTTCTCTCCTGTCCTCCTGAGAAACAGTCTGGGAAGTGCTCTCTACTTCTCTTTCAAGGACCCCATCCGAGATGGCCTGATGGAACAAGGTTTGCCCTGCTGGGTCCCAGCTCTAGTGTCTGGCAGTGTCAACGGGACCCTCACATGTCTACTGCTTTACCCACTCAGTGTCCTCATTGCCAACATGCAGTCACAGGTAGGTTGGCAGGAAGCACCAGGCCTGTGGGCTTCTGCTCAGGCTGTTTGGGAGAATCGAGGACGAAAGCTGCTTCTGATCTACCGAGGTGGCACTTTGGTCATTTTACGTTCCTGTGTGACCTGGGGACTAATCACTGCTATCCATGATTTCTTGCAGGAAAACAATGGCCCCTGGGTGGAGGGAGTCACTGAGTAGCCTCAGAGGCATCCCAGAGGGTGTTAAGACTGTTCTTACAGCCTGGGTGTACAATAGACCAATAACTCACCTCTGGGTTGATTTGTTTCTTCTGGTCCTAGAGAACCAAGAACAATTATCTGGTCAGGAGATGAGAGAAGTTCCCCAGCAATTAGATTATCAAATGATTTTATCATATGGTATTAACTTCAATATGTCACTTCAGTCATCACTGTGGGTGCTGTCCCCTGGACTTGACAGATGGTCTTTCAGATTCACTCTGGCCAAAACAATCAATCACACTGCTGCCAACCTGGTAATGGGCCTCTTCCAACTTAGCTAGACTGGTCCTTGAACAACGAATTGCAGCTCTTATCACCAGGCCCCTACTTGGAGTGTTTACAGCTTGGAAGGACCCTGGAAGAACCCTCTAGAATCCGGGCCCATTGCCACAAGAGGAGGATGCCAGGGAAGAATGGAATTAACATCCATGTTAGCTTTCTGCTATCAACAAAGCTACCTAGCATCCCTTGGGTCATAGAAGCATTTCACCCCATTCCATCCTACTGCTTCAGTTTCCTTATTATGACCCTGCCCTTGGCTTCCACCCAGCTTTCAGGAGCTGCCAGAAAGAAGGTTGTGCCCTGAGATCTCAAAGATTTTCCAGAAAGCTAATGGGAAGAGGGAAAGAATGTGAGCTTCCTCTCTACTTGTTGCAAGTCCAGCTGAGGGGCTAGGGGAGCAAGACCCACAGTTTCAAAAGACCACCCTTTACAATATCAGGAACACCCTGGTAATTCTAGGAAATGAACAGATCAGCTCAATTGGACAAGCATATTTTGGGTACCAGCATTGAGTTAAGCGCTAAGAATGCAAAGAAAACAAAAAAAAATAGTCTCTTGACCTGAAGAAGCTTACATGGGGGGAGGGGGGAGGGGATGGGAAGCATGAGGGATGGGGGTGGGGGTGGAGTAGAGAGATAACAAGTATTTGTCATCGAGATCACTTCTCAGACTGGTTTCAAGCTGATCGAGATCTAGGAAGCGCTACCACTTGAGAGTCCTCGTGCCCATGCTAAGGTAGAGGCTGGGTACTGAAGGCAGCCCAGAGCCTTTCCAGGCTGGGCTTACTTGAATTGATAGGACCTCAACAGGTCAACCAAGACTGAAAAGAAGTGTTCACCAGAGGAAATAGAGTAAGGCTTGGGGACTTAGAGGGCAAATGAGTAAATAGTTGGGGGAGGGGGGAAGATTTTTAAAACTTTTTGTAAATTTTGTCATATAAAAGGACATGCAAATAAGACAAAGTTATCTTATTTGCCAAAAACTGTTGGTCTGGAGTCACAATCCCTGGGTCCTAATTCCCAGTGTTCTGCTGCTTTTTTCCCCGCGGAGCAAATCATTTCACAGTTTTGGAGCAGATAACATCTGAAGTTGCAGGTCCAAATCCGAAATCCAGGGATGACAGGCACCAATTGAGAAAATGTTATTGGTGCCTTGCATTCTCCCATCAGTCCCTCTGCCCTTTCGTGCACCCTTCCTTGTCTGCCAAATATTTAAAACAACCACTAGGGACCCAGCAGCCCACCATGGACACCAGAATGCCACATTCAACATCTGCAGTCTCTCATCTCACAGGCAGTTTTGATAGGAGGACTCTGTCATTGCTCTTTTACCTGTTAAAGCACTCAAGTCTTAACAAGATCCCTGGAAATAAGATACCTGTGTATATCCATCTGTGGAGCACTGCACGTACTGCAGATTTGACACAAAGACGTCGTTTTTTGGGGGACTCAAGTGAACTTTGACTATATTGGATTTGGTGAGGACAGTGACATTCAATTCAATTCAATTAATTCAATGAGTATTTGTTGAGCCCTGTGCTCAGCATCCCCCTCCCCCTCCCCCTCATCATGGAACTGGACTGAAGACCTGTATTCCTGCCCTGAAGGAGTTAACAATCAGAGGCCAGATTATACCACTTGTACTCCTTCCTGTAATGAAGAAGGGTTGAGGTGGGGGTGGGGTAGGGAGTGGGACAGAGCGGATGACAGATTGGGGAGAGTGAGGGCAAGAAGTAGCACTAACCCTAACCCTCACTCTAGCTCCCATTCCATCAAAGGAGAGGAAGTGGCAGGGTGGGGCCATGGTTGCCAGTCATGACCTCCTCAATGCCAACAAGAGTGGTCCTTTATGTTTCATGTGGCAGCACATTCTGATTTCCCTGGAACAGGGGCATCATGACTGCTGGCCAGAGGGAGGATCAGGGGTAAGCAGTTACAGAAATGGCCCCTTCCACTAATGGCTCCAGAAAAGGAAAAGTCCTACTCATGAGATTGCTACTGTAGAAAGCCTGGGGGTGGGGGGAGAGCTGGGGGGAGGGAGGGGGGAGGGGTGGCCCTGAATATCAGCAACTTGGCTGAAAGACCCTGGGACTGGGTGGGAGGGGGGAGACTTGGCTCTAGTTCTTGCTCTGATAGGTGCCCTCTGAAAAAGGAGGGATTTGACAAAGTCCTCTCTGAGGCCCCTTCCGGCTCTAACAATCTATGTCGACTTGAAAACTGAGCTCAATGTCAGGAAGTTAATCAGCTTTCTCTGTAACCTTGGGTAAGTGACTTCCCCCTCAGTTTTCTACTCTTTAAAAAATGGATGAGTTGTACTAGAATAGGTGGTTCTGAATGGTTTGATTTGGTTTTGAATATTTTGACAACTGTACTTTGGTGGCACTGGTTACCTTTGTATTTTGCACATTTAACAATATTCTGTGACAGGATCTACCATAGACTTCACCAGACTGCTAAAGGGGAGAGGGGTACCCAGAAAAGAATTCCTCAGGACTCTTCTACATCTGGCATTACAGATAAACCATTTGGTTTAGCTTTTTCATTGAAAGCCCATTTACCTAAAGCATCTGACTGTTTCTTGGGTTCCTTTTCACATTTTCACCCCTCCCCTTAAAATCAGGCTTTTAGAACTGACCTTATAATTTACAATACTAGGGAGTGAGTTACTGTTTCAGAAACAGCATTTGAACTTGGTACTTGTTGATCCTAAGGCCAGTGCTCTGGTCACTAAGCTATACTGCTTCACTACTACTTAGGTATAAAAAAGTGTTAGTTAAAATGTGAAGCAACAAAATGACCCATTTCTTGATGGAGGAAGAGATCAGCCTCCCCAGCAAGAAAATTTCTTGGTTATCTCTGAAGAGATAGTATGTGTCAGGAGAGTCTGACCACATTTTGACCACAACCTTCCCTCAGACCCAGGTGGAGACAGAGTCCTGACCCTGCACCCAACAGCCACCCCCGCCGAGGTCACTAATCTTACTTCCAGTACACACACACACACACACACACACACACACACACACATACACCAATCATCATCTAAGGTATATCACCTGTAGAGAGGCACTCCCTGCCACCACCATCATTAAAGAAGGTTCATTGCCAAATCCTTAGTCAAAAGCTTAGCATCATCAGTGGAGGTGGTTTTAACAGTGGAAATGGCACTCAAGAAGATGGCTTACCATCTGCTTTGCCATTTTGCCATAAGGAGCATTGGGCCTTTCCATCTGCCCTGCTGCTCCAATCCCCTCCATTATGTTGTTTCCCTTAATTAGAATGTGATTTACACAAAAGCAAGGCCTGTCCTGCTTTTCTATATCTCCAAAGCACAATGCTTGGAACATAGTAAGTGCTTAATAGAAGTTTTTTCATTCATTCATTCATTCATTTGCTCATTCATTCAGTCCATCATTTCAGGAATCACTAAACTCCCTTTCAGCCCTGGTCTAGGAATCTACTGTTTTGCTTTTAAATCCCCAGTGCATAGCACAGTGCCTGGTACCTAGTTGGCCCTCATACTAAATACTTATTGATTGTAGGGGCAGTCTTCCCAGGAGTAAAATAGCTGGCTTTCAATTGAATTTCTTCACAGTAGGCACTGGGTGGCGCTGTTGTCAAAAAGGTTCCACCTTCCATCCCTTGAGTTTTGAAGATTGTGTCAAGATGCTTTTTTGGCAGGTGCTATTCTCTTCTTCATGGAAGAAGAAACACCCCACTTCTTGGTCCCATTTCACAGACTTATATCGTGGTGATCAGGTTTTCATTTTTCATTCAACTTTATTTTCTCCCCAACCCCCTGAAAAGACAAAGAAAGCCCTCATAACAAATATTTAGTCAAGCAAAACAGATTCCTACGTTGTCCATGTCCAAACACGTGTGTCTTATTCTGCATTTTAAGCTCATCACCAGTCTGTCAGGAGGTGGATAGCCTGCTTCAACGTGTGTCCTCATCATGGTAGATCAGTTGTCTTTCAAAACTGTTCATTTTTACAACGTTGTTTGTAGTTTAAATTGTTCTTGTCTGTTCACTTTGCTATGCGTTAGTTCATACAACTCTTCCCAGGTCTCTTTGAAACTATCCCTTTCATCATTTTTTATGGCACAATAGTATTCCATTACATTTACATACAGTAATGTGTTCAGCCATTCCCCAGTAGATGGGCACCCCCAGTACCAAAAAAAAAAAGCTGTTGTAAGTATATTTATACATATAGGATATTTTCTTCTATGGAGTTCAACTGTCTAGGAATGCCAAATTGGCAAGCCAACAGATGGCATAGAGCAGACTTTTTTGTCTCATACCCCTTTGGCCATATGGTGAATGTTTTTAAATAAGGTTTTTAAATGTATACAAAAAAAGTATGGCACTACAAAGGAAACCAATTACATTGAAATACAGTTATCAAAAAATTTATTTTAAGTTCATGGACACTGGGCTTAAGAACCTAGAGAGAGAGATATTGTCATTGAAATCCCAAGTGTGTAGATTGTATGTGATATGTGAATGAGGAGTTCCTCCTCCAACATCATAGCTCCCAGGCTCCCTACTGTACTACCTGGTTTGAAGCAAGATTTTGACCAACAGATTATTTGGGGTGTGCAGATATAGTGGGCCACTTGGAAATTTGTAATTCACTAATTATAATTATTCTTGTAAATAGTGGATAGAATTTTGGGCTTGGTGATTGGGGTTCAAGTCCTGATTCTTATACATGCTAACCCTGCGACCATTGGCAAATCTTTTAACTTTCTAGTCCTCCTGAGAGTGTCTCAGGCTGTTAGTTACAGATAAGCTGTGTTTCCCATCAGAAGTTGCCTACTGGGATGAAATCACAGGTCCTATTTGAAAAAAGTCTTGAGTACTTAATATGTCCTCTTAGTTGTGACTATGCAGTAGTGCTCCCTAAATTTTAACACATGCCCTAGCCATAAACACACGTCTAGGTTTGTAAGCAGACAGAGATGGTTTTTAGGAATGGGAAGTAAATAGTCCTCTGTCCTCAGCAGACTACATCTTGAGCAGTTTAGTTCAACCCTGGGAAAGACAGTGTCTAGATCAGAGAGCCACCAGGCTACTGAAGGGAATGATTGAAGGAACTGAGGATCTTAGCCTAAGGAAGACTGGGTGGTACATGAGAGTTGTGTTGAAGTATCTGAAGGGCTTGGGTTGACTGGGTTTGGTCCCAAAGGGCAAAACCAGAAGCAGTGATGATGGGTGGAACTTGTAGAGAGGCAGAGTTAGGCTGAATGTCCAGGAAAAAAGTCTCCCCACAGTTTGAGGTGCCCCCTAGTGCTCTGGCTTGTCTTCCTCACTGGAGGTTTCCAAGCTGGCAGGTTGTATTAGGGTGCAGGCTTCCTTCGGATTTGGATTGGGTAGGACTATGTGGTTGTGCATGGGTGACTGTAGGGTGCCTGGGAGCTCTGGATGTTAGGGGACTAGGAGAGGAGCTTTTGAGATAAGGACCATGAGACCAGGGCACTGCCGTGGCTTTGGAGTTGGGACTTGGGTTTGAATCGAACTGCAGATAATACTTGAGTTTTGTGGGCAAGTGATCTTGTGTCTGGGGACTTCGTGTCTCTTCTATGTAAGGAGGAGGCTGAACTGTATAGGAGTGGTTTCTGAGGTTCCTTCCAGCTCAGTCTGGAGTCCTATGTCCTATGTTGGGGTCTTTCAGAGGGGGACTGGACGGGGAGGGTGTGGAACTGATCTTAAACCAGCCAGTATCAAAGATCCCTTAGCACAACTGGGGCTCCTGGATGTTGACACAAATGGCAGGTTAGGGGGGCTGGGCCTGGGTGGAGGTGGAGAGGATGCAGTCTCTGTCCTGAGCTGTGATGCATGTCGTTCCTCCGGGACACCCGAGGGGGGACGAGGCACGCAGCCTGAACTAATGGGTTGCGGGGGGGCGGCCCGGGCTACGCTATAAAGCGCGCCCGCTGCAGCTCCGGCTCCAGCTCTACTGATCCTCCAGCAACTCGAGGCTCCGACAGCAGCAGCGGCAACAGCAGAAGCAGCAGCAGCAGCAGCAGCAGCTCACGGCAGGCACGCCAGGCACCCAGCGTAACAGGTGAGTTTGGCGGGACCGGGATGGGCGCGCTTCTGCTCTGCTGGACAGCGCCCCCTCTCCCTGGCCCAGTCCTCCCCCGACTCGGACGCCACTGCTGTTTGGCGAGCTTGAGCCGGCTACCGCTGGGGGGCGGAGAGGGGCAGGCTGCAACGCTCCCCGAGGCTCGCTTCTCCTTAGCATCATCACCACGGGCGGGCGAGGCCCGAAGGCCGAGGCTTGGCCAACGCAATCCGGAATGTGAGCCAGGGAACCGACTCCTAAACGGGACGCCATCTGGGGGGGGGGGGGGGGCCAAGCAGGATCAAGAGCAGCCGGGGCCTAGCTTCGAGGCCTCCACTGGGACCGGGATCGGGGCCAGGTCACACGGTTGAGCATCACGGGCGCGAATGAAGGTTCTGCAGACGAGCTGGGACAGGATAGGACTGGACCGGGCCTTTGAGAAGTGAAAAGGGATGCCTCAGTTATTCCTTCCCTGATCCCTCCCCTCTTTGGCGAGCAACCCCCATGAGAGATCGCTCCTCCCCTCTCGCTCAGTGATTACTGTCCCTTGGGGATTTCTTCCCCTCAGGAACCGCCCTCAACCATCCTCCAAGATTGCCCCTCTCCCCTCCTCCCTCCATGTGGCTTCTCGGCCCTGGAGGTGAGTGGGTGGTGTGTAGATAGGTACGTGCTTTAGGTGCCCTCTCTCCATTAGCCCCCTAGTGAGCGTGGTAAGGGCGTGGCTGCAGCAGCTGGCCCCGAAGTGAGTGGCAGCCCCCAACGTGGATGAGAGTAATATTTTGTCTCACAACCACATCTTCTGCTTCCGCATCCCATTTTTTCTTGGAGAATTAGCTACTTTCTTTAAGAAGTCCTTGAAATGGACTCCCTTGGAACAGCCCACTGCTTTCTGCCAGGTGAGAATGAAAGATTTCTCATTCCTCCTAGCCAAAATGTGTGACAAACCAGACCTCTCTGAAGTGGAAAAATTTGACAAGAAAAGCTGAAAAAGACCAGCACAGAAGAGAAGAACACTCTTCCTTCCAAGGAAAGTAAGTAGGGGACAAAGGTCACATTGGTAGTGGGGCCTGGAAACCCAACTCTCTCATCCTTCTGGGGTCTGGAATTGCAAAAGCTTGGAGCTCTATTTGCTGCTATATGTTACATCATGTTCATGTAAAATCACATTTCTCCCTTAAAAAAAAAAAAGAATCCAAACCTGAAATCCTCTTCCCCAAGTGGATCATGTAAAGATGAGAAATTCTGGTCAATAGCAATAGAAAAAATTCTTTCATGAGTTCAAGCCATTCTTTTCTTTGCTTACTAACACTTGGGGGGAGAGGGAGAATTTGTCCTACTTAACACGGTTGCACCAGATGGCTGAAATTGAAATCCATAGTAAACTGTGGGCTCCCCACTGTCCAATGTGTTGATCTCCAGGATATCTGACCTCCTTCACTTTTTAAGCTTCCTAACTGTGTTTCCCTTTCAGCCATTGAACAGGAGAAGGAAAGCGTTAAGTCTTCCTAGGGATGGGGCGTCCCTTCCCAGCAACAGAATCGAGTGCTTCCAGAGTTATTGTTTCGCCTTTACTAGTCTTTGTTTGCTTAGCTGTTATGTCTTTTAGGCTGCTTTCATCCCTTTACCCAGTGTTACCCAACCATCCTCCATCCTGTGCTTATCTGAAGAGGGAGATGATTCATGAAAGGGAAGTCAGAAAGGTGTTAACCATGATAAAAGTGTTAACAAGGAAAGCCTGTGAATGTGCAGACCATGTATCACCTATTAGCCTTATGCCCCATTTCACTCCCCTCCTTTCCCCTCCCCGCCCCGCTCCATTTTCTGTGTATTGCTTCTAGGGTAATTAGTGTTTTTTCCTTGCCTTTACAACTATTCAATTTTCTTCTATACTTAATATAATATCTAATAAGAAATAAATGTTATGGATTGTGGTGGAAATCTTGTGATTCAGTCTATGTTCATTTTGCTTTTCACTTGAGTCATTTTGGAGTCTTTACAAGGGGGTGGGGAAGAAATGGAACTCAAAAGCATTTACTCAGGGCTTTTGTATCACCCTCCGTTAGCTGTGAGCTGACAGAAATCAAGATAATCTACTCACATTCTAACTGAGCAGATGATACATAAAGAAGGATTCATTTTCAAAAGTGAATGGGAAGGCCAGGAAATATTCAGCCTCTGATAAGGAAAACATCAGGGAAAATGGAAAGGCCCCCAAGAATCCAGAGGAACCCCAGGTGGTCCCTAACCCAGAGAATAGTGGAACTGAGGGTCAGAATGGAATGGGGTGATGGAATACTTCCATTTAAGGGAAAGAGGGTCAGTATCCAGCAGATGCTGGGCATCCTGATTTTTCATGATATCATAGATTTATAGCTGGAAGGAACCTTGCAGGTCATTGAGTCCAACCCCTTTATTTTATAGAGGAGGAAACTGAGGCATAAAAGGGGAAGTGACTTAGCATGTAGCTAGCAAGTTTAAGGGTGGAATCTGAAGCCAGGTTTTCCCGATTTAAAATCCAGCACCATCCACTCCCTACATCTCACTGGTTTGATTTACTTGTCTGCCAGATTAGAAACTAAGTAATGTGCTTTGCATATAATTATGGCAGAGTGACCATTCCTTGGCTTCCCCTTCTCCTAGCCTGGGTACTCACCAGTTTTGAAATAATGAAGCGGTTACCTAATGCTCTCCAAGTAGACTCAAGTCTAATAAAAGGCCAACTGATGACACCTCAACACTGTCCCAACTTGATTTTCATATCAAATAGCCTGCCTTTTGCAAACAAGTCAGTGGGTGCTCAGAACATGAGGGTTAGTGTGAGAAAATAGGGTGTACTAAGCCCAATGCATGGGTTCGAGCCTGTGGGGAGGTAGGTGTTTTATAAGCAAAATATGTGCACAAATGGACCAGGACTAAACTGAGACAGGTGGCGTTGAATGAAACTGAGGCTAGAACCAGTGTGTCTGGGGTAGGGTAGGAAGGGACTCTTCCATCCTCAGCTAGCTGGGTTCAGAATTTAAGCAGGGGCTAGACAGGAGACACAGCAGTAAGACCACCATGGGTGCTAACGTGTCTCTTTTGGTCAAAAGATGCAAAACTCAGCAGCTTGTGACCCAGAGAGAAGAGGAAACACAGCCAGTCATAGATCTTGTCCTCATAGCATAAGATCCCTGAGCATCTGAGGAGTGTCTGCCCCAAGGCTGCCTTTTCTTACCTTATGAGCAGGTGAAATCAATCGTTCTAGTTGGGTGTAGCCCTTGCCATGCCAGGCCTCCCCCTGCTCCCCAACATCCCTCCTGCCTCCCCACAAACTGAGTCACTCAGAAGCTGGGGATCTAGGAAGCCATGGCGCTCAGTCAATGCTTTAGGATCCCCATCAGTTGGGCCACGATCTCACAGGCACATCTGTCTACTGACTTGCTCACTCTTGCTCCACCAGCCAAACTGATTTGGGGGATGATCCATAGCCCCGTTATACAGCAAATATCTTTGGTAGTCACTTTATGGGTTGGTCCATTTATTACCTGCATTTAGAGATGTGGCCTCAAGTTACCAAGGAGGAAAAGGGGTCAGATATCAGGAGGAGACAATGTGTTACCTAATCCAAACCAGTGAAGTCAGTCAGGATTTCTAACCCATCTTCACTTTGCTGAAGGCCTGACATCTTCGTATTGCTTCATAATTTAGGTGCCTAGAGGGGGTCATTGAAGTCCAGTTGGAGACATAGTCTTGGAGTTTGAAGGGCCTTTGGAGGCCAGTCCAAATAGAGTCCCAGTACTTCGTACACTGTCCAGCTATCCTGCCTGGTCTCAAAGACAGATCTCTTATCTCCTTTTCCCAAGATCCTATGATGTCTTGACCACCATGGTGAGAAAAGAACCAGTTTTGCATATGGTCAAGACAAGTGGAGAAAAAGGAAGTGAGCCCAGGAAGTGTGAAACTTGTTAATCATAGCTGAAAATAACTCCCCTTTTGTCTTCCGGTGCACAAGCAAAGGAGATTAATGTTATACCTTTGCAAAGAGGCTTTTTTGTTCCTTCTCCTCCATCTCTGAGAACACCATCACCCCTGCAAGGGACGGGGAACAGAGGTTAAAGTCCACTCAGCTGGAAAGGGGCATATCCCCCTTGGGCTACCTCTGCGCATGTCTCTGTTGAAGACACCTGCCTCCACAGTCCTTGCCTTTCTGCACTGCCAGCACAGGACGCCACTCTAGATGGGACCTGGATGAACGAGGCCAGAGAACAAGCAGAAATTGTATTTGACCTTTGTTGCTAGTTTCTAGAAATCACATCGGGGAAGTTGACATTTCTCTGCTCCAAACCTAAAGTAAACTCTGCTCTGTCATTTCCCAGATTGATCCTGTGATTCAGCTTCAGGTCTGGCTTCAAGAAAGTACAGGCTTCCACTGCCATAGCCCTGGGACTGAACAGCAAGCAGGAAGAATTTACTGAGAGGAAGTTGTAGAGGGTAGCTTACCGATATGTCTGCCCCGGAGGATGGCCAATTTAACTAAAACACCAACATAATTGGATTGGATTTGTGTCATTGGAGGTAGGATGTGGATGGGAGAAAATAGACACGAAAACTTGGTAAATTCCAAAGCACCTTCTAACATATCCAGTGTGCTAAGAGGGTTGCATCATTGCTCCCTTCCCTTGAGAGGACCTATCCACTCATCCTCACTCTCTGCTATGAGAGTTAAGGGCTGAGGAGGCTTCCTCCAGGCCCTGAGATCAGCCATCTCTTGGCTACTACTAGGCTGATTTGACAGTAGTGGAAAAAGATCAGTTCCCCAGTGAGATGGCATACAGATCCTGTGGCACTGAGCTCCAGCTGGGCACCTTCCCAGGGTTAGTGAAGGCCAGTATATCAACAGTATATCAGCAGTTTAAAAATTTCTCCTGTTTGATTCCAGGAGTGTCTTGGAGTGGGGTTCTAGGAGTACAGGCCAAGCCCTGCTCCCATTTCACAGATTCCATCCATTCCATCATTATTGAGCCCCTCTGTGATCCAAGTGGACCCTCCAGAGTGGCTCCAGAGTGGTGTTGGAGTTTGGATAGATAGCTTTTCTGGTTGTTGCTGTTGTTTTGACCATTTTCCAACATATTTCAATGTCTGCACCTTCCCAGAGGAGACAATATCCCATTTAAGAAAGGCTAAGAAAGAGAGAAAGCTCAGCAAAACCAACCAGCCCATCAAAAAATCTAACCCCCAAATGCACAAAAACAGGGGATGGGGGCAGGAAGGTATCATCTCACATCTCATCCTTGGGACTCAGGATGGGCGTGATTTCCCAGCATGCAGTGTCCCATTTCAATTATTTTGTTGTTTTTTTTCATTTTGAAAGCCAGTTTTTCAAGGTAGTTTTTTTCCTCTACTATTCCACCCCAACCTTAAACATACACACACACACACACACACACACACACACACACACACACACACACAACTTCGCAGCTTGTAAACAGAGGTGAAAGTCAGGTCAATTTGTCAGGTCTGAACTAGTTTCTAGTCTCCTGACCTTAGTGTGTCTGAAATCATTGCGTACCAGAGTGCTTGGGGGCTCAAAAACTTGGTTGGCCTTGCTAGTTACTCATTAGGGCTGTCTTGAGCCTTTGCCTCCGTAGAGACAGGGCTGGACCAGAAGACTGGAGGGAGAGCACAGATCACATCCCCCAAGCTTCCCTTCTCTCCTTCAGGAATTGCCATGACCAGGAAGCACTTCTCTGGGACCAAGAACAGTAGAAGTCAAAGAACAAGTGTCCCTCCTACCTGTCAGCTCAACACACTACTCCATGGAGCACAAAGAAATATTTCCAATAGTGTACACTGCCCAGGGAAACAATAAAGATGGCAATAACTGATATTTCCATAGGGCTTTAAAGTTTTCAAAGAACTTTAACTCATCATATAATTAAACAAGTTAAGTCCACGAATAGCCATTAAATGCCTACCATAAACCAGGCACCAGAGACAAAAACAAAGACAAAACCAAAACCAAACCAGTTCCTGATTTCAAGGAGCTCATGGTCTAGTGGACAAGAGAGCATGTAAACACCTATGGACAAACAAGATCATCCGGGGTAAATTGGAGGTAATCTTAGAGGTGTGGAGAGGGACCAGGAAAGGTCTCTTGCAAAAGGTGGGATTGAAGCTGAGACCTAAAGGAACTGAGGACACTGTGATAAGGAGGTAAACGTGTGGAGGCAGGAGATTGAGTATAGAACAAGGTTGTCCCCCACATATAACATGGGGGTGAAATGGAGCTCAAAAAGAGACAGAATAGCCATCTCTAGCCTCTTCTCCAAGGGAGACTTTAATTCTACCATGAACTGAAGCAGGAGGCTGGGCCCGGGAGCTTGGCCACTCTGCTGTCCTCAGAGAGAAGGAACACAAAGCTAGAGTTATAATCTGCTCTAGGAATGTGGCTTTCAGGTTCAAGCTAAATTTCTTATTTCTCTTTCTTAGTGAGGAAAGGAGGACTCAAGCTTTATACCCAAAGTATAAATTCTCCCAGAAAATATAAGTTCCACAATGAACACAGTGAACAGCAAAGAAACCCGTTTTCCCAAGTGCATAGCAAATAGAAAGCAGAGAAAATATATGCAGAAGAATATATAGCAGACAACACACAATGAAGAGGCTCTCCCATTGGGAGAGAGAACTTAGGCCAACCAAGAGAAAGAGTCCCAGATCTCACCTAAGGGAAAGTTCTCCAAAGTCTCTAATGCAGTAAGGTAGCTATAAGCATTTGAGAGATGTTAAGGTTAAGGAGGAGGGGAGAAGAAGGAGTTCTTCTGATAAGGAGGGATGTTCCATTGATACCAATACAATTAAAAGAAACCCTAGAGGAAGATAGGTAGCACATTGGGTGGTGCCCCTGTGGAGAATTTATGGAAGAATATTGAAAAAAATTTCAGAGGATGAGGCTGGACAGGTTGCAATCAATATCACTGGAACAAAGATATATATATATATATATATATATGAATGAGATCACAGATCCATATCAGAGTAAATTTAAAGAGTTTTCTGAAGGAATTTAGTCAATATAGGATGGTAACTGGTGATAGTCTAGCCAGTGGGGATAGTTAATATAGGATAGTAGCTCATGGGAATGATGAGATCAAGTGAGAACCTGGAATTGGTTCAGGCACAGATACGTGAGGCCAGGAAATGCCTTGTCTCACAACTGGACAATGAGCTGTGATCTCTGAGGACTCTGCCTTTCCCTACTCGGTGAGGGCATCGAGTAGAAGAGAATGATCGCAGTCCTCCTGCACACCAGCAGTCACAGGAATTAGTGACCTTCAAGGATGTGGCTGTGGACTTCACCCTGGAGGCGTGGGGACACCTGCATCCCTTTTGGAAGGAGATGTACAGGAATGTGATGCTGGAGAATAACCACAACCTGGTCTGGCTGGGACTAGCAGTTTCCAAACCAGATGTGATTGACCAGTTGGAGGGAGAGAAAGTTGTCTGGCTGTCAGAGGGAGATGATCCCAGAAGCACCTGTCCAGGTCTTTTCTACAAGGCATGTAATAATGATTGAAGTTGACACACAGTTTTCCATCATGTCCCATGTATGTTTTTTACCTTGTTGGGCTCTTCAGCTAATCAATCTATACTCAAGTAACTCTCAACTTGTTCTTTGATGATGTTGGGTACCATAATTGGCACCAATATTATTGAGACCTTGCCCATCACTTTCCTAGAAATCAATTTTTAGCTCATGTTCCAGTGAAGTTTCCTTCAGTTCCACGGAGGAAGAACAATGAATCTCACTTTGTGCTTTGAGGAGCCTTTCTTTGGGAGGCAGAGCCATGATGGTGGAGTAGCCAGAAGATGTGCAGGGAGGTCACCTCAGATGTCCAAATGGACTTGGAAAATTTGCCAGGCCTAATGTTGATAGGGAAATCCAAGGAAATATCAGTCATCTTTCCAACCCAGGTGTACCTAGGGAATCAGACATATCTCTGTACCCTGGGATCAAGATCTGGCCAGGAAGGTCAATAGAGAACTGCAGTGCCTAGACAGAGGTTGAGTATCAGGTCAAACTTTTAAAAAATTAGGAACTCTATAGAGTTAGTATAATGATCAGCCCTAATTCCAGAGGATAAATAATGTAACACATTCCTATGTCCTGACAGAAAGATGAAAGACTAAAAGTGCAGAATGAGACACCTTTTTTGACATGGCCTATGTGGAAATTTGTTTTGCTTGCCTATACATATTTTTACAGGGGCATCTATTTTTCATTCTCATTTGGGGTTGGGAGGTGACAGGGAGAGAAGGTGACATTTTTGCTGACTGAAAAATTTCTTTTAAGTTGCCTTTTGTGAGACATGCACAAGCATCTGTGCTCCTACATACTTTGTGTGAAGTGAGATTGGAGAGGAGGAGATAGGAGTTTGGGATATAGAGTTTGTGAACCATATCCTTGGAGATGAACATGGAAGCCAGGCTAACTGATGAAGTCACCAAGAGAACATGTAGAGAGGAAGCATCTAAATACATATTTTCTAACCAATGCATACATCTCCATTTTGCTCTGTAGATGCACATAAACAGTTTTGTACAATTATGTTCTTTTGTAGATAAAGTTTTTTTCTTGTCTAGTCAAATGTTTTCATATGACACAGACTTAATTTAAAGAATGACTTTTAAAATAATTGTTATTTCACTAAAAAATTTAAAGAGGTGACTTGGCAAAGCAAAAAAAGAAAGACTAAGGGAGACATGGACGTATTTGTAAGCAGAAGGAAAGCAAAGAGTGGATGGGGAGAGACTGAAGATTGGGGATGTTCAGAGGGGAAGTTTTCTGGAGAAGATAGGAGCAGAAGAGTACCCGTTAAGGGGTTTGTCACCTCTGTGCATAACTGAGGAGGAGTGGAGGAATAAATTACGGCAACTGAGTAGATTAGGAAGTTGTGATGTTAAGGTATTTAAGGAAATCAGTTTGCAGAGAGAAAGTCTTAATGAGGCACAGAACTCATTAAGGAAGAAAGGAGACTGTCCTGCGGGTGGCCAGATAAGAGCAACCAGAAACTGGACATGTTTGTTAGGAGTGTCATTCCAAACTGTCTTCTTGGGACTTTCCTTATTTATGGGGATTGATCACTCTATGATCTGAGACTGTGTAAGTGGTGATGATGGTGAGAGTTTAGGAGAACAGAGATCCTGGTCTTCCAACTTCCAGCTTCAAGAAAGAAAACATACAGTTCCAGGATCTTTTTAGGTCTCTGAAGGGAGAAAGACTCTGGAAGAAGCAGACACGTGGAGAAGGAGCCAACACCTTGATCATAGAGACTTCAGGGAATTCTTGGGTGAAGACAGAGATAACTCTCTCTCTCTCTCTGTCTCTCTCTCTCTGTCTCTCTGTCTCTGTCTCTCTCTCTCTCTCTGTTTCTGTCTCTGTCTCTCTCCCTGCCTTCCTCCCTCCCTTGCTTCCAATAGGATAGCTCATTTATTCTGTGTATATTTCTGGTATATCTTCTCTGATTTCTGTTTGCTCTCATCTTGGATAAATGGGCTTATTTGCTATATACTACAAGTGTTCTTTGTACAACTGGCATTTGGTAGGTAGGGAGTCCAGCCTTGGATATAAAGCTTGGGACACTCCTTCCCTGTTAAGAGACAGCAATCAGGAGCTCAGCTTGAATCTAGGCATTATTTTTCCTAGATTAATATTGTTTAGGGGAGCAGAGAGATATAATTCTAGTCCAGTACTCTTTTCTGAGGAGTACAGAGTGGCCAGCCTTTGGCTTCAATCTCCTGCTTCCCATCCCAACATAAATCAAAGTCTCCCTTGGAGAAGAGTAGGCAGAGGAGACTCTATGCATGCCTCCCTGCAAGACCCATGTAGACAAACACACAGCTCCCATCACCACAGTCCTTACAGGTACCTTCTGGAGGTTATTACCATTCCTACTTTACAGCTGAGGGAGCTAAAGTTCTAGAAGGTTAAATGAATTGCCCAGGTTCATGAAACCACCAAGCATTCAATGTGGGATTTGAACTCATGTCTTCCAGAAACCAAGTCTAGCACTCTGACTACTGAGCTCCTCAGACCTCTGTCAGAAAAAGGTAGGCATTCTAAGGCAGGGGGAGGGGAAGGAGAAAGTCTACACTGGCCCAGCATCTGACAGATAACAACAAAGAGATACCACTGATTTCTCAGGCTGCCCTCTAGCCTGCACTTGTCAACAAATCCTAAGGAGGAAAAAGACGCAATCTGCTGCAGCCACAACACACTTCCTGTGTAGCATTTTCTGTCTGCTTCCCAGAATCACTAGCTACTTAAACCTGCAAAATTTCAAAATGCAATTTCCCCAAAATGTCTCCTCCTCCTCCTCCTTAAACTATGGCACCCAGAGAAAGGGCAGAGACAGGACTGAAACTCAAGCATATGATGCCAAATCCCATGAAGATGGCAGTGGAGGGAACCTTGCTGGGGAGTTCCTACCCAGGAAGTATTCTTTGGGGGGGGGGAGGCTCACTTCATCCCAGTTTCCTGATGTTTTCTAGCCATTAACTTTCTCTCTCCCTATTTCCAGGCTATAGTTGGTGTGATGTCTACGGTCACTATGAATGCTAGGTATGACAACAAGACAAGGAAAAGAAATTGATAGCATAAGCATTGGCAGAGAAGAAAGAAAATGATTGTTTTTGGCAAATGATATGAATATTTTCTTAGAAAACCGTAGAGCTAAAAAAATTAATTCAAACAATAACTTTAGCAAAATCGCAGTAAATTAAACAAATCGACACAAACCATCAGTATCTCTATATTTTACCAACAGAATGTCAGCAAAAGAGATAAGGATCCATTTCGTTCAAAATAACTATAGAAGGTATACAATATTTGGGAATCTACTTATTGAGCTGCACATAAGATTTATATGACTACAACTACAAAGTACTTTCTATTCAAGATAGATTTAAATAATTGAATGAATGCGTTGTTCTCATGAGTAGTCTGAGACAATATAATAAAAATCACAAATTGACTTCTTAAATGCCATACCAAACGACCCAAGGTAGTTTTGTATTACAAAACAAAACCAATATGGCTACCATTAGAAGGGAAACAGCAAAGGGGAGAGGGGAATCTTTGCAGAAGGATTCATGACTATTTTTTTGGTGGAGCAAAGCATTGTTAACTATGGTGTGTGAATTTAATGAACTAATACTGCACTGTAAAAAAAAATGTTGAAAGGGGCAGATTCAAAGAAACCTGAAAAAACTTTCATGAAGTAATTTGAAGTGAGAACCAGAAAATATATATATAAATATACATATTTGGGGAGCAGATGAAGAGGAAACATGCCAGGAATGTGATTCAGATGGGATTCCTCAAGGCCTGTTACAACTGGAGTAGTGGAGAAATAGAGGGGCGGAGAACACAGGAATGCAGACCTTTGACTTGCAGGGGAGGACAAAGGAAGTAAGCTGGCCCTGTGTAGAATGAGAGCTTTCCACGAACGTCGTCTAGGGTAAACTTACCTTTGGTATATCTGATTTGTTCCTACTGCCAAACTACATTCATCTTCCTGGTGATAGTGGCATACTTGAAGTCAGGAAGATTTTAGTTTAAATCCCATCTTAGACCCTTCCTAGCTCTGTGAGCTTGGGTATGTCATTCACCTGAGTTTTGCAATCTGGAACATGGGTTAACAGGTTGTTGTGAGAATCTACTATGTAAAATCCTTCTTAAACTTCAAAGTGCAATGTAAACACCAGCTGGATGTGCTCAGGGTTTCTTTGATTTCTCCTTCTTTGATTTCTTCTGTTGAGTTCACTCTGTCTCTCAGTGCCTCTGCCACCCCATCTTGTGGATTAATCCTGGAGAGCTCACCTTGGACTCTCTCCTCTCTTACAAGCCCTGTTGATTAGAGCTCTAGCACTCTGGGGTCTGCTCTCTCTAACCCATTTCTACTGCCAATACTGCGCTACAAGCCAACCTTCTTAACCGCCAGGACCCAGCTAGTAATAATGCCCCAGCTTCTTCTCCATTCCCTCCTCAATGCATAAAGTTGCCAGAGAGATGTACATCCAAGATGGCTGCCTCAATGGGAGGTAAAACCACCCAGTTCCTGGATGCCAACTCCTGCAAAACCCTGATGTTCTCACCTGATTGAATGATGATTGAGAAATTCAATGAGCAACTGCACTAAGTGACTTCTTCCTCAAAACTGCACAAGAGATGAGCTAAAAGCCCATGGGAAATAGCAAAGGGGGGCACAAGCTGGCAGCATCCCAGCCTGATCAGAGATACTTGGAGCCTGTCAGGATTTATTCCCAGAGGCAGCAAGGGTAGAGACTCCCTATGTGGTGAAAAAGCCTCTGGGGGTAGACCTGGGTCCAGGATGAATGAATGAATGAATGAATGAATGAATGAATGAATGAATGAATTTCCTGGTAACCTGGGGTTTATCCTTGGGGAAAGTGAGAGTTCCATCCCCAGAGATTTCTCCCTGGACAGTGAGCTTTCAGAAAAGAGATAAGCTCAAGCTAAATGAGGCTCAGAGAAGTTTCCAGTACTACGCCCACACCTCCACACTTGGGGCTGGGATTTCCTGGGTCCAAGTTTGAGTTGTTGTCGTTTTAAAATCACATTGAAGAAAGCTCATCAGCAGGTCCTTCCATGACCCAGCATCCAGATCGCACCATACTGCAGAGGCCAGAGGGTCAGGAGGCTTGGCTTCTTGTCCTGGCTTCTTCCTAACTAGCTGTGTGACCCTAAACAAGTCACTTCCTCTTACTGGATCTTGGTTATTCCATCTATAAGGGGAGGAGGTTGGGCTGGATGACCTCAAAGGTGCCATCTACTCTCTGGCATTACGATTCTTCTGCCTTGAATGAGGAGGTCAGGAAGAGGCAAAAGGAGAGAAAGGTTATTAAATGAGAAGGGAATGGAGTAGGATGGGTGATAACATAATGAAATGTCCTGCAGTCTGGATAGGCCTCCTGCTCTGAGAGAGAATCTTCCAGGGAAATCGATCATCTGTCCAATTCCTTGCCTGGCTTCCAGGCTTAATGCATGGACTCATGGTAAGTGTATGGGCCCTTCTGGCATGGGCACAGCATGGTGGCTTTGGAGCTGATCCTCCTTCAGACTAAGGTCCTCGCTTTTTCATTATTCTTGCTGCCTATTTTGTTGCAGGCATGAATTTAACCACAGTTCTCCCCAGGGGCTCAGGCAGGGCCAGTGTTTGCATGGACCTGTTATGGCCTGGCTGGGTCCTTGACCCTCTGAGTTCATTGTCTGTACAGAGGGTGGATTTTGGAGAAAGGAATGTTTGGGGTTCACTGGGTGGTAGGAACCCACACAAAGAGTCACCACCATGGGGTGAGTGGGTGGGTGTGCACTGGGGAGGGAAGTTATATGGTGGGAAGGCCTGGCTGTATTCTGGTCCTTGTATGTCTCTCAGAAAGATGTCAAAGTGACTGTTTCAATGACCTCCAGTATTTTGAATGCTGGCATGACTAAATTCTGAGGGCAGAGATGGTATCTTATATTTTTTGTCACATGGAGTACACTTGTAGAAATGTTGTAGACACTCAACCAAGACTTACTGAAACTGAGTGAATTTGTCTTTGCTGATTTCATGATCTCATCATGTACATGTATGAACACATACAAAATGCAAGGTCATTGATGGGGAATAGGACGGAAGGAGAAAGTACTAGCAACTGGGGGATCAGGAAAGGCCTTATGTCAAAGGTAGATTGAAGTCTTGGGATTCCAAAGTAGAGGTAAACAGGGAGGACATTCCAGGCACAGGGAACAGCCTATACAAAGGTTTGGTGATGGGATGTTGTGTGTGGATAACACATAAGAGTTCTGTCCTTTACATTATCAGTGTCCCTTCCCCTCACCAAGGCTCTTCCCAATGTCTCCACTGCTGTACCCAGCCGCCAGCCCCACCCCCCTCTGTCTTTGCCCCTGTTGAAAAACTTCCTACTTACGGCTCTGCCTCAACAAAGGGTCTCTTTACTTTGGGCCCATTTCTGTTTGCTCTGTGAACTACCAACAGTAGGCAACAGCTGAGAAAGTTGTTTTTATGTGTGGAGGGGTGCTATAACAGGAAACACCCACATCTCTTCTCCCTCTAACTCAGGGATTTGAAAACACAGTGGGGGCCACTGAGGGATGCAGTGGGGAACAAGAGAAACAGCCCTCTTCCACTTCTCCTCCATCAGTCCCCTGTATTGGGCACGTGACCCATGGGAGATGAGGGCCTATGGGCTAGTGCCTTTTACCTGTCTCGTCCAAAGGCTCACAACTGGCTTCACCACCAAACCCAAGCAGAGACTGTCAAGAAATTGTGGTTCCTTTTCCTCAAATCAAACAATTGAGCCAACAATCAAGTGTGGATGATGTTCCTGCTGTGCTTTCTGGGAAGGGGAGAAGGGGCCTAGGGTCAGTTGGGTGTGAATGCTGTTCATTGGGGTGACTGCAAGCCAAAGGCCCAAGTCAAACTGCTCTCTGGCCCAGGTAGACAGCTATTGAGAAAGCCCGGCATGCTGCCCGGCTGCAACCTTTCTTCTCCACACACACAGGCCTGGGAGCCCTTCCATTGGCAGACAACCTGCCATGGAGCAATTTCATCACCAGTGTCTGAGATAGCCTCTGTGTAGAATGCATCTCTAGTCTCTGACAATTTCAAGGTGAGGCATATGCTTATGTCCTAGTGTCCTCATGCTGCCATGGAAGAAGGCCATGGAAAGTCTTAAACTTGTAGTTTTCCTTGGTGGCAGTGAGGGTGCAGGGGGGAGGTCCTTGGCCTATATACTAGCTTGCCTGGCAGGATGGCAATAGGCCATTTTCCCTGCTGGGGAGATGCTTCATGACTGGCAGGGAGAGAAGGGCCCAGGAATGATACCTTGACCCTTGGGGTGTATTGACCTGACTTGGTACAATATCAGGGTTGAGAGATTGAAGGCTAGGCTCTTCCTAGATCCTTGGCACTATTGTTGTTCCTAGAAAATGCCCTGGAGAGGCAAGGGGGCACAGAGGCTGGTGAGTCCAACCAATACCTGACCAAGAATCGCCTGGACAACAGGCGGCAGTGAGGTGCAATGGGATTTGCTGGCTGCAAAGCTGGCCTCTGGACTTGTTCCCTGTGACACTTTGGATAGGCCCTCTCCAGGTTACCATTTCCTCTTCTGCAAAAATAAGGGGTTCAGTTTTGGAGCCACAGACAGCTCCATGAACTTGAGTGAAAAAAATAATGCTATCTTTCTGTTCTCTGACCTCTAATGGAAATTTTGCATATTCTTCTATTGTGAATGTAGGCAACAAACATGACTGTGAGCAAGAATGCATCACTGCCCCAGGTGGGGTCTGTGACACACAGAAAGGACCAGAGATGGGGCTAGGGGCAGAATGGCAGTAGAGAGTCCCTCTGGCAACCTTATGCTACAGTTCTGCTACATACAAGGCTCTGCGACATCAGGGAGCTCACACTGTACTTGGGGGACACAAGATTTACAGAGATAAATAAATATCATTTGGTGGGAGAGGATCAGAAATAGACCTCGTGTAGAAGGTGGCCCTTGAGGTGAGCCCTGAAGGAATTTACAGACTCCCGGAGGCAGAGGTGAGGAAGGGCAATATTTCCGACTGTCCCTGGAGGAGATGAGGAAGTACACTTCTCTCTTTTCCTGGGAGAGGTGGGGGATGATGGGTGGAGAATGTTGCAGGCACTGTCCAACATGGTCATTATGTTGGTTGACTTTGCTCAAATGGTTTGTTGCCTTTGTCATTGTTGCAAGGGAAAGTTCACTGAGTAGGTGTGGGGGTAGAGGGGATATTGTTGGTGTTTAGTCATTTTCAGTCCTGTCCCACTCTTTGTAAACCCATTTGGGGGTTTTCTTGGCAAAGGTACTAGAGTGGTTTGCCATTTCCTTCTCCAGCTCATTTTATAGATAAGGAGACTGAGATAAACAAGATGAAGTGACTTGCCCACACAAGGTCACACAGCTAGTGTCTGAAACCAAATTTGAACTCAGGAAGAGAAGTCTTCCCATCTCCAGGCCTGGACTCTGTACATTATGCCACCCCCTAGCTGTCAGTGGAGGGGATATGTCTAGAAGCAATTGTAAGACAAAAACAAAAGGCACCAAGGAAAGGATAGGGAAACTAGGGAAAAACCAAGGACAGCACTGAGTGGCAGTTACAAAGAGATCAATCAAGGCTGGATGTCTGGAAAACTGTCCTAGGAATCAGAGCTCACCCAAATTGGGATGGGCTGCTTACAATCTAGACATCCTCGACTCCCAACTGTAACCAAGGCCTGCTGATTTTACCTTCTCTCCTCTGACCCTGCCCCCAGTGTGGGGCAGGCCCTCTTCCCCTCCTGCTGCCTCAAGTCTCTCCCCACTGTAGTCCATCCTTGACTCAGCCACCAAGGTGACCCTCCTAAAGTGCACTCCCTTATTCCACAAAGTCTAATGGCTGCTTATCACCTCCAGGACCACTTGCGAAATCCTCACTTTGGCAGCTAAAGCCCCTCCCAGCCTGACCCAGACATCTGACGTCCATGGCCCACCATGGGAAGTGGCTGAGCTCAGCAATTTGACCTGACTCTAATCCACTGCTCACTGAATTGCACCTGAGAAGGGTAACTTGCTATATCTGAAATATCTAGGCAGGCACAGTCCCTGTCCAGTCTGGGATCCTTATCAATTCATTCAAATTTTCTTTATAATGTCTCAATGGTTCAGGCCCTGACCCCAAATCTCACTGGGAAAAATCCAAATTGTGCTCCCTGGGATCTGACTTTCCATGTCCTGCCACCAAACCAATGTTTCTAAGAATTTAGAAGACCAATGTCAGTTCTGTTTCCAGACTCAATGGCCTCAATTCATTTAATGTGTCACATGGTTCCCTAAGCCAGATGAAAGGGACCACAGCTAGTATGTGGCCCAACTCCTTCATTTTACATTTGAGGAAACTGAGGCCCAGAGAGGGGAAGGTCCCCCTCCCCTCCAACATGCAGCATGTTTTCCACGAGGCCCTTTTGCACTCCCTGGATGCTCTCCAGTTTCTGGACATGACTGATTAGGTTGCTCAGGAGTGAACATACTACTCTGGATGTGGTATGCTCAGGACAGAGGCCAGGAGGACCATTAATTCCTGTGTTCTGTACACCACTGATCCCAACCTGCCCCTCTTCCAAACATCCTTACTGCTGTTGAAGGGACCCCACTAACCTTCCAGGCACCCAGTCTCCCAGCCCCAGTGGCACCTTGACTCCTCATTCTCTCTCACCTTCCATGGCCCACCAGCTGCCAAATCCTGTCCTTCTCCCTACGTGGCATCTCACCTTGACCTCCTCTACTCCTAGGCCCCCTCAAGCCTTGAGCAGCTTTCACGGAGATTAATACAAAGGTCTCCTACTGGATCTCTCTGCCTCGAGTCTGGCCCCATTCGAGTCCATCCTCCACACAGCTGCCAAAGTCTGACCATGTCACTCTCCTACTCGATGAACTCCAGTGGCTCCCTCCTGCCTCTAGGACACACTATAAACTCCTCTGTTTTGCTTTGACATCACTTTCTAATGTGGCCATCTCTTTCCAGTCTCATGGTATAGGATTCCCTTCCCACCACACTGTGATTCAGTTAAACTGATCTCTCTGTTTCTGGCTCTCTAGTGCCTAGATCCGTGCCTTTTCCTGGCTGTCCCCAGTCCCTGGAAGGTACTGCCTCCTCACTTTGACCTCCTAGAATCCCTCTCTTCCTTCAGAATGCAGCTCAAGCACCACTTTTCCTGGTCCCCCAACCCTTAGTGTCTTCCCTCCTTCACAAAAGCTGCTTCAAAATACTTGCTGATTAATTCTGTCTTTCCCTACTGCTATCTCTAGAACTGGCCTAGCTGGATCTATGTGCCCTTGGGGTGCCCAGGGCAGGCACAGTTCTCAGGATCCCTCTCAAGTATCTAGACCTTTGGGGAAAAAAGTCACCCCTGTAAGAATTTAGATGAGCGCAGCCCCCTTTCTTCTCCCTCCTCCAAAGAGAGAGCCAAGAAGGTGAAATTGGATTCTCATTTCGGCAAGCCAAGGTACCTAGACTGTCCCCTTTATTATACATTCATTCAAAGCCTGGCAACAGGATTCTCACCCTACTGCTTTCCAGGAGGCCAAAAATAATATTTGTTTTGAATGGGTAGCCTCAATCTAGAACTTGGGAAGCAGTATGTTGTCATCTGTGGCCTAGGAAACATTCCCTCTTCCACACCTCTGCTATTTAGAGTGCTTGGCTTGTCTCAAGGCTCCAGAAGGTGTCTTTTCTATGGGAAGCCATTTTTTGAGATGGCCTCTTCCCATGGTAATGGAGCATCTATAAGCTCTTTGAAGGCAGGGGCTGGTTTTCATTCCTTCTTCGCATACCCAGAGGCTAGCACATAGTAGGTGCCTGATAAATACTTTTTGGGTTCATCGAGAGCATTGTAGCTGGGAGAAAATGTTAACAAAGTGAATAATTACAAAGTTATAATAGAAATACAACAATAGAAAAACAACAACTGGTCCATATTCATTTGGCCATTCACAAAATTACCCAGGGATCCTGGGACAGGACGTTGGAGTTCTGATCAATGTCTTGTCCAATTTCGGGAAGCTGGGAAGAGTCAAGTGCCCCATCTGAGCCAGGAGCCTTACAGGAATGGATCTGGTGACATTCTCATTAGAAATGGATGCCCCATAATCTGATCCATTTTATAACGTGCAGGACCGTTATTGTGCTGGATGAGCGTTAGGGAAATGACCAAAAGTCCCCATGGGACTGTAATTGCATTTTGGTAGTCAGACCGAAATGTTTAGTTTTCTTTCTTAACTTATTAGTTCTCGGGGATCTACAGTCAGCAACTTGCCCATTATTTTGAATCAGACCAATAATTTCATCTTTGTGGCAATGTAGCTCAGTAACTCAGTAACTGTACCTATGTGATCTCAGAGTCCATCGAGGAACTGAGAGGTAAAGTGAGTTGTCCAGGGTCACACAGTCAGCACATGTCAGACACGTAGCTGGAAGCCCCATTTTCTTGACTAGGAGGCCAGTCTTTTCTCTACTTCATCAGTTTAATGTAGCATGGTTGAATGGCAACAGTTTCCCCTGAAAATCCCTATAGTTCTGTGCATGTGTGTGTGTATATGAAAGAGAGAGAGAGAGAGAGAGAGAGAGAGAGAGAGAGAGAGAGAGAGAGAGAGAGAGAGAGAGAGAGAGAGAGAGAGAGAGGAGAGGAGAAAGAGAGAGAGGAGAAAGAGAGAGAGAGAGAGGAGAAAGAGAGAGAGAGAGAGAGAGAGAGGAGAAAGAGAGAGAGAGAGAGAGAGAGAGAGGAGAAGAGAGAGAGAGAGAGAGAGAGAGAGAGAGAGAGAGGAGAAAGAGAGAGGAGAGAGAGAGAGGAGAGAGAGAGAGGAGAGAGAGAAAGAGAGGAGAGAGAGAGAGAGAGAGAGAGACAGAGACAGAGACAGAGACAGAGACAGAGACAGAGACAGAGAGACAGAGAGAGAGGAAGAGAGAGGAAGAGGGGAAGAGAGGGGAATTAACTGGTACTTGCTAACACTACTTTGAGCAGGGAGGTATCTTACCGGTTTTTTTTCCTTTTCCTTGCTATCTTTTCTTTTTGCATTCTCTTTATTTCTAAATATGTCCATCCACGCCCCGCTCCTTGCCTCAGTGAGCCACTCCTTGTAACAAATCAAAGAGAATGATTGGGGACAGCCCACATATCACCTGACTGTATGAAGTATTCCACATTCCTAGTCCCCCACTTCTGCAAAGAAAGGAGGGAGGTGCATTTTCTCATCAGCATTTTGTAGGCTCTTTTTTTTTAGCATAAAATGTTTTTTGACATATAACCTCCCCCTTTTCTAACTAGTTTATAAAAATCAATTTTAAAGAGCAACTGAACCAACTAAATATATACTAGTTATCTGAATGTTGAAATTCTTTTAAAATGAAAACAATTTGGGGTCACTCGGTGGCACAAGCCCCGGTGTCAAGAGGATATGAGTTTAAATCTAGCCTCAGTCACTCACTAACTGGGTGACTCCTAATTGCCACCCCCAAAATGTAAACAATTTAAGCTACTTTTAAGTAGTCAAAGCTGCTAGAAGTTCTTTCTTTGCCTCATAATATTTTGTACATATGTCCTTATAGCAGGTATTCTTAATTGGTCAATATTCTACTGTCCTGACCCACCACAACATGGTCAGCCTTTCTCCTACACTTGGTCATTTGAATTGTTTCCAGTTTTTTGCCATTACAAAATGCAGTTTTATATAGACAGTTCTTTACTTTTTAAAAGAGTAACTTTGAAGTGTTGCCTATTTAAAAAGCAGGAAAGGTTAGTTAATAAACATATTTTAGAGTCATACTGTGGCTTTGCTATCCAGTCAGATCCAGTTAGAAGATAGTCCTACATGGGTTCTCTGTGGCAGTGTCCTGGAGCAGTCAAGTGATAGACTTGGTTCTACCATGGAACAAAAGCAGACACATCATGAGCTAATTAAAAACAAAGGACATAACCATTCTCATCAAAGGAGCAAATGATATTTGGACTGGAAATGTGTATCAAAGGAGCCCAGGAGGGAAGGGGGAACACGATGGTAAGAAGGCTATGTGATGAGCTCCTGGCTTGTCACTTATTACCTCTGTGACCTTCACTTAACCTCTGTAGACCTCGCTTTCCTGACCTCTTTGATTCCTTTGAGCTCGAAATCTACAACCCATTGGATATCAGAGCAATGCAGAGACCAGTCATGGCCAGAGTGATCTGGTGGTGAAGCATGTCTCCCTTAACTCCTCAGAGAGGTCTAGGGGCATGGAATGAGGTGTGCCTTGTCATACACGGCCATCTTGTTGAGTTTTCTTTGTTTAGTTGTGTTTCTTTTGTTTCGAGAGAAAGTTCTAATTGAATCATTGAAAACTGACAGAGACGATTATTTTAAGCATCAATAAAACATTTATTTTTTAAAAAGAAATAGCACTGGGGCAACTAAGTGGCACAGCAGACAGAGCACTGACCCTGGTGTCAGGAGGTCCTGAATTCAAATCCAGCCGCAGACACTTACTAATTGTGTGACCTTGGGCAAATCACTTCACCTTGATTGCCAAGAAAGAGAGAAGGGGGGGGGAGAGAGAGAGGGAGAGAGAGAGAGAGAGAGAGAGAGAGAGAGAGAGAGAGAGAGAGAGAGAGAGAGAGAGAACTCGCATTATGGAATCTGTCAGGTTCTTTCTATTTAGGAGCAAAGAAATGCTCTAAGTTATCTAGAGGTCTACAGGGTAGTCAAAGATGGGCTTTGGCAAGTGTTTGAGTATAAGCTAGGAGTCTGAATCCTTCAGACACTTATTAGCTTTATAGCCCCCAGGACAGATCACTTAACCTGTCTGGGTTTCAGTTTCCTCATCTGTAAAATGAAGCTGATAATGGCAGCGCTCTCATTGAGTTGCTATGAGAAAAAAAATGGGATAACAGATGCAAAGTGTTTTGCAAACCTTAACTCATTATATAGATGTTATTATTGTATTATTACTACAGAGGGAAACATTAGCCCATTGGAGCACAGGGAAATGGCATGAGACTGTAAGAGAAGGGCCAGACTCCATGAAGAGGGGGAGGGAAATTTCAGAAACCTTACGAAGATGATGGCTTATAGGTCGCAGTGAGGGAAGATGAGGGAGCTGGGGACAAGGGCTCTTGCCAAGGAACAGAGTAAGAAAGCTCCATGTAAGAAGAGATAGCTTTGTCTCAAGTCCACTGAGGAAAAAAGGAGGAGGGGAACAGGGAGAGCATGTGGAGAAATGCATGACACACTGGGAGAATAACAGACCCAAATTCCAGAAGAAAGAGGAGTATATGATGGGGTTCAGGGGCAGAAGAGGAGGATTGAGAAAAAGATCAAGTGAACCTGACATAAAGGGAAGGGGAGGATTGAGGAGCGGGGAGGGGCAGGGAGGAAGAAGAGTGAAAGTTAAAACGGAAAAACACTAACTAGAGTCTCTGGGGCTCTGAGGGCAGAGTGAAAGACAAGGCCAGACACTTGCTTAACGTAAATCGTGGGAATGTCTAAAAGAAATGAGGTCTTAGATATTGACTGAGGAGGGGAAAGGTTTGAGCTCATCATCACAAATCCTCTTGTGCAACTGGCCTCCTAGGCTTGTCCCAACATCTCTGGGTCAAACCTTTTTCTACCTTCCAGACTAGCCAGTGTTGAAAAAATGATTGCTGCAGAGGCTTCAACAATGGACTTGCGGTCCCTTTTAAAAAGTCTTTAAACAGCCAAGGCACTAGCCTTAACATGGTACTTGAGACACGTCATCAATTCCACCAGTGGTGAGAAGAACATTGGCATCAGTGGTCAGTATCACTGGTCAATATCTTACAGCATATTTTGCTGTAAGTACTTCCTCTACCACCATATTGGCAAAGGAGCCATCATCAATTCTAATACCCTTTGAAGGTATGGACATTTCAGCAGCCTTATTTATAGAATCTTTGCCTAGTTCACCTGTGTTAATGATGAAGTTTTAATCAATAGAATGCTCTACTTCCTTGCAAGTCAGTCAGTTGGTCACCCAGGATTGCTGTGGGGATAAATCACCAGCGTGACTGGTTCCTCAGCATTCCTTTGCAATCCTGATGCAAAGAGATATCGTTCACAGATATCGTTCTATCTCTTATTTCTGTATCTTGTGGATCAGCCAGTTCCCAAAGAACATTAGATGCTGCATGTTCTACCTCTAACGAATTCAGGATAGTTGTACCACCATGAATAATAGTCACATCGCCGGTGGTCTCCACCAAGACCTTATTCAAGCCAAGTGTGCCAAGAAAACTTTTTCCATTACTGGTGCTCCAGCCTTAAGAGCAGATCAATACTCTGCTTGTCTGATCCCTGACCATGGTCAGGGGACTCTTCTTCCTTATTTATTGCACATACTTGTAAGCAGTCAACTGAGAGACCACATGCAAAGAGAGGGGTTGAAATGGAGAACAGCTCTTATTCTCAGAAATACAATGATCCGAGACTACCCAGAATGACTTAGGGTGAAAGAGGCTGTCTCTCCCCAGAGAAAGAACTGATAGAATCTGGATGCAGATCAAAGCAGACTGTTTTGTTTTTTTTTACTTTCTTCATTTTTATTGGGGTTTTACTTTGGCCTATGTTTTCTTTTACAACATTACCAATATGAAAATATGCTTTTGATGGCCAACATATCAAATTGCTTGCCTTCTCAAGGAGGGAGATGGGGAGGGAAGGAGAGAATTTGGAACTCAATTTTAAAAACGAATGTTGAAAACTGTTTTTACATGTAATTGGGGAAAAATAAAATACTAAATTTAAAAAATGGGGAACAGCTGAATGCGTGCATTTCCATATCCAGGCCTAGTACTCTATCTGCCCCTGCCCTAGAGGAGCTGAGATCTGGGGTGGTAGACACAGCTCCTCCGCTCACTCTGTGGATGTCATCGCAGCTGTCACAGATACATGTGTGTTCTCCAAAAACTGGGAAATCTATGGAGAGAATGAAAAGATGCATAGAATATCTATTTACTAGAATATTTTGTTAACTCAGCCAGATAATGGAGTCAGAAACTAGAGATCTACTAGACTTACCTCTTCCCTTGCCAGCTGAATCAAAGCTGAAATATTCTAGAAGCTTCTGTCAGCTGTCTGTATCTGAGACTCTCTCTCCCCCCACCAACCCCTGACCATTGGTCCCCATAACTTCCTGCCAATATGCAGTTAGCCATAAGCCCAAGAGTCATAGGATGGCTACTTTAAGGCCATAGTATCCCATAATCCATATTCCAAACCCTAAAGAGGCTCACTGGAGATCCTAGCAGTCCTCTGGCTCAGATGGTAGCCTGTTCTTGGGATAATCCAGGGCATCTGGGTCCAAGATGAGAGCTCCTGTCCATCAGCACTGCCATATGACAATATACCACAAACCCTTTTGGCAAGTAGCTCTTCTCTAAGCCCATGGCCCAGCTTTCTTAGCCCTTTCCTGAGACTGGAGAAACTGAGTGAACCAAGTCCCCATGCTGAGGAGGTGCTGATCTCCTGCCCTGCTCTATAGTACCCCTTTTCCCCTTAGGGACCCACAAGTCACTTTTCTTGAAAGTATTGCTAGGAAAATCAGATTGAACTATGTCTAACCTCTTCTACTGTCCTGCTGGGAGACATTCTTTCTCATAGGCTCCAAATGATAAAGGGCCAAGATCCTTTGATGATCTGCTTCTGCCTATTCAGAGATGTCTAACAGGAAGAGCCCTCCGAGACCCAATACCTTCACTCCACAGATGTGGAAACTGAGGTCCAGAGAAGTGATATGACTTGCCCAAGGTCACACAAGTGGTAAGTTTGGATTTAAATCCCAGTGTTCTAAATCTGAATCCAATACTCCTATATGGCTGCATTTCACACATCCCTCTCTCCTTGCTGTAAGAAAGTGGCATAGATTCTCATCTCCAAGATTCTCCAGGATTTTAAGACTCTCTACATGTGCAGAGATATATTCCAGTGCAGAGTCCCATTTCAACTACTCCCCCATCCTTGTTGGAGCTCTCCAGCATGGTTTCAAGTGCACATAACAGAGAGGCAAAAAAGTGTACTGGCAGGAGACTCAGGATGCCAGAATCCCATGAGCCTTCTGGCTAGATGGTGTCAAGAGGTGCAAACTGGAAAAAAAAAAAGATGGAAGTGAACAGATGGGGCACTACATGGGAAGGGAAGTCCCAGGGTCTTTCTGAGCTGCCTACGTGGAGAAGTGAACAAAAGAAGCTGAGGTAAAGGCAATTGGTATGCTGAGCATGAGATGCCAGTACTTCAGTTGAAACTCAACATATTTGGGTTTCAGAGAATAGGCATCCAGGAGATTGACTCCACAGAGAGAAAAGTATTTGGTGTGAGCCAGAGCTGAGACAAATCCAGCCCTGAGGTGCAAAAGAGGAATGATTGGCTTTGCAGCCATTGACCCCATTGACCCATCCACAAGAGGGAGTGTCTCCATTCCTGTGCAAGTTTTTCCCAAAAGGCTTTTCCCCTCTTCTGCTACTGGGTTTCATACTTTGGAGGTGGGGGAGAATAGTTCTATTTTCCACTTATGTCTCTCTTGTTATTTACCTTGTTTTATGTCCTAATTAAATGCTCTGCTATTGGCTTTGTGGCTCTTGCATGGTCTATGCACAGCTCAGAGATGTCACAATTTCCAGGTTGAGTGTGGAGATATTTTGGATAAAATAACAAAGAGTTGGGATAAGAATGGTTCTACCAAATATTGTCTTTGTCAATAGTACCCAACGTCTTTTTCTCACCTACCTGCTTAGAAAGCAGAAAATTCTCCTGAACTAAAATTTAGCAAATGAATCATAGATATCCAGGGGCAGTTAAGTGGAGCTGCAGTGGCTAGAGCACTGGGTCTGGAGTCAGGAAGACATGAGTTCAAATGTGACTTCAGATTCTTCCTAGCTGTGCGACCCAGGGCAAGCTACTTGACCCTGTTTGCCTCGGTTTCCTCATCTGTAAAATGAGCTGGAGCAGGAAACAGCAAACCACTCCAGTATCTTTGCCAAGAAAAGCCCAAATGAGGCACTGAAGAGACAGACACGACTGGGAAAAAACAAAAAACAAAAAACAAGCCACTGAACAAAAGCATGATATCTAGAAGTTCCAAAAAAAGCCCATGACTGAGTTGCTGCCACCTAGTGTTCTATTGTTGGAGAAGCAATTAGTGATTTCTCAGGAGAGTGCTGCCATCTGCTGGTGGGCACATCGCTGTGGGTGGCTCCATTCAGGGACAAAATGAACTGATTACTCAAACTTTTAGTATCTGTATCTAGATATTGTATCTAGCTGTCCTTGTGGCTCTTTAGAAAAGGAGTTATGTTGTGACAGAAAGTATTGGTCAAGGCATTCTGTAACTGAGAGAGTGATGGAATTAGGAAAGCCTTGGGTTTGAATTCCATCTCTGATACACACAAACTGTGTGAGCATGGGATAGTCTCTTTACCTATCTGAGCCTCAGCTTTCTCACCTGTAAAATGGGGATAAGACAACATGGTCAGAAAACCAAATAAGATAATGTCCCTTGCAAATCTGAAAGTGCTATATAAATATCAGCTCTTGTCAAAGTCTGAGGAAGTCTATTGGAGAGGACACTACCCACCTATCCTCTCCCACCCCCTATAACCTCACAAACCCTGTCTTGGGTGAACCTATGGGGATGGATCAGGAATCTGACTGACTTTTGTCAATGGCATCAAGCTTGAAACCTGGGATTCTTCCCTTCCCCCAGATCCTTTACATCCTGCAGATCATCAAATGCTGACTCTTATTGTGTTTCTGAAATCTTTCTCCCACTCATAATAATCCAAGACCTTCCTTCCATCCCCATTGCTATTCCCAAAGTTAAGCACTCACTATATCATGCCCAGATTGTTCCAGCAGCCTTCTAACTAGGGTTTTTGCCTCTAGTCTCAGCCAACCTCCAATCTGTGCACTGCTGCCATATCAATCTTCCTAAGACATACCCCTTTTATCTTCTCATTCCTCTGCTCCAAAATTGTCAATGGCACCTTATTACCAATAAAGATGAAGTAAAGTCCCTCATCTGACATTTGAGGCTCTTCAAAATCTGATCCTCATTCACCTTGGCTTTATGACCTGCTACACTACTATAACAACCCTTGTTCAGTCACACTCATTGAATCCCAAAGGTCTTGGTACATTCTTTACCATTTCTTTACCTTTTACCCATACTATTTCCCCTCCATGCAACACCCTTCTCACTTTCTTACTGTTTGTTTTTCAAGATACAGCACTTGGCTAAACCTTCTCAGCTCCATGCCTTGGGACCAAGGCAATCAGAAGTGCCTTTTTTTCTCCTCGGACACTTATTTCCTAGACCACTCTTATTGGAGCAGATAACTTCCTTGGTCTCTGAACCTTTTATTATTCTGTTTTTATGTGTACTGAATTATAAGTTCCAGGAAGTCTTATCTAAACTTTGTATTTTCCCCCAGTACAAAGCTCTGCACATAGTAGGTACTTAACATTTGTTCTATCAACATTTACATAACTTATATCCTCAATTAGATTGGGAGTTTGGGGATGGCGGGGCCCCCATCTTTGTCTCCCATGGTGCTTCATCCAGTGCTCCAATTATAGGAGTTGTTCAATAAATATTGACTGATTTAATACTAATGTAGTTTTAAATGGCTATGGAAGTTAATCTGGGGCCTGCCCCTTTTACCACTGCCAGTGCTTTATCACATTCTAGCTAATCTATCATGAGAAAGGATAGCATTCCCTCTGATAGGCCATATCTTTGCAGAAAGAGCCCCACACAACTCTAGATCCCCTTACCATGCCAAGTTTGGTGGGGGAGGTATTGGGAGTAATCCTAGTTCTGCAAATATGGCTTGAGCTCCCATCCAGGAACAGCAGAAGCAGGCAGGAATCATAAATCAAGCACCAAAACATTTCACTGGGACAGAGCAAGCAAATAAATCATAGGAAAAAAATTAAGCACAGACTCATCCTTGGCCCCTATCACCCAAAGTAGAATAACCTCCCAAAGGCTCCCCAGGCAAGGAATGAGAAGTGGGCAGGAATTCATCAACATATTTTCAGGGACACATGTAAGCTGTAAGACCCAGAGCGCTCCCCTGAGGAAAGCCCCAAGATGGTGACCTTGGAAGAACAGGAAAGCAGGAGCAAGTAGCGAGCAGCATGGCACTACAGCACCCAGAGCAGGATATCAGAGGCAAGCCCAGGGGTTCTGAGACATGTCCTCAGATGCCATAGAGGCGTCTGAGGACTTCAAAGATCCAGGGGTGAGGTGGATGTCAGTACAGGAAGCCAGGGTGAGACTAAGCAAGGATGATCACTCTACCCAAAAGCACAGTAGGGAGTGGAGCCTAGTCCTAGCACAGAGCTCTAATCAAGGCAACAGGGCTGTAGAGATGACTCAGTCAATAAATACTTCTTAAACACCTACTATGTGCCAGGTACTATGCTAGGCAGTGGGGATACAAAGAGAAGCATAAGATAGTTTCTACAGTCAAAGAGCTCACCAACTAACGGCAGAGACAATATGCAAACAAATATGTAAACATAAGCTACAGACAGGACAAAGAGGAAATAATCAACAGAGGGAAGGCACAAGAATTCAGAGAAACTGGGAAAGGCTTCCTGTACAAGGTGGGATGTCGGCTAAAACCTGAGCCAAGAGGCAGAGATGAGATGAGAAAGTTATCTAGGCACAGGGGACAGCCAGGGAAATGCCCAGAGTCAGATGGAAGAAATAAAAATGGAGACCTCAGAATAATTACTAGATCCTATCCTGCTTAAGAATGAATTTATGAACTTTACAACCGTAGCACTGGATGAGGAGTAGGGCTGTAGAGGAGGCGAGGGACCAGCAGGAGTAGTGGCATTCATATTACTCAGATAAGCCTTTTATGTACTTTTCTGACAGATGGAGGAAGCATCAGGGAGGTTAATGCAGTGTGAGAGGCCAAGAATAGGAAACTAAAAAGGTTTTCAGTAACCAAAGCTTACAAATGTGGTACATCTGACTGGCCTTGTGTAAATAGACAGTTCCTTTGTGGTTACCCTAGGAAGACTGCTCTCCTGTATTTCACTCTATTGTGCCCTACAAGTAGCAGAAGGAAAGTCATGGGAAGTGCTGAGAAGACACAGATAAGCATCAAAAATTATTTGAAATCCAGAGATCCCCCCCAAAGAGGAAGAGAATAACACTGAAATAAGTGCCAGCAGAGAATCAATGGAAGTAACATGAATTTTCCACAAGTACCACATGAATACCTAAAGAAGTGAGCCCAAGGTAAAAGTTATATAAAAGCTCTAGATGAAAAAATTAGAAGGAGAATAAATGGCTTAAAAATAAAGTGTCAAACCTTACCCAAGAAATGGACCCCCTGAAAACCAAAATAGATCAAATAGAAATCAATGTTCCATGAAGCAGCAAGAAATAATACAACAAAAGCAAGAGATTGAAAACACAGAAGAAATGTAAAGTATCTGATACTTAAAAAGCAATGTATTTGAAAAACGGGTCAAAGAGAAATGATTTAAGAATCACTAGTCTCTCCGAAAACCATGAGTGGGGAAAAAATAAAGTGCAGACACTAGATCAAGAAGTCATAAATAAAAAACAACCAGCTGCACTAAAACCTGAGGGCACAGTGAAGATAGAAAGAATACACCAACCACTTCCCGAAAAGAACCTCAAAAGGAAAAGATCCAGTAACATCATAGTCAAAATGCAAAAATCACATCTCAAAGAAAATATACTGCAAGTATCCAGAAAGAATTAGTTCAAGTATAACTCGGTGGTCTTGAATGCTCTCTCTCAGAACAAAGCCAGCTGCATCTCCCCTTCGAGTCCTAAGGTACATTGAGGGGTTGGGGTATTTCTTTTCTATTTTACCATTAGTTTAAGTCATCCCCTCCAACCCTGGCAGTGTTAGGGTCCTATGACTAGCAGCCCAGTTTTCCTTAAATTACTTCATGTTGATTAGCTTTTACAAAGAGATAGTTACTTCAAAGGATTAGCAAAAACAAGGTATAGACATCTCCTCTCATACCTTGGGGACACAATCTCCCTTATACCACCTCAGTTTCTTGGGGGAGTAGATACCCAGCAACTTCTATTATAAACAGAAGGAAATTTAGAATACAAATTTCAAAAGGCAAAAGATCTGGTTTTACAATCAAGAATAACACACCTTGAAAAGCTGAGTGTAATCCTACAGGGGAAATAAATGGATCTCTAATGCAATAGAAGACTTTTAGGCCTTTCTGAGGAAAAGACCAGAGCTAAGGAGGAACTTCGAAATATTAACACAAGGGTTAAGGTATGTAGAGAGGTAAATTTACTTGAGAATTTATAAAGGTTATGATGCTATATCAGGGGTATGCAGGAACCAGCCTAAATTGGCTCCCAAGAACAAATTGTTAAATTTTCATTGTGAGTATTTACACCTTGGAAATTAGCAAAGCTTGCAAATCAGGGCTTGATATATTATGTGTTGATTGTTTAGACTTAAGAAAGTGATGGAGAAAATATTAACAATGCAGATTAAACTTAAAAGTATCATGAGAAAGTCAATTGTTAAATATTTTACAGCATAAACCTGAATATAATGCTAATATAATCCTAATAGAGGAAAAATAAACAAATGTCCCTGCAGGATGTTAATGTCCTCAAAGGGTACTAGGGGAGTCAAATGAGAAAAAAACAAGGATGTAGGGAATGGGTCTGTTCTGGGGGGTTGAATAAGGAAATAGCAGGGTGGGTAAAAAGAGGAAATAGCATAGAAAAAAGGAAGAAGGGGCTAGAACTTGCTATTTCTCATAACTGGGATGTGTGAGGCACACATGGAGAAAGGGTAGTACTATAAGAGCTGTGCAGATCTCCCCACAGACAATCAGGGAAATACTGTAGACTGCTTCACAGGGTGGGGTGGGGGAAACATTCCTCAAACAGAGGTAAAGCACCTCACAAGCTTTAAAGCAATATCAATAGTCAGTTATTACTACTGCCGATGAGGGTCACCCAACTAGTAACTGAGAGAGTTTGGCAGAATTTTAACCCAGGTCTTGATTGATTCCAAATCCAACAATCTATCCACTAAAGCTATGCCATATTGCTTCCATATTGTTGCATTCTCCATAAATTCAATGTTTACAAATTCAATTATCTTTTTTTAAAAGATAATTTTAAGCCCTGAGACATACAAACACCCAAACTAAATAACCTAGCTATTTGGATATGGATTAGATTGGTGCCAAGGTCATTTCTAACTCAAAATCTGTGATTTTGCAACATGAACAATTCCAAAGCCAAGAAAAATCTGAGCTAGTTCAAAGCTGAGTGTTTTCTCTTGGTTATTTGGTGGTATTCTACATATTTTACAAAGGCATTTATATTTTCCCAATTATTGAGCATTTCTCCCCCTTCCTTGTTCCTGGGAAAGAAAACAGTAGTATCATTGTAACTAATGCATAGAGTCAAGCATAACAAATTTTCATGTTAGCCATTTCCAAAAGTGTGCACATGAATCAATCACCTCTTTCCAAGGAGGTGGGTAGCATTTTTCCATATCAGTTCTGTGGAATCATGGTTGATTATTGCTTTAATCAGAATTCCTAAGTCCTTCAGAATTGTTCATTTTTATCATTTTGACACTACAGTATAAATTGTTCTCCTGGTTCCACTTATTTCACTTTGCATCAGTTTATGCAAGTTTTCTCCATTTTCTTGAGTACCCATGAAACTCACTCACTCTCTCTCTCCCTCCCTCCCTGTCTCTCTTTCTCTTCATTTTTTTGCAGCACAATAATGACCTATTGCATTCATGTCATAAAATGTTCAACCATTCCCCAATTAATGGGCACTCCCTTTGTTTATTGTTTTTGGCTACTATCAAAAAAAGTTGTTATCAATATTTTTTGGTACATGTAGACCTTTTTCAAAAAAATTCTTTTGGGTATCAGCCTACTTAGTGGCATCCCTAGGTCAGAGTTTAGCAGTTTTGGGGGCATAGTTCCAAATTACTCTCCAGAATGACAGAATGCATTCATAGCTCCAACAACAGCGCAACAAATGTGTCTATTTTCTCACATCCCCTCCAGCATTTGTCATTATCCTTTTCCATTAATTTTGCCTGTCTGATGGGTGCAAGATGGAAACTCAGACTTCATCACTTGGGGAACACTGTATATATTTTAGGTACTTTGAGACCCCCTTTTGTGAGGATTTCCTCTTTAAGGAGGGAGCACAATATCTTAGAAAGGATGAAGGATCTGCAATCCCAAAACATGGGTTCAAATATCTCCTTTGACACTACCTATGTGAGCTGAGCCACAACCACAGTGAGGTTTGATTTCCTCATCTGTGGCAAGGAGAGAATAATCCCCATCTCCCAGGGGTGATATGAGACTCAAAGGATATAAGACCAGTAAAGGACTTTGGGAACTTTCTGCTATTCTGATTACTTAGCTATAAGAGGGCTGCTCTCTAGCTGGCCATAGTGATTCATAGCTCTCCAAGGACTCTCTTCTAAAAATGAGCTCATTTGCTGTCTAGAAGGTAGTCAGGAGATGGATTCTGATATGTACCTTGTATATGAGGAAACTGAGGCTCAGGGAAAGTGACTTGCCCAAGGTCCCATACTGCCTCCTCCATGTGAGCCCCATGTGGGACTGATGGAGACACTCTGAGTTGACCGTGGCAAACTTCTAGAGCTTCAGTTCAAATTCCTCCTGGATTCCTCTGAACCTCTCTCAGCCAGTCACTGTATCATGGTGTTGGCTGCCAGACTCCCACATTTTGGATTTCCTGCTGCAGCATTTCACCCTTGTGAGTATCTGCATGCTGGAAGCTGTTTTCTCTGGCAAAGGGTGGAAGGACATAATCCTTGTCAACATAACTGGAGTCCATCATCACAAATGACAGGCAGGTTCATGCAATTTCCATCTGGATAGACTCTTCCTAAGACTATACTTCTCTGATAATCCAACACACTGTCTGTGCACCTCATTTTTCCTGTCTAGGTGAAGTGTTCCTACCCTTATGGTATAGCTAGGTGGTATAGCAGGCAGCTAGACGGTACAGTGAATAGGTTGCTGGACCTGGAGTCAGGAAGACCTGAGTTCAAATGTGACCTCAGATATTTCCTAGCTGTGTGACTCTGGGCAAGTCACTTCACCCCGTGTGTCTACATTCCTTGCCTATAAAATCAACTGGAAAAAGAAATGGCAAGCCATTCTAGGATCTTTGCCAAGAAAATCCCAAATAGAGTCACAGAGAGTCAGACCCGCCTGAAAAGCAACTGAACAAGATGCAGTACAGTGCAGTGCACAGAGAACTAGCCTTAGAGTCGGGAAGATAAGTTCAAGCCCTGACTCAGACACATACCAGCTGCATAGCCAAAGACAAACTGCTGAATCTCTTGATGGTGCAGGTAATTACAGAAGATCCTGGGTTCCACGTGAAATGCTAACACTCTGCATTATGGGAGAGTTTCCATGCCTGGAGTACTCTGCAGCGATGAAATCACAGGTTTGAACAACGAAAAAGGGAAAAAACAACTCAAAGGCAAATAGAATATTCAGTAAATGCAAGTCAATAAGAAAAATAAGAGTTGGAAAAAAGTACCCATGAAGAAAGGTGAAAGGGTTATTTAGTCCAAAGTGAAGTTTAACAGCAGTTTTCTAGAAAATAAAGGATTATTATTCAGAGTAATGACCCTCTGTTTTCCACCTGCATGGAGCACAAAAGTAGAAAAATGAAGAGAAATAAAGCTACAGTAGCAGGGATTCAGTCCAAATAAGACCTTCCTGGCAGGGAGGATCGGAGCAGCTTTAGCCATCATTTTGAGATGCTCTATGTAAGGTCTGATCAGGTGAGAAGATGGAATAGGAAAATGGATGCCTTCTGGAGGCCCTCCCCCTCCCCCATTCCGGGCAAATGCCAGTTTGAAGGTGGCTGAGGCAAAGGAATGGAAGGGAGGGAGCGCTTGGGAAGAGGAACAGGAAAAGAGGAACAGGCTAAGACACCAGACACACTTGGAGAAATGAAATTCCTGCCAATGATGTGTCCTTGGGCTTAGGGATGACTGCTAGCTGATGCTTCTGCCACGTGTCAGTTCCAAGTGGTCAGTCGTGACCCACCATCTCTTCCAGGACCATGAATGGGGGCCAGTCATTGATCTGGCACTTTCTCCTTAGTGGTTTTAAGGAAGGGAGAAAGGAGTGTTTGCTGGCTGGCCGCTCCCATTGGTTGGAGGCCACGGCCCTGCTGCTGGCCATATTCTAGATTGGGAATGAAGTATGAAGTCATCAGTATAAAATGATGAGCAGTTTGCCCTTCTACAGAGATTCTTCCCACCTCTTGCTAGTCCTAAGTCCCTGCCCCTACGTAGGCCTCAGTTTCCCCATCCTTAGGAAGAGAGGCTTGAAGGAGATGATCATGAGAAAAAACAAACTAACGGCTCTCAACCTAGGGATCCTCTGTCAGGTGGGGGTTGGGGTGGGGGTGGGGGGAGCCTAGAACTCTAGCTGCTTGTAGAAGGTGGAGAGACTGACAGCTGGAGGATGGAAGAGGGG